>NHQK01000101.1:0-183340 GCA_016864655.1 Phytophthora cactorum
GATAGACGTAACTTAAAATATCAGAAACAAAGATCATAAGTTGTAGATTCAGAGGGTAAGGTACTACTTCGAGAGCCAATGGAATTTGACAATAAAAGGTTATTGGTTTCAGCTGGATGGATACGTTTCCTTTCTCTACTGAGTGGTTTGGAAGATGCTTATCGTACGGCGAGTGATATAGAAGCTCCTGCAACTGAAATAGAGCTAAAAATGATTAAAAATGTTAATGAGAATCTCAAAATTATTAGAGAGGTCATTTTTAGTAATGCTACCGATGTCAAGCAGCCAAGGGCTGAGACTTATCATGAAGATGTTTTACAGAAGCTCCACGATGAGTCAGAAGCTGCATTCATGAAATATGGAGAGGCTCAGAAACGATATGAGGAAGCTAAGCAGGCTGTTAAGTCATCGAATAGCAAAGCTGCCAGATCTGCATTGAAGGCGGCTACATCGGCGATGAGGGCTACCAAGGCTGTCTATCAAGCTAAAGCTAAAAAATATTCAGATACCCAGAAATCAATAACTACTGACACTGAGACCTTCACTCATAAGCAAAATGATCGAAGGGTGAGAGGAGTTATGAATGATATGCTTCATACGGTTAGTGGTAGTAGTCTTAAAGGGCGAGGTTTGATGGGAGCTGGTGTAGCTCCACTGGAAGGTGTTGTACGACGCGGTCGTACATACAATCTCAATGAGATCCAAGGATTAGCTACATCAAGCGCGTATGTCTATAAGCAACTCGGGAGCAAGTACATTCGCATTCCTGACCTTGATGCCAAAACGCTTGTCGTCGTTCAACCAAACCCACGCAAATGTGGTCCTACGTGTCAAATCAGCGATAGTCTCCAAACCATGATTAGGATTCTTGTATATAAGAACCATATTGATCAGGCTTCTTATGATAAGCTATCTATCGATGATAAAAGGCTGTTCAAAGAGATCTTCGCAATTACTCATCTCCAGTATAATTTCCATGATAAACTTACTGACCCTCTGGAGACTCTTCGTGCTGAGTACGATAAACTGAAAGGTGAGTTATATTTAGGCAACGACAACCCGAGCATCATCAAGCAGCTCAAGTCTCTCACTGTTGATATGTACAGCAATCGACTAATTGCCAATAAAGAGTTCAAGGAAATTATCACGCGCCTATTATAAATCATGTTCTTCTTTAATCCCCACATTATTTCCAGTTCAGGTGGTAGCTACGGCGATAACGCTGATCTCAACGTCGCCGAGCTTAAAGCCATCATGAAGAATCTGATCATTCATGATCGTCCCCAGAAGACCCAGGCAGCTGTGTGGGCAACTGATCATGACAAGGCTATCAAGAAAGTAGATGCTTCAACTCAGACTGAAGGCGGTCGCGTCTGGGCTTACCAGCCGAAAAAAAAGGACTAAAACTGTGAAGACTTTTGCTATCTAAGCAATACCAGATCTAACTGCTCTATTCACCATTCCGCGATATATACTATTTTTTTTCTCTCCGACATGTATCTCCATTATCGCATCTTCCCCCGTCTTCGCGTCTCTGATAGGGACGAATGCACTATCTCCGAGAGCTACGATCTGATCAGCGTGCATGATTGTTGATCCTATGACCTGACTCGGTTCAGTGGTAGTTAAATTCGTTTTGAGATCTTTACTCGGTCCGCAACCCATGGTTATATCACTACCAGAGATATCTTATCGAGAGAAAATCGGCACTATAAGGGGGATAATCAACTTTATGTCGTAGATAATATCTTCTACGGCGTTCGGGGTCGTTGTGATCAAGGTGTGAGTATGCTTTCAAAGGGGTTTGATCGCGATAATGAGCATAGCCACTCGCACCAAAATCAATCTTTCGTAGCTTTCCAGTATCAAGGCGTATCCATACTCGATATTTATTGGAACTCAATGGACTTAACTCCCAGCGCTCAATCCTCATGATTCTATATTAGCCAAACAATTTTTCAGATCTTCAATCTCAGACATCAGATGTTGAATCATTTTCATGTTGTATGCAGCGATCCGGCTGTAATCAACGTTGAGCTGTTGCTTAGGAGGTTCCAGCGATGGATCTTCCCCCTCTTGGATATCATCGCGGAAAAAGATACTGATTAGGTCCGTTAGATGAGCTGACACGAGGACTTGAGCGATTAGGCCTACCTCCTGACCTTGACGATTCTCTGACTCGTTCCATTCGTATAATTTAACCTCACAGCTATCGTAGAGACGTTTTACGCGATCGATTGGACATGATTGAATATTCCTTTTAAGGCGCCTATCCGAGGTCATTGCCATTGCGGTACAGCTGACATACCCGCCGAAGATAGCCGCCACAGAATACGTGATCGGACCAAGAGCGGATTCTGTAGCTCCGTTATCTGTTCTGAGGCGATACACTGTCGTCCCTCCTGCTCCGAAAACAAAATTGTTGCTGCCCGGGACGTGCAAAGTAGTGGATGGTGTTGTAGTACCAAGACCGATACGCCCTGTCGTAGTTAGGATCATCGACGTCGAGTTATTGACCCCAAATCTGAGGTCATTATTACTGTAGTTGCCTATCCAGGTAGCATTACTGCTTGTACCACTCGATCTGTTGCTCACTTCGATCTGAAACTGTACAGGCGTAGCATTCGACCCTGAAAAGGTAAGCATTCGTGTATAACTACCGTCAAGAAAGTCAAGACCCGAACCGGTTATCGATAAATACTCATTCACAGGCGCTGAGTTGATACCTAACTCTGTCAGTGATCCTACTGTCGTGATGTTTGCTTGATTGCCATAAGCCAAGAATCCATTTATTACACCGGCGCAAGTGATATCACCAGTTGTAGAAACACTTGCTGCCGACAATGCGTTAATGCCACTAATGCTTCCTACTGAACCAAGTACTAATGCCTTGCTATTTCCTGCTGATCCAGCAACAACGCCTGATAACGCGTTTAGCTCACTTGCTGATGCTGTAATTGCAACCCCTCTAAGTTGGAGAGTAGTAGGATTGAGATTAAGCGTTGTCGCGTTCATCGTTTGCGTTCCTGATTTGGATATAGTATCGCAAGATAGTGTAGATGTTGCCAACCCAGTAGATCCCGTTATCGTACCAGAACAAGTGAGGTTGCGGATGCCGTTGAAGTCTTTCGTCGAGTTCAATACTACTGCTTGGCTGACACCAGCCGATCCCTGGACAATGTTGATGTACATTGAATGATCGAAAGTAGTTCCGGCGAATTTGAGAGATGGAGTGTCGAGACCTGTCCCTCCCGAAGACAAGGTCAGGCTACTACAATTCACAGCTCCGACACCACTGATATTACCACCTGTCCCAGGAACCAGTGCAACCCCAGGTGTTGCAATTCCATGTGTAATTCCTGTAAGATAAGTTAAACGATAATCATTCTTACTGAGGTACAACGTTTGTGCATAATCGTAAGTCAGATAGCCACTGGCATTCAACGTCAGATAGAATGCGGGGTTAGAAAATCGGCGATTGGAAAATTAGTTGCGGATATGAAAAACCTGAACTCATTTTGTTTTATCCTATATAGATCAGACGATAATCATGAGTGCTATACCTGATTTCGGGGCTTCTATCCCCAAAAAATTCAATTCTGCCTCAATGGGCGACATCCCTGCGCTTGATATTAAATCGTTGTTTAGAATGGTTGTGCTTGGTCCCTCGTTTTCAGGGAAGAATAATCTATGCATGTTCATTCTCAAGAATTCCCCTCACGTGTTTGCTCATCTAACGATTATTGCTCGGAATCCTCACCAGGAACTGTACGAATATCTTCGCGACAAACTGGATGGATTCATTACTTTTGCTGATCCAGATACGCCCCCGAGTGTTGACCGAGTGCGACATACGCCAATCAATTCTAACAAGCCTGAGCTCGTCATCATTGATGATTTTAGTAATGACCGTCTGTTGCAAAAAATCTGTTCTCACATTACTTCACAAGAGGAAGGCACTTTAAATTGAGTACCATCTTTCTAAGCCACAGCTACTTTGCCACCGATAAGATGATTCGCTTGAATTCAGAGTATGTAGCGATCCTAAAGGCTAATTCAAAACGAGATTTACAGATGGTTGTGAAAGATTTCAATATCAAAGGAGTTGATGAACGTTCGATCGTCTATTACTACAACAAAGCCACTGAACGAAAGGGACAAACGCTATTCATTGACTCGGTCAAGGGACAGATTCGCTACAACTTTGACAGACCAATCGTGATTGATAACTAAATCAAATTTATTGATCAGAATTATGGTTAGAATCATATACTATTACAATGGCGAGCTTTCTGAAACTTGACAGTACTAATCTCGTTCAAGATGGATACAATTCAACTTGGAAATACTCCTTTCCTGGCTCGGCTGCTGACTTCCGCGATGTAGTTCGCGCTGTGCAAAGCATTAGCATGTACAACTCCGAATACAATATCGATGCGGCTCAGTTCTGGAACAACAGCTTCAAAATCGAAGTACCAACGGCTGCTACAACAAGCATTGTAAGTGTTAATCTCGCGGATGGTATTTACACGTACGTTGATATCAATCGAAGTATCCAGACTGCTCTCGTCAATGCTGGAGCGTATTTGATCAATCCATCTGGAGAAAATGTATTCTATATCCAATTATCAGAGAATAGCGTAAATTATGCTGCTCAGTTTGATTTCAGTGCTACTCCAACCACTCTACCTACCGCTGGTGGAACATGGACAAGACCTGCTACTGGCTTGTACTCTACTGGTGGTACTGGTTTACCGACAACTACTCGTGTTCCTCGGCTAATCATCGATAATGCTGAGTTTGGCAAGGTAGTTGGTCTAACCGCTGCTACTTACCCAGCTGCGTCTGCAACGGTTGCAAGTGCTCAGATATCGAACAACATCCCTCAGATTCACCCTACTTCATCCTACATAGTAAGATGTGATTTAATTAAGAATGAATACGTAGCAAGCGGTGATATTCTGAGTGCATTCGATCGGGGTGATGCATCTGTTGGTCAGTTGATCTCTTACAAGCCGAGTCAATATACCTGGATGAACTGTCATAACGGTTCTCGCTCGAATATTACGATCAGTATCTACAACCAAAATGATCAAAAGGTCAAGTTTCGTGATACTTCAGTATCGATCATGCTTCTGTTGAGACCAAAAAAATAAGCTCTTTGCTATATTTTTTTCTTACAAACGGAAGGATCCACCCTTCTTCCTCATTGCACGGATCTTCGCCATATGCGCCTTCGCTTCTGGAGATCCTTTAGCGAATTTCTTACCTCTTGGTTTGGAAACACCAACACCATATCGACGCCGTACTTCGCCTCGAATTGACTTGATCAAACTTTCGTGCTCAGGCTTAGTCGCCTTGCTCAGTAGGTACTTCTCTCCTTCATCAACAGCATCGGTTAGTACTCCTTTTCGCTTAGTGTACGACAGAGCTCGTTTGGCCCCCTTCTTAACATCAGTCATAGTCAGGCGACCTCCATCCTTATCACTATCGCTGTCAGATTCATAAACACCGATACCCGTCATAGAGCGAATGGCTGCTCGCGCCGGAATAGCCGCTTGAGGACTTCCCAACGCTGTTGCCAAAGCTGGGACCGCAGCGTCAGCAGCCTTCGACAGTAGTCCTGAGTCCTTCGCAAACTTGAAGGCAGATTTGATTCCTCCCCAGATCTTACTCCAGATCGATCCGCCTTGAGTTCGCTTGTATCCTTTCTTGACTTCGTGTCTGATGATATCAAGTCGAACACCTCGACCAGCCTTACGCGCCTTAATAGCCTTTTCATAAGAAGCGGGATGGAGATGAATAACGGAACCGCTACCCTTGAGTTGCTGACCTGATAGTGAGAGCTTACCAGTCTTGAAAGCTTTGGCCAGCTTTGGAGCTGGTACGTCGCTTGTAATAGTTAGTTCGCGATACGTTATTGCTATATAGCTTGAAACATATTTAATTAAGAATCGTCAAATTCAGATCTTTGAACCTATTGAGTAGATTCATCCTTTTTTTTTGCTTGAAATATAACCAGAGCATACACCATATGCCACAGTAATCGCCATACGTACCTTGAAATTGCTTTGGATTGTACTTTCTGATACCGTACTTTGTTGGTGCAGCCTCACCCATTGAATCGAAATATTCCCCATCATGAACGCAAGTCCAGTGCCCTACATCCATATCAGGTTGTCGCAACAAAATCAGATATGTACCTTTCTTCGAGAGTGGCTTTGTTATCTCACTCGACTCATAGATAGTATCGAGATGAACCCCAATTTTTTCAGCAAGTTCAATGAGGTCATGATCTGACGTGATTGGTTTCATGAGGAGCGACATAATAATTATTTTTCGCTAAACTATATTAGAAACCATATAGATTCAACGATGAGTGAAACTCAACTATCCGACCAGGATTTGTACCAGAGCTCGCTCAAGAGCGACCTTGAGATCAAGGTATCTTCTGGCAAGCGAGTACCGTTTGTAATCGACCTTAACCAGGGCTCGTACCAGAATGGTGTTATTACGATCGATGCTACAGCTCAGCTGAACGGCTCCGAAGGTTTTGTTTGTCTCCGTGATGCATACATCATGCTTCCATATAAGGTCTCGATGAAGAATGGAGCTACTACTCAGACCGCTGCTGCTAACCGATTCTGTGCTACGCTTAAATGTGGCAACTGGAATGTTATTGATTCGATGTCATTGGAGCTTAATGGTAAGACCATTATCTCTATGGCCGATTACAAGCTGTTTTGGAACAATGTCCGCACTCAGACTGGCTACAGTCCTCAGTACGTCGATAAGCTTCCCTGATGCTGCCCAGTCCGTATCTTATAGCTCTGGAACTAATTCCCTCAACGGCGATGGCTATTCGAACACTGCCGCCTTCTCTTCAACCTTCTCCACTTCTGCTCCTGCTGGAGGAGCAACAATTCCTAACGATGGACTTGTGAAGCGACTCTTATCGAACCCTCCTAACGCTGGGTCTGACTTTTCTTCGACGTGGCCTTCGGTGGGTGGAGCTGCTGCCTCTACTACCATCGCTAACCAAACTGCGCCTGGTGCATTTGTAGCTGGTGCTGCCACTGCTAATGCAATCATGGGTACTTGGAACTACATGCTCAAGATCAAGCTGACCGACCTCCATCCAATCTTTAAGGAGCTCGACCTCACGGCTAATCTTCAGATTCGTCTCCGTTTCAGAGTCAATCAGGGTACTTCTACTATTGCTGTAGATGCTACGAAGGGTATGTCTCTAACAAGTACTACTCTTGCAAGCGGAAACACTTGCCCGGTGATGGTAGCTGCTTCTTCCACAGGTAAGCCCATGGCTGGCGTTCTTGCTAACTCTGCTGGATTCAGCATCTCGTGGGGTGCTGTAGTCAATGCACTTGAATCGAATATTGATGGAACTTACATGCCTTTCACTACAGCTCGCCTGTATGTACCTTTCGTTCATCTCGAGAACCCTCAGGCTATTATTAGCAAATCTGTCAAGAAGGTTCGATACAACGACTGCTATGTTCAATGTTTCTACCAACGCGCTGGTACTGGAAAGCAATCGACTCAGCATAACGCTGCATTTGACCTCCAGCTATCTGCTTCTGTCAAGAATGCCAAATACGTAGTAGTATTACCCTTCGCCGAACAGACAGGTAATTTCGCTTCGGCTGCTGTTCAGGAATTCCAAAGCCCCTTTGACTCGGCTCCGTGGACTCTCCACCCTGGTTCGAGCATTCGCAACTTTAACGTGCGAATTGGTTCGAGTCAAGTGTTTGATATTAGTCATGACTACGACTTCCATCACTTCCACAATGAACTTGCTAAGATCTCTTCAATCAATGGTGACCTAACACCTGAATTGGTGAATGGTCTCCTTGATTACCAGACGTGGTCGCTAACTAACCGCGTTTTTATCGCTGACGTTAGTCGCCTGACAGAGCGTGATGTCCCTCAAGCTATTCAGGTCCAGGCGTGAATGCTGGTTGCCAGGGTACAAACATGCTCGTTTTGGTTATTAGCGAGCAAGAGCTGTCCTACGATCGTCTAGCGGGCGAGGTGCTCGAATTCACCACAGCTTAGTAGAATAGCTAACAAAAAAAAGTTTTTTAATCGTTTAGCTCAATTCCTTGAGTAGCTTAGGACACTTCTCAATCACGAATTCACTCTTACGAAGCCAATCGATGTAATTTGAATCCATTCGACTGATCTGCTTGAGAGTCTTACCACAATACTTCCCCCAAGTCATCATGTATGAGTTATCATTATTGAGAAACTTCGTACGTAGAAATGTTTTAATATCATCACTGATGTTGAGGCTGGGTTGGTTGTGCATCCATCGACAATACCCAGGGTCGGAAGCAAATACCTCCTCAATGGGCTTGTTCTTGTATTTTCCAAAAGTGAGTTCGAACGACATGTTATTATCGGGGTGTATCTATATACATACCCCATTTAATTTTTTGAGAAAAAATAAATCAATTCTAAAATTCAGAATTTAGCAACCGATTGATTCGAAGAGTTCTTCAATATTGTCGAACTGTTGCATTTGCTTCATCAACCGTGATGGATGCATCGCTGAAGCGATTAGTTCTTCAGCGATTTGTGATCTGAATATGTTCTTATGAGCTAACTCGTCTACCAGGTCTAAACGATGTTTGGCCTCCTCCTCGATTTGCTCGAGAAGGTGTAATCTAAAAGAATTGACATCTGGATATATAATTGTTGGATATGACATTTCATCGAATACTTCATAAGCTTCTATCAAAGTACTTAAGTATTCACCCTCTGGATCTACACCAGTTTGGTATGTACTCCCCCCCCCCTTCATACATATCAGCCAGGTATTCACTCTCCTAAGGATACATCATTTTCGATTCTAAACGACTTTGTTCTTTCATTTGTTTTCGATTTATGATTTCAGCATTCTTCAAATCAATATCTTCGATGGTTGCTAATCCATCACAGAAGCAGTGGTAAATAACATTACAGAACTTACAATTAGAGGAAGAGGTACCAAAATGTTCGTGAACTGTACCTTGGTAGTATCCACAGTGATTATCGATAGCATTGATAGTTGTAGAAATGCTCTTGGTTATGGTTATATAGGCGGTTGGTTGGATCGATTGATCGTATATATGATATGGACTTGATATAACTAAGATTCTTATATCAGGATCATTTTACTTTCTATAGATAAGTTCTTGCTTCACGCCAGAGTCCTTAGATTCTATATGAAGTAGCAATAATAAGTAAAGGATGCGCCTTCTCGCTCTCAGGTGGTCGAGAGGCTGCGTCGTCGAGATCTCAGTCGTCGAGCGGCTCTGAAACTACCTCAAGATTCAAAAGATGTCTCTTTCGCTCTCAGGTGGTCGAGAGGCTGCGTCGTCGAAATAGTAGCTGCCTCGAAAGAACGTTCCAGGATTGTTCTCGTTGGTAAATTACGGAAAGTAAAAAAACTGCCGGCGTAATGTTCCAGTATATACTACTCCCATTGAAGGCGGCGGGACTTGTGAGCATTGGTCATTGTTGGCTTCACGCGCGAAAATGCTCTGAGTAGAACGCCATCGGTAACATAGTGTTGCAGCGTAGCTTGTGGTATGCCAGACGCAGCAGCCAGAGCTCGCTGTGTTTGCCGCTGGCATAGCGGCACCAACTGCACACGTTCGACTACTTCCTCGGGCGTCAAACGTCGCCCTCGCCGTGGTTGATGACGGCGTGTTATCATGACCTCTGGTATTGTCTTCATCGCCCAGATCTTGGCGACACTGCAGCGGTGGAGCTTGACGGTAGCAGCAGCGGCTCCTCGGGCGAGGCGACCCCCAGCGCAGAGCTCTGCAAGAAAGAGCGCCACTCTGACCGGTGTCGCAGGATGTCGCTGTTACCTGGCGCTCGGGGCATCCGCGAGGTGAGTCGTGGTTGCTTGCGTGTCGAAATCGAGTGTGGGAAGCACGCCGCGAATTAACCTTCACTGGCCATTGAATTAATGTTTGCGGTGTGGCATCCCAGCCCTAATGGCCATTTTGGAGTGGACCAGAGAAGTAAGTAATATATGAGACAACGCAGAACATTTTCGGTCTTAACGCCTAAGTACGCGTTTCGAGTTATGATGCCTACAGTATAGCCCTGCATCTTAGCTCCATTTTGAACCATCGCTCGACCTCAGATGACAAGTGTGTCGAGCAGGATGGCCGTTGGCGCGAAGCAACCCGGTTCAAATTTCAAAAAATGTTTTTTTGCTTTTTCCAAATAAATGTATTTCGACGCGTAGAATCGATTGGTGGTATCGTTTTACCCTGATTCGGTGCCGAACACGTTCAAATTGCGGCGTTTCAACTGGAAAAAAAACATTACGTGCACCACATAAGTTTAAACACCTGGTGAAATCCTGGCGATAAGACCGATTCTGATTTGCTGTGAACATTTAAACACGGCTTTACTGGTTATCGCTCTCTGCAGCACTCTTCTTCCGGGGCGCGTCTGCGTTTGCAGCGGGACGCTTCTTCTTCTGGACAGCCTTCTGTCGGCGAAAGCGTTTCGTGGCTGCAACTTCTGCGCGATCTACAGCGTCAGGAATGATGTACAACGGGTCGCTACGCAGATCTGGAGGAACGTACTGCAACACCTTCTTGTGAATGTCATGGATATTTTCCTTGTTGGGCGGCGGCGGACTGAGAGGAGTGAAAGATGCCCAGAGCGTTGACACTTCGTCAGCGCTGAAGTTCTTCGCTGTTTTAGACCTTAGGAGATTCTGCACGACGGGTTCGCTGTCCGGTCTTGTACGACAGTACACGACACCAGGCCCACCATCGCGCACCTCAAAAATCTGATAGCTCTGAATGTTGTCCAGCTTTTTGTAGAGTTTCTCTGGTTATTCTTTATATTCACGAAATATGTGATCCGATTGCTCCAAGTTGAGGCACCGATTGTCAGGGGAGGACTCTTGAATTGCTCTTTCTACGTCGTCCAGGATCCACATGTCCCTCTTGGTATAGTGTCTTTTGATATACCCGAAATGACGATCACAATGATTCTTTGTGTGGCCTTTCACCAGGAATGCCATACCTGTTGATTGTGTCGTTGCTCACGTTGTAAGCCGTCTTGAATGCCATTCTGCAGACTTCACGAAACAAGTGGGACGAAGTACGCGTAGCGCTGTCTTACCCCGGTCGAACGATGGCGCTGATTATCCTCCGAGAACGCCAGACACATCGCCAGCGCTGTAACTAAGCTCGTGCGTTGGCAGTTTTTGGTCATCTTCATTTAGCCCCTCAGAAAGTTGGTCACTGACTCAGTATGAGACGCGATACAGTCGTTCTCGCAGCACGTTACTCCTTGCACGGTGTCGATGTGCTCCGTCACGGCCTCGTCAATCTCAACGATCTCGTCATCCTCCTCGGCAATCCAGCAGAGGCACTGTCCTCGATGTCGTCTCCTTATGCAGTACACACTTCGTGCTCCATGGGGGGAGAGTTTTCGTGAGTGGCTCACGAAAAAAACAGTCGCGAAATGTTCTAAACCCTTTTTCCCGAAACTTCATTTAAGTTCGATTCTCGACCGTGTCCCATACAAATGCCTGTATCTCCACTGAGATAAAATTCGAATGGACGATTTTGTTTTGCGTGGTCTCATATGGAGTTTTTCGTCAAAACGTAGGCGGATTGGCTTACGATTTCCGGAATTGATGTGTGCCACGCCATCTGTATAACTGAGAATTACTATGGGCAATCTGGGATCGAATCCTTCCCGGAATCGTAAGCGCCAGACGCCGACGATTAGGCACAGCTCTCATTGGACCAAAATTAAGGGCGAAACTAGAAACACTACTGGAGTGCTGGAAGCTCGCAAGAAGCTACAGTAGCTGTTGCTGAATGTCCAATGTGTAAATTTCTCATAAACTAGGAAGAGGTAGATGGACAACATTAATTAAATCAAGAAATGGAAGCTACTAAGGTTTGTATGAGTATTGTCGACTTTACGTGTACAGTAGAGCTGCGCAAAGACATTTTTCTACTGGTCGATCAGCTTCAAACGACTTGGTAGCTAGAATTTTATACTCTGGATAGCAAGGTTAATCTATTACCAAGTATCTCTATAATACTTTGCGCGGATCTACTGAAGCTGAAATGATAGTGGTTCTAACATATCTTTTTTTACTACTCTGTTGAATCTTAATATTATCGTCCGTGCTGAGACTTGCTCGCGCAGCTAGCTGAAGACATGTTTCCCTTCCAAACGCGGACACGACATATAGAATAGGACATTGATGAAAAACGTAGTAGCTTATGTTCTTCTGTGCTTCGGAAACAACGAGCCGGTCATCGTCGCAGTCATTGACAGGTGCCGAGCTATTGTTCGGCAACACACATAGACGTTGAAGCATAGCAGAGAAGAACAGTGCTGGGTGAGTAAGTAGGTCGAACGCCTTGTTGCCAGTTTTCATATACGCACCACGATATGGTGAAGTCTGTCCACTGCCAGCGCAGCTCTATCTTCTTCTTCACATATCAGATTATTCTGCCGACCGTATCTAACGTGGTGCGCAGCGCCACCTTGTGTATCAGTGTGCTCAGTGTGGTGCATCAAGCCCATAGCGACGTCCGAGGGACGCATGTTTGACGTGTTGGTAGCGATCACCGTTTTCCCAAGTCAATTAAATCCCGACCGGTTTACAATCCGAATAGACATTCAGAGTGCCGGTCACTCTGCATCGTAAGTATTAATACACAGCATCACGCCAACGCTCTTTCTGATGTTTAGTACGCATAGGATGTAACCACTTTATCAGATTTATCAAATAGATCTGGTGCTCAGAACGAATCGCAATTCTGAAAAAATCTGATGATTTTTCGTACTTTTCGTTGTCTGAGGACGATAAGTTTCGTACCGTAATAGTCGGCCCCAGTGTGACACCGATTTTTAGTCAAAGTCAAGTCAATTATAAAACCTCGTTAAGGTTTTTAATTGAGCCTTTTCAATGACATCTGTCCCCCACAGATGGAAAATATATTTTTAGAGATCTGTCTCAAGAGTATATGCCATCCATATATTTGGGGACGTCGCACTGGACCCGATTTTTACGGTAAGTGCTTTGGGCAACGAAACGGAATCATAGAGGGGGGACACAGTAGTCAGTTAAGTAACGCCCGAGTAACCAGACTGCAACAGCGAGAAGATACTCGTATGAGGTAGTTTAATGGTGATTGGGAAGTTGTAGAAGTACATGTTCGGGGACTAACGCTGCTATTCGAGTTCAAGTCTCGATTAGCACTGCTACGTACCTATAAAACTTTTGCATCACCTTGTAAGAAGTACATGTTCGGGGACTAACGCTGCTATTCGAGTTCAAGTCTCGATTAGCACTGCTACGTACCTATAAAACTTTTGCATCACCAATTTCGTATCCTACTTCGAAGTACAAGGTGAATGCAGATGTCTAGAACCTACGAGCGATAGCCGAGTACTCTTATTAACGTAGTCCACCATTTTAAATGAGGTGTAGCAAGCTAGGACTTCTGCCAACAGATACTTGTGGATGAGTTGCCTACATGTGCAAGCGGGAGCTATGCTCTGGTTCGTCCTCAGCCTCGTTGTACCCTGCTATCTGCTGCGCGGTGCTATCTTGCTCTGATGCCAGTGGAGGTTCGTCTTATCCTAGTTGGATGAGCGCAGTGGCGTCATAGGTAGGTAGGCCGCCTAATGGTTGTCGGTCTCAGTGCTGCCCTAGTCAAAGTTGCGTTCAGATCGATTTCTGATAGAAAAATGCTGCGCGAAATTATCTCATTGGCTGAAACGTTTCCGGTTTTCATCTGTTTTCAGATGGCGACACAGTAGCTTTTGCCGTTTTGATGGCGATCTGAAATGATTTGATATTCCCCCGACCCTGTGATAGGCTAATAATTGCCGTCTGAAAACCTAACTCTGACTACCCCTACTATTGTCAACTCGGCGAAAAATACCGATAAGATTTGATTCGTTTCATTGCTGCCAGCTAAAGCAGAATTTTAGACATTCGTATCGAATGACAGAGACGAGTTTTTTTTTCGTTCTGAAACGTCCCGTAGCTTAAAGGCTCTAATAGCACATCAACACGAATGACTTGGAGTTGTCATAAAATATCTCACAAGTCATTTACAAGTCCATCAGACAACAATTTTATCCAAACACAAGAGAGTGAGGTTTTTGACGGACCTAACCATTTTCTCATTTGCTGTGAAGAAGCGCAGACGTTCGCGCCATATTGACCGGATGGACAAATCTTGAGCCGGAACATGTCGACCTCTACGTCTCGAGCAGCGTTGGCAAGACGCTGATCAGCCTGGGTCGGAGCGGGTTCAAATGCTCGGAGCGAGCCCCGTTGCTGCTACTATGCCCGGACCTAAACAACGACGCGTCATCGATGGCATTTTTGCACGGTGGCAACTTCGCACTATCTGCTGTGGCCAGGCAGCAGGGCCCCCGAATAATGGATACTGACATACATTAATGTACATTTATTTCGTTTTCCAGTTAGGTATATTGATGCCATTTAGTCTAGACTAACGTATTTACATTTATTTGATCCCATTGTGTATGGGAGCCACTAGGGAGCTTAAGATCACTTTGTAGCTGTAAAAAAGCATTGTATCTTGCGTTTTCTAAAACGAACCTACCAATCGGATTGAAAAGCGTTAATATTTGTTTAAAAAGGTTTGGACGACACATGTAGCGTAAAGAAAAAAGTGTTCGCTGGACATACGACAAGTTGCCGCTGCACAGTGATACTCATGTGCTGCAAACGCTGTCGAAGCCAGTTCATCTCTTGGATATAATCAGCCATCTTCTTTCCAGGTGTATACCAGTGCGTATACAGCTCTCGCTTCAGGTGCACTGCATACGAGAAATTTCGCTGCGTCTTCTCAGCAGTCAATGTCTCCCGTACCTTTCACACCACGTATGATATTTTCCATGGCCAGCTGGTTTCGATTATCAAATTGGCGCTGCAACACCGGATTCATGACGCGTATCAGTTCCAGTTACCACACCCCACGAATCTCGCTGTTCGAGATACAATTTGAGTCTCATTTGATACATTTGAAATTCATCATCGAACTTCGGTGGCTTGCTGCTGCCAAGTAGCTTGGGTACGTGCATCACAGGATTTGCAGATATTTGCCCGCCAGGTTGCCCCGTAGGCACTCCTGCTGCCACCACCACAGGTTGGCGAGCAACTCCCGACAAACCCGCTTGAAAGTTGCCCACCAGGCGACCCCGAAGAAGTTTGCATCGTCACAGTTTGCACATTTATACTTGAGCTTGCTCCTTGTGAACTTGAGCTCGCATTTTGTATTCCTTGGTTAACTAATATTATTTTTATATAATTCGTTACTCAACTTAGTTCAGTCCACGAGCTGCTGTTGGGCTCATAACCTAGTCGTACCCGCTCCAACAGAGATCACTAGCAGAGCGCAGGCTTGTGTAGATTGCCTCACAGAAATCAACTCGATGAGAGATCACCAGTTAGCAGTACGAAACCAAAACTAGAATGAATTCATTTACTCCCTTTCAAACTATCGCGTATTCTCACACGCTACATGTCGTACACGAGGAGGAAAAACCATCGGACATGCAAGCCAGCAACTTCAATCATACACGTCCCAGCTAATGGCTTGTAGATCATCTTGTCTCGTCCACCCTGACACCAGCTTGAGGTGAAACGTCTTCTTTGCAATGTACCTATCGGGATCAGCAGGAATACTGCTATTTGGTACGCTCACGATTTAAATATATAGTTCAAGCCGAGTGGAGCCCCGCATGCGGGGCTCTTATGTAAGTTTAGGCCAAGCTGGAGCCTCGCTTCGCTCGGCAAGGTTTCAACCAATTTTAGCCAATGGGTGCGCTTTATATTGTGATACAATTTTCGACCGCTTAACTATGAGGAGATGGATCCACGATTATATATAATATACTGGAGAGTGCGATGCTCGGCGCTAAGCAGTGCTGGTGAGTCCGTTTGGGCCCAGCAGGGTAAAAATTGCATATTATCAATAAAATCCGTAATAATGACGTATTATCGGATGATGCGAAATTTTAATATTTATTATTGCGACTCAGGGTTTTCGACTTAGGTCAATACAAAGATTAAGTCAAAAAGTTTAATCAAGATAATAGTTGCATTATAATATTTATCATTGGTTGTGCTCATATTTAAAGTATTATTACGGTTGCCCGATGTTGCAATTCACTAAAATAGTGAGTTGGAGGACCCCTACTGTACACACTTTAGTAGTGAGGAGAAGAGACACTTATAGTTGGTCGCAACAAATAGCTTCGGGCGTGCGTGCCCCACCAATTCAGATCATACACGTTTCGTTGGTGTGTGGTGTAGTGAAGCGGATATCCACTCCAAATCGCAGGTCTATTTTTGAGCGGTATAGCACCCTGGCTTCAATGATGGACGATGCAGCTTGCAATGTTCCGTACGAAGGACCACTTCTGACCACTGTGCTTTATCAACGATTCCACGATACCTGCCTCGTTGTGCCCCGTCGGTGGTTAAGATATCGTCGGCAGGCTGCGGCGCCTATTCCCCGGTGCAATCACAGTGGGAGGAAGGAAAGTAAATCCGGTCTGGAGTATGGAGGCACAGGCTTCCTTGGCAGCAACTTAGGACATTACCAGGCCGTTCTAATTGTGGGAATTGGGTCTGATTTCCCACGCCGTCCCACGTGTTAAATCTCCATCAACTCGAGAAAATTGTGAGGGACGATAGCTGAGTATGAATGTGTGTGCCTCGATTCTTACCCAGGCTTTTGGTGTTTATATCGGCTCGACTTGCATGAGCCATTCTGAGGACTCACAAGACATTTCGCACTGTGAGCAAGATACCTAGAAATCTGCGGAAACGTTTTCAGCCAGGGCACGACGTCCTGTACGGTCTTGAAGTTGGCAAACAGAACACTAGTACCTTCAGAGTAGGTTCTAGACATAACAAGACGAACAGTAACGAAGTGGAACAACGCGCTCACTCAATTTCAACTGCCCTTTCCATACGGTAACTATGCGACACCACCGACGGCTGAGCGCCCATATCGCAACCGTTCCGGCATCCCTACATTTTCCTACAGTTGGGATGTTGGAGAAAGACAGTGCAAAACCTTAGAAACATAATAAAGCTCATCATAAAGCATACACTTGTATTTCATTTAAGTTCGAAACGGGCATTGGCTACGAAAGCACTGTCAGCTTTCGAAAGCGAGATCACAGGCCCGAGGAAATGGCTTCTAGAGGCCTGTAGGCCGAGAAATCGACGTTTTACATATGGATGCAAATAGAGCTCGGAGCAATGTGCACCAGAGCGGGTAAATTCATTTGTGAGGGCGAGAACCCGGCAGCAGGGTCCACTATTAAAACAATTTCCCGTTAAACAGTGACAGGTACACTGTACCATCTAATTAGTGACATCCCCCACGTGGATCAGTCATTATAAAACCTCAACGAGGTTTGTCAGAGCCAATAAGAGAGCGCCGCGCAGCCTAACAGCTTGGATATTGCCGACAAGACGCCGCGTGGCGTCAGTCTTACTTTTTGCAGCTCAACCCCCCAGATCTCATATCCGGAGCCCCCCCCCCCCTATCAACTCCATTTCTCGACGACGAAGCTCACTGGCTGAGCGCAGGGCTTGCCCTGAGGAGCGGGATCAATACCCGCCGTCACCAAGTTCTTTGGGTGGGGTGTAGCGTGCAGCGTGACGGTGTGTGGCGTGACGGCGTGTGGTGTGCAGTGTGGAGTGCAGTGTGTGGTGTGTGTGGCGTCAGTGTGTACTGCGTGGCGTGATGGCTTGCAGCGTGGGGTATACAGCGCGCAATTCTGTTCGCCGGTACTGTTGGTGCAGCGCTCAGATGGTAACGGGTGGGGGGTGGGGTGGGCGGTCCGATTCCCTACTTCCGGTTTTACTTGCTAGGTTACTGTGTGGTGCTAACTGATATAAAATGTGTATGATAGTGAGCTGTCTTAAACGTGTCCTACTACGGCAAGAATGTCGTGGGTGTCCACAGGAGCAGGGTCCAAGATGCTGCCGATAGCGAGGAGGCGCTTGTAGGCGATGATGCGCTCATCCAGGACGCCGGTCTTGTGCAGAGGACGCAGTGCGCGAAGAACGCTTCCGGCTCCTTTCGCCTTGGTGCCACGGGCCTTCAGGAATGCAAGCACGGCGTCTTGAGCGCGGCTTCCGGCGTCGAGGACTTGGTCTTTATAGTCTTTCGCTCTATTATCAAGTTTGAATCCCCCATCGAGGAACAGCTTCATGAACGCAACCACGTGGCGAGCCTCGGACTTCTTCTGGCGATCGGTCGAGTCTCAGACGCGTGGCACCCGTGTGTACCACTCGTACCATGTGGAAGAAAGGTTTGTGGTCTGCTTCTTTCTGCGCTTGAGCTTGGGTTCTTGTACTGACGTAGCTTCCGCTTGTTCCACTTCAGTGTTTGTTCGTTTCGCTGTAGGCTTGAGTAGGGCCGATTCAACGATCGTTAAGCGTGCAGCTAAGATCTTGTTCACGGCGATAAGCTCCTCAATGAAAGAACGAAGGTGGCCAATGCTTGGGCAAACGTGTTTACTTGCGAGGTGGTCTTGCTCTTGATCTTGTGTAGGTGGGGCAACCTCGTTGTTCAAAGCAACAGACCAAGCAAGTAAGTCAGCGCTGGTGATGTCAGCCGCCACCAAGCAATCCTCCACACGCGTCACTACGGGGGCTGTGGGCGCCAGTTCCTTCATCTGCGGGTACTATCTGACGAGGTAGGCCGTCCGAACGTTGAGGACCTTGGTGCTAACGTTTAGCCGTTGTTCATTCCGACCTGTACAGGAGCTGAAGAGTAGAAGACGCAAGCGCCGAAGCCGTTCCTGATAAGCGTGATCCAGCGAAGTGATGTGGATGATCTTGGGTACGTCGTCCACGCTCCAGCCGCTTAAGACCCGAGCCACCTTCCTGTCTTCCCGCGCTGTGTTGGTGATATAAGCAAAGGCCTTGCTGGTCTTCGTCATATCCCACGCGCCGCGATCAAATATCCACCGGACAACTAGGCGGTCATCTCCGTTGGCATATTGTGCACCGCCACGTCGGAAGGAGTGCGAAGTCAAGTCGACGGTGGCACCAGCCGGTTCTGCAACGCGTTTGAGAAGCCGGTTGACATATGATTGCACGCCGTCTTCGGCGCGTTTGATGTCTCCTGTGCGGGCGTGCTCCTGCGATGGCCTCACTTGTGTTTCCGTACTTGCAGGCAACGGGATCCGGGGCTCGGCAGCAGAGGAGGCGTTGGAGTCGGGCGATGGCGTAGCCTCAGCGGCACCTTGAAGCGACGCAGGCTCCGCTTCCAGCAACTCAAGCAGAGGAGCGCCAGAGTCAACTGGAGCAGCCTCGTTCGGTGCAAGGTTCGGGAGCTGGTTGATCAGAGCCGAGCACGGCACGTCCTGGGTCGCCAGCGTGATCGCCAGTGCATGAAGAGGGCACGTCAGGAAGTCGGACTTGCCTGGAATCAAGGTGAGTCCCTGCTCCTCCGCCGTCTTGACGCGCAAGAGACGAAGATAAAAAGCGCCGTCCGCTGACACTGAAACATGCTGCTTCTTTATGTATCCTAGGTCCGAAGAGCGTCCAAAGAAGTGCCACATCAGACCCGCCAGTGCAGCGTCTTGATAGTCGCCATGCACACGTGCTGTGCTGTACACATAGCGAATAAGACACTGTAAATCCTCCTTAGTACAAGGAGGAGCCTTATTAATCAAGACACCTTTCTCTCGTTTTAAGCAATGCTTATCTAATGTCTTGCCTTGCTTTAGCAGGATCAACTCAGGAGGCACACGCAAGTGTGGATACAGGTCGAAAAGCCACAACTTAACGTTTCTGTGGTATGATGTTGCAGTGTTACGGGCAAGCTTACCTTTCTTACCTTCGTTGGTATCGATGTAGAAACCAAAGCGATCCATTGTCGCTGCCAATCGCTTGCCGGATTTGTCGAGGAGAATACTAGCTTGGACAAACTCCATGCTAACATTCTCCTCCTCCAGCATTCGCTTGAATGCTGCGATTGCAGTGGTGCGCGCTTTCTGCGTGTTTGTAGGAACAAAGGCGGCTAAACTCTTGCCGTGTCCTCTTGTTGTCTTTTTGAAATGTGTAGTTTGAACTAGTGGCTGTCTACGGACGTCGGCCACCGTCTTCCTAGGTAAGGATTATAACTAGGTGCCGGGACTAAAAAACTATTCATTAAATATTTGGTAGACCTGACATTTGTAAGCACATATTCATATTTGATTCTTGTTCCGACAAATATTTGTCGGAAAGTGTCTGAAAGGTATACCTATCCACATTGATTACCATTGGCTCAAATGGAGAAATCCAGCGAAGTGATTGGATGAAACATTTTATAATGAGGCTCTACCACAATCCTACAATTCTATCTGTCGGGAAAATCACTATATTCATCCATATCATTGCCAACACACCATTATGGCATCTAGATAATAAGTTATGCTGAAGAGAACCTTTTAGCATTTTCACCACGGGAACGGGAACCGTACGGTACTGCTGGGTTAAGAACACATTGGCGGTTTCTGGGCGCGGGTACCTGCGTTCGTGACCGACATCGTAGTAGGGACGTTACAGTAGCATGTCGACGTGATCATCGATTTTCTGGGGGGGGGGGGTCTTGTTGCAACGCCAATGTCACATTACGGATAATTCATCTCTTTTACTCTCTACGTTGGACGAACTGGTGTGTTGACGCCCTAGTCGATTAGCCGCGACTCGGCAAGTATCATACGGAAGGTGAAGCCAAACCAGCTCGTTGACGTCTCTTGCTACTGTTACCGAACAAAGCACCCTCGATAAAACACACACACACACACTTCACAATCCGGCTGGGGTGGGTGTCATGGGCATTAAATTCCAATGTCTCAGCCTTGAATTCCAGCAAAACATTCAAACACTTGTACATGGTTGGTCTCATCGAAAAACGAAAGCCTTGTACTATCTGGTCTGAAACACAGGCGTAAAATATGCACTTTTACTATACAGACAATCCTCTCGACCGTGATAGCTTCGGGAGCCTCCATAATATCACAAACTGGACCTATCACAATCCAGAGTGTACCAGTCCGATGGTACAATCTGATCGTTATCCTTTCGAGCACCGCTTCCGCTTACTGGAAGAAGAAAACAGGGCTTCTAAACTACTACGCGTGCGAATATGCGGAGCCGATGAGGGAAATGACATACAGAGGAGCTCATGGCGATGTTGTCACGCCTTCATGCGTCCAACCTTATGTCAGTAGACGAATCCACCGGATAAGGACATCCTCCGTGAGGATGTACCCACCGACGAAGACTTCTGTCGCGTTGACACCAATTCTGAAAACGAGACTAGAAGCGAGCTGACTAGCGTGGACGCAACCGGAGAGGACGACGAAGATGCAGCTGATTCCCACGCCAACGCCTAAAATTCTCTCTGCGGACGAGCTGAAGGAGCGCCAGAAGTTGATGGCGCAGCTATTCGTCAGCGGTAATTCGGTGGGGATGTCTTCCAGAGAGGTTATTGGGCTTCGATCAATGCAGCAAGAATACCGAGGTGAGTTAGGACACAAGCAGGGCCGCAAGCTGTATAAGTCAATGCTGGACTAGCGTTATTGGCCAAAGTGAAGGTCCAACTCGACGGCGTTAATTCTGTTCATATCGTGGTGGTTGTTCCTAAAGAAAGAAGAATCGAAAAACAAGTTGAAGTGGAGAGGCTATTACTCCTTCATCCAGCGCAAATTATAGGGGAAACAACAACCAGTTCACTTTCGTAAGAATTGAGCAAAACTGCAAGCAGGGTGAGTTTGGGAGCTTAAATGTGATTTTGTACCTGAGCTGTGTTCGTCGATCTACAGTACTACGTAGTAGTTAAGAGTTGAATGACACTGGAGGGACAAGAGCCAGCCTGGCAATACTTAGTACACAACAAGAATTTGTTCTCTTAATACTGGGGAACGCATAACCGACTACACATCATTTTCATACTTCATGTTCGCAAATAAATTAAGCAGTAGTCGCTGTGCGATCGTGGGAGTGTAACCAGCGGAATTATTCATAGAGAAACGAAAAGATTGGCTTCTATTGACAACACTAATGATTTATAAGTAGGTGGGAGAGATAACAGGTTTAGCCGTTAGCAAATAAAGCTTTGACCAAGAGCCAGATCGACTCGTTTGACTCGCAAAATTATCTTTAACGAAGCTGTTTCGCTAGAGTAGACACTCGAACCACTTCACAGGCATCTTTGCCTTATTCCAAAACGCGTCTCCACCTCGAAACTGCATATCGTAGTGGTTCAACTTTGTCCGATAGAAGCGGCTTTTATACGTATCGCCAAATTCCGACACGTCAAGCCCCGTAGCGCAGCTATCAAATTCCACTGTGCCGTCATTTTTGCTGGACTTGTGTGGAATCATCTCGCCAAGGATCCAAAAACTCGCTTGGTACGACGACAGGATTCCAGAATAACTCTCGCTGCACATGACAGCCGACACGTTTGTCCGATAGACCTCTTGTGCAATCTTGTATGCCTTATTAAGTCTTGGTGTGCTGTAAGATCCATTCATGTACGCCAGCGATTTTGTTGCTTGTTGTACCGGGCATTGATCTTTGAAGTCGGCAAGCTTTTCAGCTATCAGATTGGTATCTCCAGCGCATACTTTCTGGGCGTAGTCCGGGGCCATACTTCCGATCATAGGTGCTGTCGTACTCACCCAGGTTGAACTTGGGTCCAGTTTACATCTCCCGTGAGCGATAGCACCAGCGAGCATGAGGCTTCCCATCGAGTGCGTGACAACAATAGTATCTTTAATAACGCGCTTTGTGCTGCTGTTGCTCACTGCAAGAGCGCGATTGCACACTTGTTGCTGTTGGGTACCGTTTAGCCACGTGTAGTTTACCGTATTCAGGTGTGCAAACTTGATCGATGAGCAGCATGGAGCGTGGTCTTGGATATGTTTTCCCCAGTACGGCAACGAGTCTTCAAGTTTTAGAGTTTCAGCTTTCACTCCAAGGCCATGGATGAAGATACACGGGCGTGGCGTCGACTTACACGAGCAGGAAGCATCGTCATCATCGTCATCGTCAGACCATATAGACAGCTCAGCCTCCAAGTTCCGTAACTCCTCCTTAGGTACCTTCGTTCCAGTGAGGAGAGCCCTTCCAATTAGCGATACCGAGCTCGATACCTCCTCCGCTTCACAGTCACCATCACTCTTTGGGGCCACGATATTCACTCGATCTTCGCGATAGCTCACAGTAATATCCATGTCATGCCCATACATCTTGAAACCGTTGCCTGATGCACACAAAATGAAGTTGAGTGCGTTCACTACCACTTTGAACATGCTGCCATTACACTTGATGGAGCTATTGGCCTTCGACGCGGGCCTGGCTTCGCTGAGTGATGATATAATAGCGTTTATCGGAGGGAAGTCGTTCATATCTGGCGGTAGACACTGTGTCGTACTGGTACCGGAGGTTGTCTCCGTGGTTTGCACATACGCGACGCCGTCCACTCGTGTGTAGTTGTACACTGAGGTGCCTTCTTTAAACTTAGCGAAGACGTCGTAGAGGACACTGGTGTCATCACCAGATACGACGGGGTTGGCGATTAAGGAAAAGCCTGTATGCCCGTAGATGTCCATGGAATCGCGCTTGACCTTGAAATGGAAGCGCAGCGAGGGCCAGTCCGAAGGCGCTTCATCCCTAAGATGTCGCTGCTGCTGGAGGCTGATACTCTGCGCAACAGCTCCTGACTGCGTGGCAAGTACTACGAGAGTCGCAAAGACTCCTGACAAGTACAGAAGCATCGACAGTATGGCGCCGCGATGGCACGCGGTGGGTTTGATAAAAATCAAGAAATGGTCTTGCTCTTGCAACAACTGGCGAAAGCTGTGGAAGGTACAGCACTGGGACAATCACGCCGTAAGGCACATTTTGTGATTCACAAAATGAAAGCATACCACAGAAGAACTAGTACATGTACTGTACATGTATCCGGATACATTAAAGTTTACGGTATGGTGTAAAAGGCACTTCACGTTTTGTGTGTCAAAAGCGATGGAGCTTGCCAAGCTGCTTGGAGACTCCAAGTTGGACTCCAAGTAGGACTTCGAGTCGGAGCTCGGATCAGTTTGATAGAAGCCGTGATCAGCTTGAATTCCAGATAGCTTGCAAGGATTTGTATCACCATCCTCTGGTTTGAAACCAATGGTTTCTGGGAAATGTAACTACGGTACTGTATGAATGATCTTTTAGGAATTGCTAAAGCCGAAAAAAAGACAGCGGTTTTGCTGTCAACCAAGAATTGTTACAGTATACATGTACCCAGCCCTGACACGTCCTACATGTAACGAGTTTATTCGGATTTGCAGATTCATACAGCCGTTAATAGGTGTAGGAATGACTATCGTATGACGGTATTAAGATATTTACACTAACAAATAGGAGTAACCACCTGCTTGAACAACCCACCTCTCCCTTTTTAGACACAGATCAAAACTACCAAATGCCAGGGTACCGGTAATCCTACCGGTTGATATGGACAAAATTCGCGGACGAGCTTTAATAAGCATACAGTTCTGTTTGCTAATCGCCAAAATATATCTGAGTCTAACAAAAAAGTTGAGAGTCTAAATAGGAGATCAGCTCAGCTAAATAAGAATTGGAAGTCTAAATAAGCGACTGAATTACAATCCGATTAGACCCTTTCGTTCACACCATACATTTATATATTAAGTTGCATCTTACAAACTTCAAGTATAACCGCGTAAAACCGAAAGTTTGCTTCTGCAGTATAAGGTATCCCAGGTTTTGCGCCACAAAGTATTAACGAGGAGGGTGGGTTTTTTGGTCCAATTTCTTCT
Source organism: Phytophthora cactorum (assembly GCA_016864655.1). NCBI lineage: Eukaryota > Oomycota > Peronosporomycetes > Peronosporales > Peronosporaceae > Phytophthora > Phytophthora cactorum. The sequence goes on from NHQK01000101.1 coordinate 24,898, forward strand.
AAACCGATAGTAAGTTCAAAGTTCTAATTATCTTTTTTTCTATGTATTTGCTACTTTCAGCTTCAACCATAACTAACAGCCCCCCCCCCCTGGAACATTGCTCCGAGTCGCCTGTAGTAACTACAATCCTGTAATTCACGTTGGACTTCAAATGCGGTTTAAAATAGCTAGAGCAGACACTCGAACCACTTTAGAGGCATTTTGGCTTTATTTGAGATCCCATCTCCTGCTCGGAAGGTTGTGTCGTAATGGTTGAGCTCCGTCTTGTAGAAGCGATTTTGCCACGAAGTACCGAATTGCGATGCAGCTATTCCTCCAGCGCAACTCTTGAACTCCACCATGCCGTCGTTTTCAACTGACATGAAGGGAACTAAGCGATGCATTACCCAGAACTTTACTTGAAAAATAGAAAAAAGGTCTGACTCGCTTTCACTACACACTAGTGCGTCCACATTCGTCTGATACACTCTCTGGGCAGCTGCATATGCCTGATTAAGCCCCGGCGAGCTGTGATTCCCACTTTGAGCTGCCATAGACTTGATTGCGTCCTTAATTGGACACATCCCGATGGCATCCACGTACTTTTGAACAACAGCGGTAGTCTTATCTGCACATGAAGCCTGAAAATAGTCCGAGGCCATGCTTCCGCTCATAGGTCCCGCTATGCTCACCCATGTCGAAGTAGTAGAGTCAAGCATACACTTTCCCGTTGCTATTGCTCCAGCCAATATCAAATTCCCCATCGAATGCGTTATGATGATTGTATCTGAGATTTTCGACTTGCTGCTCGAGTTACCCACTGCCAGTATCCGATCACAGGTTTTCTGCTGAAGATCATCACTTGTCCACGCGTTGTTTTCCGTATCCAATACTGCAAACTTCATCGATGAGCAACACAGTGCGTGACCAGGTAATTTATCGCCCCAGTATTCCTCAAATGAATTTTGATTTTGAGGAAGTTCCTCCCTAACTCCCAAGCCATGAATGAAAATACACGACCGCGGCGTCGATTTACACGCACACGAAGATAAATCACTCCACGAAAAGTCAATTTCAGCTTCCAGTTGCCTTGTAACTACAATATCAGCTAACTGTGCAGTGAGCACAAAGCGTCCGATTAGTGTTACTGATGTGGGCGAAGTTGTTGCTGAGCACCCTGCTGGATTGGTTATAGCTCTAGCAATTTGTTTCAAAGGAATCACACGATATTCCACTAAAACATCCATATCACTGCTTTGCATAGTAAACCCAGACAATCCAGCTGCACACACCGCAAAATCGATGTCACTCACTGTAACCTTGTACAGACGGCCAGGTGAACACTGAATACCACTGCCACTTGCTGAAGTACTTGAAACTGCTGTAGCACCATTGAGAGCTTCCACGATCGTATTGATTGGCGGTAGCGCTCCAGACTCTGACATCAAACATTCCGTCGACTTCTCATTTTCTCTGCTGCTTGAGACGACGGCAATACCATTTACCAGAGTGTAATTGCACACTGTCCCACTCTGCTTAAATGTACCAAAGGCGTCGTTCTTGGTGGTACTCAGAGACGCCGGCAACCCCCACTCATCAGTTGAGCTTTCGGCATTATACAGCGAACGTCGACGCTCAACGTGCGTATTGTCGGCATCTACCTTCGTAAGTAGTAAGTTCGGCATCATCGATGCTCCGTAGCATTTGGGCCAGACGCCTGTCGTTAGAGAGCCTTAAGTGGGTTAGTAGCCGTAGCTATTGTTATACGAGTAATTTTAGTTATACTTGAGCACACAATTTCACATCGTAGGGGCTACACAGAGGGAGCGCTCGGCGCGGTCTTGCTCAGCAAAGGCAGCGGTGCGTAGGTACCCATAGGTGCACGGAGGCGTTACGCGCAGCGTGTGGCGCCCTCGTATGCCTAGTATGCGCAGCCCGCGTAATGTCGACGTCAACACATGTGCAGTCCTGACGAGATCTCGTTCCTTCGCTAAAGAAATGAGGCCAAGAAACGAGCTCAGCGGCGCTCATTTTTCATCTATTTCTTGAAGGTCTTCAGCTCCAGAAATCGGAACAGAAAATATACGAAAAAATGCAGAACTGAAACCCCCTATTATAAACTGTCCTGGAGGGTCTAGGCTGTTGCCAAAGCCGAGCACAATACTCTACCCCTGATACGTGCACGACGATGTGGGTATAGTGCAGTTTACAAGCGAAACAATGTCCACCAAGGTGGACCTAGGCAATTGTTAGAACCCAAGCACAATATCCACTATCTCGAATACGACGCGGATACTGCGCAATTTACTTTATTATTATTTTCAAATAAAAATTCGCTATATATATTTTAATAAATAAAAATAACTCTTGATATTTTTTTCGTAGCCATTGATCGGAGTTGACTCTACTAGTTGGAGGCTAAACACCGCTGGTACTCCTCTTCGAATTGTGCGCGCACAATCAAGCTCGCAATACACAAGTAGAAACTGATAGTGTATCGTACCTGTACGTGTTGACCATTTCCGAGCGAGTCGTGAACCATAAAGGAGAACAGCTTGTAGCGGGAGGCATTCGTGTCGTGTGTGGCATCCACAAGAAGAGTTTCCGGGAATGCCGAAACCAGAGATCGCATGTGCGAAGTCTGGATATAATACAACGTGCTACAATCTAAATATTTTACAAAGCTATTCTGATCGATCACAGTGAGACCACAACAGATTCTGCTGCTGCGAAACAGGCGCAGGAGATGAGCGATAGCAATATAGATCCAGGAGCATAAATGTTGACATATTTCAGAGTTTATTTACGACTTGACTATATTGTTACGGATTAACAAACTATCAAAGCTATAGCTAGCTGCGAGACTCTATATTCACCAGTTGTTTCTGGATGCACGAAACAGAAGCTCTTTGGTAAGCTATCCCCGCCTACGTATAGCCCTAGTTCAAATTCCAAAAAAAAATGCTCGAATTGCACTAAACGTCAGCAACGTAAACCTAAACGAGTATATAGTAAGGGATAGATTTTTAGATAGGAACATGGCGCCCAGAATCATCCTGTTGGCTGATAATACTCTGCTTTCAATACTGAAGTATAGATGTAGCAATATAATAGCTTCTACTGTTTCCATGTTATTGGAGCGATTCCCGCAGCCGTTTGAAACCGTTTACATCCGAAAGTGCTGGCCTTTTATCATATTCCTAAACTTGTTTGGCTTGGAACTGAAGAGGGAGGCTTTCAGATTTATTATTTTGAACTTGAGAAAAGGCAGTATTGACGTCCTAGACTTCCTGCGGAAATCGCTCCATTATACGTACGTTATCGATGGAGCCCTTGTTACGCTTCAAAGCGGTCAACGGTTATGTCTATTAAAGTCTAAACGCGCGACTTTGTCTTTTCGAAACGGAAATTTAGAAATTTCCGAGTTACGGAGCTTCCCCGCGCGGCTTCAAGTGTCAGAGCTTCCTCTTGCAACGCGCAACTTCGTGAACAGATTAAATACGGGAATTCCATTTGCTTCTAAAGCGCATAATCAGAAAAAAATAACAAATACTTTCATATTGTCATTTCTATCGTCCCATAATCGTTGGTAACCCTTTCGTGGTACAAGGCCGCATTTTGCTCCCTTTTTCAACTGAGTATGTACCTTATTTTATGACATAGAAACAACTGTACGATTCGCAAACATTCACGCTTACTTTATTCAAGAAAGGTGTGAGTATCCGATTGCATCATCGTGCTATCTTCAATAATTTGTTACAAGATATAGTCCAGAACGAGTATCGTAAATTTGTAAAAGGCCGCAAAATGCGAGATGGAGCTTTGTATAGTTCCTCTGTCCGGAAATAAAGGGCCCCGTCGCAGTTACGTACGTAAAGGCGTGGCCTTTTATTTCCGGACAGAGGAAGTAGTAGTTTACATCAGATGCTCGCGAAAGGGCTATTACAGTTTATAGCACTTTTCATTGACCGAAAAGACTCAACACCTGACGACTTTCGCAGCACTTTAGTTATTTTCTGCAACTGGTCCGTGTACTCACATGTCAATCTCACGAGTACTACAAGGGGCGCTGCAGTACTGAGGCAGGTGCCCAGGCCATCGACTGCGCCCGTCACGATGACGAGCACCGCTATCTCAAAGGCAGCATGAAGTCAAAGAGAGCCCAATTAGCGCGAAGATCGACAGGCCACAAAAGGAATTATGGAGGGAGGCCAGAAGCGTCCTAGCGCTGGCAAGGCTTTGGAGGGGAAACTTGCTACAGCATTCCAGACAAAGCCACAGATCAAGGCGGTAGTCAAGGAGTTGAGGAACGATAAAGTTCAGCTTCAGAATTTGGAGAACAATCCTGAAATTATGAAGGTCAAGAGCCGCATTTGATCCTTCCGCGGTGACCAAGAAGGATGTTCAAAAGTTGAAGGTATCGTAAAAAGAAATGTAGATGTCGGCAGATTTGCAGAGGCATATATTGTGTACATACCCGATAATGGTAGTTGCGTTTTCTATCCCGATCCTTGGAAATCAAATGAATGCACAGGTGTGATCATGCCTTTGAGACAACAATAGTTTTCCAATCATTTTTCTATTTCTTATAGAAAGTGTGTCATTGTCGCTCAGATTATCACGTCTTCACCCATGGAAAATAATTGTGTTCGGTCGTATATCGGGTACTTTGGTGTGCATAATTGATCAAATAAAACACGCGTGCGTCAGGACTTTTCTACAGGCACCAACAATACAAAGGCTTCTGGGTGACGACAAAACTCATACATGTAATATGTAAAATATTATTTTCTAAAGCAAGCATTCAAACCACTTTACCGGCATCTTCGCTTCACTAAAAAGCCCATCGCCATACAGAAACTCGCTGTCGTAATGGTTCAGCTTTGTCCTGTAGAACTTGGATCGCCAAGTATCTCCAAATTGAGATGCTGGAATTCCAGCTGCACAGCTTTCAAACTCCACCATGCCGTCGTTATCAGCCGATTTATGTGGAACTATAGCGCCAAGAATCCAGAACTGTGCCTGATACTCTGAGACAAGTCCTGAATATCCTTCGCTGCACATTAGAGCAGTCACATTCGTCGTGTATGCTTCTTGCGCAGCTGTATATGCTGCATTAAGCTCTACAGAGCTGAACCTCTCGCCTTGGTACGCCAAGGAGACCAACGCAGTGGTCGGAGGGCATTTCCCCGTGACGTTAGCTACTTTCTCCAAGAGATCATTTGTTTCGCCAGCACACGAGGCTTGGACGAAGTCAGAGCCCATACTTCCTTTCATAGGGCCTGCAAGACCGACCCAGGATGTAGATGAATCCAAGCTGCACTTCCCCAATGCAATCGCCCCTGCCAGCATCAGGTTCCCCATCGAGTGCGTGACAATGATGGTATCTTTAATCACAGTGCCCGCGCTTGTATCGCTCACAGCCAGAGCTCGATCACACACTTTGTACTGTTGGGTATCGCTGATCCACGAATTGTTCACGGTATCGAGCACTGCGAACTTTATTGACGAACAACAGGGTGCGTGGTCGGTCAAGTTGCCCCAGTAGTAGTCGAAAGAATCGACGTTTGTGAGCTCCTCCTTGTCGATGCCCATACCATGGATAAATATGCAAGCTCGTTTCGTAGACTTGCACGAACAGAAGTGATGTTCAGAGTCACGATCACCGGAATAGTGAGAAGACTGGCGAGATCCTTCGTCGGAGTCATCTGACCAGAACGCGAAGTCAAACTCGGCTTTCAAATTCCTCTCGTCGGAGAGAAAAAAATCTCCTGTAAGCAGCACTTTTCCTGTTGCGGTTACTGCGCTGGATGGCACTGAAGCCTTGCAATCCCGTATCGTGCTGGAACTTACTGTTGGCTTTAAAATGTCTACTTGATAATCCAGGTACTCCACTACAATATCCATATCACTTCCGTACATCACGAGGCCTGATGAGGCAGCACACAAGGTGAAATCGATGCCATTGACTGCAATCCTGTACTGGCTTCTTGTCGAGCATCCACTTCCTGATACCGCAGCCGCCTTGTTTATTGCTGCCACGATTGAGTTCACCGGAGGTAAGTTACCCGATTCTGATCCCAGACAAGTAATCACAGGAGCATCGGTCTTGTTGTCGCCAGCCATTCGGGAAATGAAGGCGACATCGTCAACAAAAGTGTAATTGTATCGCGTCTTGTCCTTTGTGATTGATGCGAAAGTATCGTAAATCACACTTAAGCCATCGTTCGACACAACGGGATGAGCGAACATCGAGAAGTCTGAATGACCGAAAATGTTCATGGAGCTCCGCTTAAGAACAAAATCGAATCGTAAAGCTGGCCAATTCGCTGTGTTTTGAAGTTCGCGAGAGGTTTGACCATGATTTTTCTCACCTGCATCCGCCGAATCCGCGAACGCGAGCATTACGGCAAAGACGGCTATAAATCGCAGAAGACTTGCCGTCGTCTCGCTCCGAGCTGGTTGCACCGACAACAAGGAGCGGCTTGTGATGTAGTTCCGTGCAGGAATTTTAAAATGTGTTTTGATGTGTGCGCGGCTCTTGGGGCGATAGCTGCTGTTTTTGTTGCGTGGTACAATGTCCATTTTCCCATCTTCGGGGACGATCGCGAATGATCGCTACGGCACGGATCAACGAGGAAAAATACCGGAAAAGTGTGCAGTATGCTTTACGGAAGTCATTATTTCAACACCACGGTGTTGGCCATCAGCAACACTATATTATTAGAACTTTGTAAACTGTGATTACGGTTAGGTTTAGTGGTGGGATGAAAGACAATGGGAAAAACAATGTTACCTATGTTTCCAAGCTATGCTTCACGAGTGCGAGATTTTGTCAAGCTGTATGTATGGATACACCGACGTCATTTGATGAGCAGCATTTCCAGATTAAACGTCTTCTTCTAGTCTAACGAAGCGAAGTGCGTCAATCACCAACAACGATTTTGATGAGTTGCCATCCGCCCTGACATTCCCTGTGAAAGCAAAAATTCGATTCAGGTTTGCTATCATATTTGTAGGGATATCAATTATAACAGGTATTTTAGCCCTAATGTTGCTGATCTGCAACACCGTAGTGTTGTTATGATCTGTGCCTGCTTTATTAATACGGTTGTGGTGTGCACTTTTTGTATGGCCCTGGGAAGTTTTAGGGTTAAGGAAGGGGGAGGTGAATCCGAGCTCAGACGATCCTCTCGACCGTGATATCCCAAATAGTGATACACTTTAGACAGGGATAGAAAGTTGGTTCCCAATGATCGACGGTTTACCATCTCAAGTCAAATATCCCTCCTTCCTCTCGTTAGTGGATAGTGATATAAAATTATTATCACCAAATAAAGGTAGGTAACTACAGAAATGAACCGTATGCAGAAGGAAGACCAGTGTAGTACTCATCGTAACAGGACGCAGATGGATCAAGCCGCTTGTGTTTTCACATAAAGCCTCAGGCTATTTTTGGACTGCTATTTGTGAAATGGCACAATAGTACGTCAGTCCAAAAACGATATATGTTTAAAAAGGTTTCCAAATTTTAACTTCGGCCTTCAACTTCGGGAGATGCTGAGCTTGTCGTCGCTCCAGCTCACGTGCTGGAGTTTGCAGTGTACTGCTTTACTCTGAACTTGGCGTCTTCAGAGCGAGAATTCCCGCTCGATCGGCTGAAAGATGTGGCGCTGGTATGCAAAAACACTTTACACTCTGTTCGTACTCTCGCTTCGAGCAAACTACGACGATGGTTGCACCCTGTTGGCGTGTTAGCTATCCTAGCAGTACTCAAGCAACTGTTGCAGAAGTGCTCGCAGCGCAGTAGTTTTGTGCGAACACTGCTCCCAGCATAGAACCAAACCAACAAGCGGAAGCACCTTGAGGGGGGGGGGGGGGGGCTTAAAAGTGAAACAAGCAAACTGATTGGTTTTAATTCATCTAAGCCACCTCGTCATTGGTTAAAAGTGTAGATCACAATGTCCTGTACATGTCCTGCAAAATCCGTCCATTTCATCCGAGTGCTTTTTAAATTGTTTTTTTTATCTATCCAAGTTAAATCAGTTACTCTTGACTACCCGGAAAATATTATCATAAATCAAGGGGTTTCACGCAAACGCGATGCCTCCCTGCCCTCACCTGTGCTATCGAGTTCGCAGTCGACAGCTTAACGCAGATCTTGGCACCTACAGGACGAGAACTTCCACTCGATGGCCTGCAACATGTGGCGCTGGTATGCAAAAACACTTTGCCCTCCGTTCGCAGTCTGTCGAAGTACGACGATGAGTTTGGCACTAGAAAATGACGCGACAGCTGAAGACGTTGCAGCGATGTGCCGAATTGTTGAAACGTGCGGAGTATCAGTGACCGATATTCGAATTCGATTGGGGTAATATAAGGGAAACCGTTCCTGTACTGGAACAACACCGGGCATGAAAAGTTGGAGAAAGTGGAAATCCAATGGAACTCGTTGTCCATGTTTCAACCAGGACTGAAAGACTCGATCTAACTAAGATTCCATTGCTGAGCAAGCATCGTTTCCAGATATTGGAGGCTGCAGCGACCATTGTAGCCATTTGAATACCTGATACTGCCACGTAAGTTCACCGTGCACGGCGCAAACATCAACAAGGTCATGACAACGCTTTTGGGTGCTATGGAGAGATGGTATTCAACTGGAGGCCGGCGACAACTGACAGTTCCGACGTGGGAGGAGAGGGACTTATTCAGTGCAAGTACGTGGTACATTGAGAGTGTGACGGGGTTCTGTCCGAAGATCTTGTACCTCGACGGATTCTAGAATATTATTTTAAACTCAAGCGTGCACTGTCCAGCGATGTGGATCATTTCTTTGGAGACCTGAAGAGCTTTCAATGCCACGTGCACGAACTTCCACTGGTGTGTCGTGCCCTTTGCTGATTCGATCTTCCATGTGTTCGGAGAGTACGCTAAGCCTCAGTTAAATCGCTGTCGCTGTCGCTGAATATGAATTGGAACTTCGATCGGTATTCACTCTGGATCCGGCAGGTGGGGGCAGTCTGCACGCGCAATGTGCGTTGCAGACTCGCTCGGGCCACGCATGGACGGATTACCGTCCATGGGTTGGTTCTCGGTCCCATGTTCGTATTCCATACGAACAAGTCAGGTAGTCGGTCGTTGGACGGACTACAAAGTGCTACCAGGTGTAATGGGCCAACTCTGTGCCCACTACTTCGGCTTACACGTTAGCGCACGTGTACGAGGAAGCGTAGATTGCTTAAACTTAGATTAACTATACTTTCGTCCGAAAGTATAGATTTACTAAAATAAAAAAGCTAAAAGTCGTTTTGGGTTAAAATGAGAACTGTTATTTATGATTTATGTCTGGACTGGGTTTCCTCCTAAAACTGATATTCTATATGAAAGGAATTCTGCCATCCGATGGCTGTCAGAACCGTGCTAATCTAATTGGTAGAGATAAATGCTTATCTACCAATAGGAAGCCTAAATGCAACAGACCAGTGGTCTGCAAAGTGTAACCATTGGTGTGTCTTACACCAACGTTCGAGAACCCTCCATGTAACCAAGTGGCTACGTGTAGCCACTTGTGTGTAACCCCGCTACACGGACAAAGCCGATTTTGTCCTTTGGAAATCCGTACGTGTCCAAAGTACCCCAAGCGTGGAGCGAAGTTTACATGCGCGATCAACTCAGTCCAATGTCGGAGGCTGAGAAAGCGGAACATCCTTCTCATGGACTAAGAATCTCCCTATTAGGGCGGAAAGGAGACAGATTCGAGCGTATCGACTCTCTCGCGTTGGACTGGTGTCCGGAAGAGAGCAACCGCAGATATGATCTGGTTTTTGACGCGGAGGATGTCCGCCATGTGTAAAAGCTGTAATTGAAAACGGAAGACGACGGAGCAAGAAGGGAAGGGGGGGGGTGTTGTATGAGAAAAAATTACGGATATCCTTGGCTTAAAGTGACTACGATCTGATCGAGAGAATAATGTGCTCTCTGCTGTTATGTCATACCCGGATGGCGGTACAGGTTTCAACGAATGTATCCAGAATTTGATCCACGACCCTACACCAAGTAGCGTGCTGTAGACCAGGGCTCCTCAAAATGCAATTCCAGATTGATTGCATGTCGAACACCCAGCCAATAAATAATGGCATTTTTTTTATTGCTTCAATGTGAAACACTAACATGTACCAATCCATCACTACCGCCTCGTCGCCGCCACATCTCATGACAACAAAAACTAACGAACTAAGCAAAATGAATGTGCGCAATGGAATCAGGAAGGGGGTTTACTTCGAGAACCCTCCCGACGCGCACCCCATTTCCAGCGCTCATGCAAATACTACAAGAATTAATGCAAAGACAAAAATATCCGAAAGTCAACTAAATTTTTATATTATCCACGGATAATGTAAGAACTCATGTCTGTTTTGCTTACGGCTAAACTACGCAACGTTTTTTTCCGGTTGTTATCGACAGCCTGGGCAACCGAACTAGCATCCCAAAAGCTGTGATTGTACTGCAAGAAGAGCACGGTTTCGAGGGTCATGGGGTTCAGGCTTCGGCTTAGACGCGAGTAGACAATACCAGCGCGGGAAAAGAGGCGCTCAACATCATTCCAAGTTGGCGGGATCCATCACAGATCAACTTGAGCAGGAGGGGCTGTCTCGGCCACAAGTGCAGCATCTGCAAAGGAGCGCTTCCTCGACGCTTCTGGGCACGCGACTCGCTCCCTTGTTGGCTTCGAACTGTCGGCCTCCAAATGCTTGGCTGCCGCGGAGTGCTCTGCACGAGTAACTGACCGCCCCTTTCCAGGTTCTCGTAGCCGGTGTAGTACGGTCAACGGCAGCCAACCGTTTGACCAGTTCGATAGACTCTCGCAGTGCGCTATATATTTTTTATTGTAAGAAATTGAGGATAATGTCAATTAGTTATTTTCGTAAGTTATGGAAAATTATTATTATGGACACTGGATTTTGCGATGCCCTGCTGTAGACCTATAAGCATACTAATAATCGCGCTGGACAAGCTTTCTTGTATGTCTAGAGAAGCAGCGACATTCGTTTTACTTTTTAAGGTTGACACTCCAATGTTGAGGAAGCAGCGATACAATTCAGCGGCAAACTTAGTACGATGCGGGCCGTAAGGGAAAACGTCAGTTTAGTAGCCTCGTTCTGGTGCCCTTACTAAGTCCTCAATATCTTTGCAGCCAAGGATCCGATTGACAAATAACAGGTATCGTTGAAACGAGGAGAAACAGACTGATTGCTGGGATAGTTTAAAAGGGACAATTACCGCAGGTGATAGCGTCTTATAATGCTTTCCCTTTGATTCCGTGAATTGGTGCTCTTGCCAGTTTTGTAGCCGTCTTGACTTCATCAAAATATGCTTCGGTTCATGAGAAAGGGCGATATGGAGGACACAGTCTACCGCAGACCAATATAATTCGTCTGCCGTGATTTGACTCGATATAATAGGCTAAAAAGGCAGGCTACTAAACTGACCAGGGCTTCTAAACTGACATTTTCCCTTGGTGTTTTTCGTGAGCGAAGTGAAGAATTCATGCAACTTTTGCTTCCATCAACCGCCACAAAAGAATCAGCAACCAGTGCGAACTCCGATTAACTGTCCACCTTCGTCTGAGCGCGAAGTTAAATCGCAGAGACGACGTAATTGTATACCCGATCGAGATATTGCTCGGGCTTGGTTTCCAAATCGATACCGGTAGTAATAGTAGTTTAGGTATGATCAGCAAAGAATCTGCGCCGTTTCCAGGCAAGGAAAAAGCAAAAAGAAACATTTGCTTCGTCTGATTCTCAATTCCAATTCTGACATCTCATTTCCGGACAGTACGGGTTAGGGCCAGTCTTATACCATCCCAAAATCGAACGGGACCAATCAGCGGCCGAGTTTACGGGATGACGCCGGCTCCTTCTAGCGTGACAACCCCTCTCGTCCCGCTGGGGTGTTGTGTGGCATGGGACGGGCTACATAAAATACTGACCATCGGGGCGATAAAGTCAGCACTGTGCATTGTGTAAAGATGGCTAACTATTACGTCTTACATTCCTACCTGTTGGCCTGTTCTAGCACCAAATATACTATGGCTATAGAAATATACGTGGGCTAATGGGATAATGATTCATTGATATCGCCCACACCAGCACTTCTGGACTGTAGATCTCTAGGCTCATCTCTTGCACAAGGGAATGGACAGGTGTCCTGGATTTGGTGTTTTGGACACCAACTTCATCCCATTTTGTTGGGAGGATGCATTGTAACACACATGTTATGAACATTGTAACATTGTACGTTCGTAACATGTCGCGCCCAGTATACGATTCGTATGTAAGGGCCAGTCTCATTGTGAACGTACAATGTTCGTAATGGTACATCAATTAGACGTTGCTAGCAGTCGTAAACACTTGTCCAAAGTTGTACAGAACTGCCACTGCCGCTTGACGCCCTCAGCTTCGCCAATCAGCCTGGCTTTCACGAGCTTGTAAGTCGTTATTGTGCGATTGAGAAGACATCATTAAAACGAGATCAATGTTTCTCGACCGGAGCCACTACCACGCGATGAAGTAGTAGGTACATGTACATGCGAGCTTGCTTCTGAATGAGTTGGAATTGGTACCTGTACGCAAACCAACGACCAATTGGCATTACTATTAATACAGTAGTAGTATCATGATGATAAACCAATCAACATACGAATGCTCGAAAATAGTCAGTCGATTTGCAATGTACCGGCACTGTTGCGGCTTAAGATGAACATTGGGAATTGCTGTCACCATGAACGAGCAGTCAACAACCACCGGTGTTGTTCCGGCGGATCTCGGTCGCATTTCGCATTCTTTTTCTATTGACAAACGAGATGCGTTCATCACTGCTGGCTGTGTCATTAGCTCTGGCACTGCTGTTTGCACTGATAGTACACGTCGCTGTCGCCAACAAGGACAATGACAATTATCAGGTTCAACAACGATTCAATCTCCAGAAGAATACAACAACACAATGGCCGTCTCTGCTATTTAACTTCGTGCTCAAGCGAAGCTCCATGAAGGTACACGGTCATTCGGAGTTCTCACTGGTAGCTGATCCTGTTGTATCGGTTGATGAAAGTCACGTACTTTACGACATCTTCGCTACATTTACGGAAGACATGACCGTCCACAACTATACGTTTGTCAACGGCACCGCGTACTACTCCAGCAGCAACGAGAATAACAGCAATACTTCCTCTAGAGTGGAGTGTCTGGACCCAGAATTTGATCATCTTCCGCCTATCAACGCCATCGTGGAAGCGATCAATCAAGCCACACCAGTTTCTAGTGGCTCCAGTGGTGTGGTGTGCTCGAGTGGGGACCTGTTTAAAGTTACTGTGAACGATATCAACTTTGCACTGTGCGCGTCCGGGTCGTCAAAGTTTACGATGTACGGCAGCGATATGGATATTACGGTAGAGAACGTCGACACACGCGTGAATATCTCGACACCAGTGGCAACGAACGATGATGAACCTGAGTGCATTGCGGCGGCTTCGCCAAGCGCAGTAACTTCGACTGGAAAGGCATTATTGACAGGTACACCAGGTTCTATTGGCGATTCCAGGAGACTTAAAGCTGAGTTCGACTTTACGTGGGGAGACGATTCTTCTTCGTGCTCGTGTAAGTCGACACCACGGCCGTGTATCTTCATCCACGGCATGGGAGTTCCTTTGGAATTACCAGACAATCAAGACTCATTGAGCTATTGGGGAAATATAACTGGTCACACACCATGTTGCTCAACAGTGAAGTACGCGGTGCTCGATACAATAAACAACACGTGGACAAACAATACCCAGCAGCACAAGGTTTGCGATCGCGCTCTTGCTGTCAGCAAAACTAGCACGGATTCCGTTATTACGGACACTATTGTCGTCACCCATTCCATGGGGAATCTGATGTTGGCTGGAGCGATTGCGTCCGGGAAATGCAGCCTCGATTCCAGTTCGACGTGGGTGGGTATAGCGGCTCCTATGAAGGGGAGCAAGGCTTCCGACTTCATTCAAGAATCGTGTGCTGGAAATACCAACTTTGTGTTGGAAGACATTGTAGAGAACAGTGGAAGATGTCCACCGACAACAGCGCTAAAGTCCATGCCGTATCAGGGCGAGAGACACAGCACTCCAGAAATTGATGAAGCTTTCGCAGCAGCACAAGAGGCGTTTCGATCCAACGTGTCTGCTCTAATGTGCAGCTCGAGTTTTTTTGGACTGCGATCATCTGACCAGACGACGCTGTGGGCGTTAGGGATACTGGGACAGCATCACTCGTGGAAAAATGACGGCATGGTCGAATTTCAGAGTTGCGCGGTCGGATTTCCAGAATCAAAGTTTGGCAAAACCTGGAAAGACCGTTTTTATAGGACAAGGCTCAACCATTACGACATGCAGTTCAGTCATGGAGATGGATTATTCAGCAAGGCCAAGATGCCCTTGAAATGGCTCGAGTGTCTGTTGTAATTAAGATAGCATGTCATAGAGATTAAAACCATTTAAACTATCACGCTTTTATCACTAGACTATCGACGACTTTCGAAGTAAATGGTACTTCGAAGTTCTGCAGATAAACTGCCCATTATATTTATTTTAATAATACCGGTACTATTAAAATAGAACGAAGTATTATTGTGAAAATGCGGCTAGAGAGAGTGAGGCTAAGTCTTTATTCAAGTCAACGATATACTATGCAAGGAGACCTAACTCGCAAAACCTAGTCGTCCTCATCGTGTCCGAAGATGAATCGTGCCATCATAGCTCTGTAGAGCAGCAAGTCCTCCATTTCGATATCTACTTCTTCCTCCTCATCCGCGTCGCCCTCGTTTTCGCTTACGATTTCGTACCTGGCGGCATCAAGTTACGTTTCGCGCTCAGGCTCCTCCTCCACGTAGTCGAAGAAGAGCTCGTTTTTGCGGTTGCTCTCTTTCGGACGCCAGTCCAACGTGAGAGTATCGATCCGGTTGAACTTGTCTCCTTTCCGTCCAAAAGCGAGACGTTTACACATAGAGATGGGTGTTTCGCCGTCACAGCCACCAACACTGGCCTGAGTTTATCACGCATGTAAGGCTCACTCCATATACAGGACACCTTGGACTCGTACGGATTCACAACGTAGAGAAGGGGTTTTGTACGCCATGAAGCTGCTCCAAGAGATTCCTGGCTAATCTCCGAGAGAAGCCTCAAAAGTTCCATAATTTCAGCGTAAAAGCTTGGTGGCGCAAGTCTGGTACGTTGGTGCCCGCCAATCCTGACTCCAAGCATACGTTCAGGCCCAACAGAACCCTCAAACTTGGTCACCCGACAGAGCCACTCGAAGATTCCTTTTCCTGATTGACGTGCGGCACAGAACTCGATCAAAGTAAGATACTTGAGACTTGCTAGAGCTGTCAGAGTACGGTTGGAGAGGCCGCTAATAGACTGAATATTGAAGTTCTGGCAGCCGGACGCGTCCATCATTTCGATCGATTCCAACAGCGGACAGTGCTCGGCCACTGGCACCCAGAACTCGTCTCCATACACGGCTGAATTAACATAGTGCGTTCGTGGCTTGTTGTTCTGGAGGCAGTCGATTTCAATAGAAATACTCGTTAGTGCGGGGCATGCCTTAAACACAGCGCGAGCTTCAGTGGCTAAAACACCGTATGCCAGGAGGGATTGTCTCCTCTTCTAGTGCAGCTTCAGCACTTCGTCCATTGCAGTCTCGGAGATATCGATCGTACTTCCAGTTCATGTTCGCTGAGAGTGAAAGCGATTTCAACTTGGGCTTAACGTACTCACCGAACACATGTACGAATGGATCAGCAAACGGCACAACAAACCAGTGAAAGCTCCGCAAGTTCGTACACGTGGCATTGAAAGCTCTCCAGGCTTCAAGCGAAATGGTCCACATCTCCGAGCAGTGTACATCTGCGTACGAAATAACTTCCTGGTATCCGTCGAGATACTCGATTTTTGGACAGAACTTCGTCACACTCTCAATGTACTCTGTACTTCCATGATAGCGGTCCGACTGATTCCGCGACGGAACTGTCAGTTGCCGCAGACCTCCAGTTGAATACCATCTCTCCATAGCGGCATACAACGTCGTCATGACCTTGTCAATGCTTGAGCCTTGCAGCGTTTGGCGCGTGTCGCTCTTGCAGGGCAGAATCAGGAATTCCAAATGGCGGCAATATGTCGCTGCAGCCTCCAATATCTCCACAATATGTTTGCTTAGCAGCGGAATCTTAGCCAAGTCGAGTCTCTTTAGTCCAGGTAGAAACCTGAACCAAGATTTCCATTGGATATCCACGTTCTCCAAGTTTCCAGGTCCGGTGGGGGTTGTAAAGTACCGATCCCCGTCGTAGTCCCCCAATCGGATTCGAAGATCGTTCACCGAAATTCCTCGCGCTCCGACACTTTGGTACATTGTCTTCAGGTGTCACTGAGTCTTGTAGTGTCAAGGTCATCGTCGTAGTTCGAAAACTCGAAGCGAGACTGAGAACAGTGCAACATGTTTTCGCAAACCAGCGCCACATCTTTCAGCCGATCGAGCGGCAATTTTCGCTCTGAAGGCGCCAAGTCCTGAGTGAAGCCGTACACTGCGAACTCCAGCGCACGGAAGGAGGGGGCGACGACAGGCTCGGCATCTTAACCCCTTACTTGTACTTACCGCTAAATTTGAAAACCTTTCCAAGTCGATACAGTAATCTGCATCAATAAAGAACACCTAACCCGTATACAATTTGCTAGGTAAATGCGACATTACAGGTAACGATTTTATGTGACTAGCGACTGATCACAAAGTAGACAGAATAACATGTTGAAGGTTATCAATTTTGTCGTGTTCTTTATTGAGGCAGATTACTGTATCTAGTTTGGTGTATCTAGATTTGGGTACAAATTGTGTGGATCTGATTTTCCAATTTGTTTTACCGGTATATCAACTACGGTAAAAAAAAAAAACCGGTTTATTTTCTGTTACAAGGTTTAGTAGTTATAGTTAAAACATATCAATGGTGCGCCCGATTATTCCCAAACTTGAACGCTGCTGCCTTGGACGATGGCTTTGGCGCTGGTATCGCTCCCGCCGCCGATACTTTCTACCATCATCCAGTTTGTTGTCGATGATTTGCTGTCGATGGTCTCAGTTTGGACTTGGCTCCCTTCAAGCCCACGTTGCCGCTGAATCGTCTGAAAGATGTGGCGCTGGTGTGCAAAGCAACCTACGAAATAGTGGAAAACTTAACGAAAAATGTCTCGACTCAATCATATTTGGAGCTGCTAGGTACCATCCGACCCGAACACTTTGAAGACATTCTTGAAGACTTTCGAGAATACGAAGCGCCCGCACGTGACTTTAGGCTGAGACTGGGACCATACGAAGGACTCTACGATCAGAGGAATTATAACCAACCTGAGCCAGATCAGGGAGATCTAGACCGAGTGGCTCTTGACTGGGACGCCATGTTTGGTTGTATGCCTCGACTCAAGAGACTGGATCTGTCAGAGTTCCCACTGTTGAGTCGACACCTTCCGGAAATTCTCAGGGCGGCGTCGAAGCGCTGTCCTCGTCTGGAGTTCCTGTTGATGCCAAGAAAATATGACTGTTTCTTCGTAGTTAAAGAGCCGAGAATCCGATGGTTGATGACGGCTCTGGTTGCTGCCTTGGAGATGTGGTTCTCGACTGGACGTTGCGGAGGTTTAAAACAGCTCACGATGCCTACATGTGACGAAGGCAACGAACGCAGTAGCACGCAGTACATCGAAGCTATGGCCAGATTTTGGCCAGGAATCGAATATATTGACGGATTTAAACAAGTGCTGCTGGATGGCCAAGAAGAGTGCCCCGATGTGTGGTCATTTTCCTTGGGGACTTGGCTTGCTTTTAATGCCTCCTGCACGGCGCTGCGATCTTTCAACTGGACTCGTACCATTTGGCGATCAATTCTTTCGCGTATTTGGAGAGCACGTAAAGCCTCAACTGACTTCACTGTCGCTTATGGCAAACATGTGTCGGAACTATGAGAACTATCTCCGTCAATACCCTGGATCTGTAACGAGAGTTGATGAATGGGATACTCACCCAGGTTATGGTACTTCGTGTCGCAATCCTGGTGAGGCCTTACGAGGATGCCCTGCGCTGAAAATGTTGATTATCGAGATCGACCACTCGAAAAACGAGGAATCGTACGACCGATACGCGGATCCATTTGTGTGTGGGGATGAGTTCTGGAAAGCTGTGGCTACTCATTGTCCTAGACTGGAAACGATTGATATGGTGGACTCGTTAATTCACCCGCTGTTTAACATGAGACCCATCGACACTTTGACTACACGCACACTCGTAACTCTTGCTGGACTGAAGTCGCTGCGCCACTGTATCCTTGCTCCTGCTCGACTTACTGGCGAAGCGATCTTTGAATATCTGCGGTGTGTCTCCAGATCGCAGAGTTCTGTAGCAAAACGCGCTATTGACATCAGCATTGGAGGTCACGAGAAAGACAGGCTGGCGAAGTTTTACCGAGAGATTATGGCTATCTTAAGGTTTCTCGCAGATACAAGTGAAGAGGAATTGGGTGCGGCACGTTGCGCTACAAAACACCTTCTGACTATTACCTACCCGTACACTTCGAAGGCGAGACAAGGTTGAAGCGAGCGATACATGCGTGATGAGTTCTTGCCACTGTTGGAGTCCGTTAGTGAAGGTCATCCGTCTCTAAGAATTAAAGTGTCGTTTGCTGGACGCAATGGCTCCGTATTGGCAGAATTTCTCTCGGTTGGGGGCTAAGTTGAAGCAGTGGATGCTCGTTTCATGACGTCAATGATTCGACGGACGGACGTGACTCTGACAGTGACACCAGTATCTTTAGCGCTGGTGAGTGAGGATGTAGCAATGAGTAAAGACGACAGCGAGGCTATGGTCGAAGATTTGGTGGAGTTCACCGATAGATCATAGAAGTTGTGGTCAACCGATAAGAGGTACGCGTGGCAGTATCTATGGTAGCAACTACTAATGGGTATGGCTAGTGAGATGGTCGCCTGACTGAAGCACTTCTTGCATTTCGGGCTTTTTTAATCGTATTTTTGTAGACTTTCGCCGAACGCCATCACAATAAAAAATAATAAATCGTTTTGTGTCACATTCGCGGTAGTCGAGTTGGTCAAGACGAAAATCAACCGATGAAAAGTGCCGACCTGTAATGCTATCCTTCTAAGAAGTAATTTTTGGAAGTTCTTCGTTTTACCGTAGTCCTTCCAAGCGTAAATATTACCGCAAACTAAATGTACCGCTTTTTAGATGACGCCACAGCGTCGTCTTCGGTACAGCCGTAGCTTTAGCAAGGGATTCTAGTGTTTGGCGGTCGCACAGAGGAACACCAGCGACCAGCCATGCAATTTCGTCCTTGGTGCGCTTGGTCTTCTTTGGCTTGCGAGGGCGCTCTGCGACGAGAGCTCCAGCATCCATTCGGGAGCGCCAGATCTCCCAAACCACTGTGCTGCCAAGCTGGAAAGTTGCCGTGGCCTTCGTTACCGCATCGACCACTCGTGTGCCACGTGCGGCCAGGTCCACCAAGAAGAGAGCCACGGCGACTTTCTTCTCTGGCGTCAACTTCTTGGATCCGGGCGCACGTGGCATGGCTCGAGGGGGTGACTTGCGTTCAGCGATCTCGAGTTACTTCGAAGTATATTAACCCTTTCGCGGTGCGAGGGCGCATTTTTCGCCTTTTAAGGCAGTTATCAAAACACGGTGATAAATGACCTTCTAAAAGGGCGAATTTTGCGCCCTTTTAGCTTTTTCCCACTGTTTGCCTACTGTTTTTATAACTACGAATCAGATCAGTGACTGCAAAGGGGCTGGGGGTAATTTTGGATCTTCTGCTGCTGTGCCCTGTATTTTATTGCCTCGACGGCCGTAATCGGCCCCTGCCACACGGCACCAGCGCGGCATAAACGATGAGGCACCCGGTTCCTCACAACCATACAAAACGTAAGATCAATGCACCTACCTGACTTTTCGTTTCGCTATATTTATCTCAAGACTAATGCGCACTAGTTTTGCAGACGCTGAAGACAAGCTGGTGGTGCAGATCGCCTTTCAGTTCGAGAGGGAGGGCTTACGAATCACGTGGGACTATGTGGCCCGCCGAATGAAGACCAAGCGCCCTGCGCGCCAGCTCCGGCTCAGGCTAGCCAGCCTCAAGAGGACGTACGGGAAGTCGATTAGCGGCCTCCCACCGTGCTTCTTAGGTGGCCTGTATTCGAGGCGCCTTCTTAGCGCGTCGGGGCTCCCACCACCACGACCCCGCGTTTCGCAGCGGCCAGCAAGGCGAAACCGTGTGCACTCTTCGCCGTCGGCGCACGTTCAGGGCCTCAGCGTGCGACATGGTGGTCAGTGCGACCGCGGAGACCATCCAGCTGTCGCCACAGCCGCATCAGGTGTGGCATGCATTGTGGGGGGTATTCGTGCGGCTTGTGAGACTGATGTTGTACTTGTTGAATATGTAGGAGCAGTCGTTGGCGACGGGGATGCTGATGACAACACCATTACGAGCGTCGGTGGCGCAATCAGCCAGTCGGTCGCCGCAGAACTCCAAGGACAACAAAGTCACTGTGGTTAGGGAGCAGTACGCGCTCCAACAGCAGCAGGTATGCCGTGTGGTGCAGGGCGGACCATGGTGGTGCAATTTCTAATCATTAGCGTTTTGGTGTTTTTGGAGGAGCAGCTGCCGTCCTGGCAGTGGACGATCGCGCCGGTAGTGCGCGAGAGCCTGGTCTGTGTGAGGGGCGCGGAGGACGCGCGGGTCCGCTGGTGGATCTTCGGGTACGCCTCGCGTCTTAGAGCTACAAGTGGGTTGACATGGCTAACGTGTGCTGTATGTGGTGCAGGGGTTGGTATTGGCGCTTCTGGGGTTGCAGACGGCGTTAGGGAGGGCGTCGGCGGCTCCAACAGGCAAGAAGGTGATGTCCATCGTGAGGCAAGAGGTCGTGGCGCACGCGGAGGATCTACGGCTCGGCGGGTGGCAAGTGCCGACAGTGTATCAGGTGCGAGTGACATCGTTAGGCTGATCATAATGGTTACGTTTCTGATGTCGGTTTATTGTTGTTGGTGCTGCAGACTTGGTGTATTCTGGTGGCGAAGATGGAGTGGGTGCTGCCGTACACCGCCAGCACTCACCTAAACTAAACGAAGTACAAGCTGCCGAAGCTGTGGATTTCATCTTCGGAAGCATTAGTGCGAATGACGTTCGCCAACAAGCTGGACGCGCCTACGACAATGCGGGCGAGGGGCTCCCGTCAGGCGTCTCTGTGATACTCGCAGCTGTTGGTCCACTCGACGAAGCAGACGTCTTCCTCGATGTTGGAGCTGGAGTGGGCAACATCCTCGCCCAAGTCGCTCTTGCAACGGACGTCAGAGTTTGTATTGGCGTCGAGCTTCGAAGTAAACTCGTCTCGCTCGGACAGCGCTGTATGCAACAGCAACCCAAGCATCACCCACAACTTGGTAAGGTATTGCTCAAGCCCGTAGACATTAGGGATGTTTCGATGTCAAGGCAGCCTCCCATTTGTGACGCCACTATTGTCTTTGCAAACATATTTCTATTTGAAGAAGATGCAAAGCTAGTAGTTTCACGGAAACTCAGCGCAATGGCAATGGCACGCGCGGTCGTCGCAACATTACAGTTCTGTCCAAGGCATCGCTCCACGTGTTCGGAGCCATTTTGCAAGTGCTGGGAACTAGACCAGCAGATACAAGTACATTGTAGCTGGAAGTCGTCCCTTCATCCAATTTACATATACCATAGGAAATTTGAGTCTACATTGTTCAGCTCCCGTGCATCCGACCCACACCACCGCCAAGTCTGTGAGCTGCGTCGCCGCTAAGTCCGTGGGCTCCTCCACCAAATTCGTGGCTCGCGTCACCACCACGTCCGAGAGCGCCGCCATGTCCGTGAGCGCCGCCGCCACCAAGTCTGCTGGCAGCGACGCCATACCCGTCGGCCGAGTCGCCACCATGTCTGTCGGCCGCGTCGCCGCTAAGTCCGTGAGCACCGCCACTGCCTGATCCAAACGCAGATAGTCACTGCGCAACATTGCCGTTAAGCCCGAACGCAGCAAGCCCACCACCACCAAGGCCATCACTTCCGAGCCCATTATCGCCACAACCGCTGTGACAGTGAGAGACAGCGACTGCGCCGCCGAGTCCGTGAGCGGCACCAGCGACGCCTGGTCCGTTTGCAATCCGGCGAGCAGCAGCAGGTCGCCGTACGACTTTAGGTTCATGCATGACCTTCAACTTGGCAAGAGTGGAGTGGCGCCGCACGTTCCCCTTATCTGTGAAAAGCTCGTTGGGGTAGTAGAACTGGTGGAATTTATCCCAGCATGTTGATGTCGTCGCCGGACACATCCATGGCTTAGCAGGGCGGTCGTGTACAACCCGACACAGACAGACACCATGTGTGAGACAATAGTTGGTCACCTCAGTAGGATATCTTCCCTCCCATCTACAGACAATACAGCGGCGGCGCTTTCTGCTCTTCTCCGCGTGAATTTGTCTGGACGACACGAACGCACACGCAGTCGTCGTGAGCACAGCAGCTTTACCTGCAGACCGCTGAGACGACGGCGTGCCAACCTCCTCCGCTTCTCCGTCGTCGAGCATCCCTCCACTGTACAGCATCCGACCATCACTGGGCAAAGTTCCTCCATTGCCCGTTCAAAAGCTCACCACTAGCTCCATCACAAACGTTCTATGGGGGTCACGAGTCGCCGGATCCGACTTCACCAAACGCCGCGTAAGATATGCGTTAGATCTCGCCACATCGATGAGGGCGAGGGCCAGCTTCTTGTACCACCATTTGTATGAATGGCCATCTGCAGTAGAGAATCGTCCTCGTATTTGGTGTTGCCTGTCAACACCCTGCATGTTGGTGTTGTATTGGGCAACTCACTCCAGAGCAGGAAACGACTGCTTCTCGGTGCCAACCATGCGGGTTACAGTAGTAACATGTGTACAGTCAGAATTAGAGACCAGATTGGCCACGTTTCCGTCGCACCACGACGCTGCAAGCATACTGTGGTTGTGTGAGACAGCCTGGCGATAGTCTTCACGGGTACAGTCATCGTTGTATAAGATAGCGTGGGCCGGGAAGTGCTTGTTGTTTGCGCGGATAGTGCCACGGCCATAGAGACCCTTCAGCCGAAGCTCCTGAAGTAGCTGAACCGAGGTATAGTAATTGTCCATGTTGACAATGCGATTTGTTCCAAATAGTGGCCTCGTCACCTCTAACACATGCTGTCTGTTTTTTGACACGCCCTCTAACTCTTCGCTCAAGTTCTGCGCTTCATATTGATCCACTACACCACTCAGTCGATCTAAGATGTCGCTCCGATCGCAGTGGAGCTTGTAGTTCAACGCGATCCATGTCGTAGAGCAGCACACCATGTAGAGCCGGATATGGTATTTCCCTGTCGGCTTCATGGGACTATACACTAACATGTGGTGGCCTTGGCGTGTGCGGCAGGCAACGCTGGCCTCATCGAGAGCAACATCTCGCCCTACGTGAATGTACTGGCCTCCGGTAATCTTGAGCAAGCTCAGGAGTGGCCGAATGCTTGCTGCCGCATCTTGGTCTAGTGTGTTGGGAGTAGCATTGAAGCTTAGACATCGACGCAGCAGCTTGAATCGATGGAGAGTCATGATACCGTCCAGCGATGTGATAACACCACCGAAAAATAGATCTTCAGCTTGTAGCCCCCAGTAGTTAGCGTACTCGCCTTTGTCATTCATGGCCATGAAGAAGAGAATGCCCAAACAAATCATGAGCTCGTCGAGCGTGAACATTGTCGCCATGCGTATGTTGTTCACCACTGCGTACTTGTTGGTTTCATGCAGCACTTGGCGCCAAAAGTAGAGGGGTATGTAGGCAAAGAAGCTCAAGCTGGTGGAATGCTCAAACAAATGCTTGAACTCAGGACGCAAGTAGGTTTGTGTCGATCCGTCGCTGTGCTGGTACAGATATGACGGCCCTTCAACTTCTCCATTCGGATCAAAGCGCATACATTTGATGGCTTCAACCTCTGCGAGGCTGGTTGGAAGCAACTCCGAGGGGCCGAAAGCATGAAGCACTTCTTCTTTGCAATCCGAATCGTCCTCCTCAAAATCGACCTCATCGGTAGGATATGGTCGAACTAGTATCCTCCAATTCGGGTTCTTCACTCGTGTTAGCGCTACGTAGTTCTTGGTGCCAAGCTGCGCCACCCCGACACTGATGTGCTCCACAGCGCTCTGGAACTGGCTCTCCAGCCAACGAATCTGGAAGGGCGAAGCGTTTTTCCCTTTCTTGGCCAGCTGATACACACGGCCAACAATGTAGGCAGTGCGAATAGGCCGGTAGATTTTCGGTTTCATCCATCGCTCCTTGTCGGGTGAGAACGCAACCAACTTGCTCACGTAGACGTCCTGAAGCATGATAGGCGGTGTACATGAGCAGCTCCAGTTTCCCCCGTGGGTGCTGCACTACCCGGCCGCGGCGAGTCAGGGGCTGCAGCAACCAGACCACGGACGGCGCGGCTAGAGCCGACTGCTTGACCAGCAGCGCCATAGACGTCCATGCCGACGTCCATGTCGAAGCCAACCTCACTGCTATCAACTTCGTCTCCTGCACCACCAACAACTACAACGTCAGATATCGCATTGTCAATAGCAGGTTTAAACGCATGCCTCACCTTCTGCACTGGGCGTGCTTGCAACTCGAGGAGCTTTGCGCCCTCCGCGTGCTCCATAGTCCCGCGCGCCACGCCCAGCAACGCCTTCCTGACCGACAGTACCACTGTCGGCCTCACCGACAGCTACCTGACCGGCAGCACCATCGACACCTACTCCTGCGCCAACAACAAGCACACGATTAGTCACACCAGCCTCCCTTCCTACCCCTTAAGACGATACGCACTTGTAGGACTCAAGGCTCTTGCCACCCGCCGAGCCGTACGTCCTCCACATCTTCCTCCCGCACCACCTCCATGTGAGCCGCGGCCAGCGACGACTGCCTGACCGGTAGCTCCACCGATGCTGACGCCGACGCCAACCTCACTGCAACCAACTTAAACGCCTAGGCCGCCAACAACCACAACGTCAGATATCGCATCGCCAATAGCGTGTTTAAACGCATACCATACACCTTCTGCGCTATTCGTGCTCGCAACACGTCGGGTTGTGCGTCCTCCACTTCCTCCTTGCGCACCACGCCCGGCGACAGCTACATGACCGGCAGCGTCATCGTAGCCCGCGCCGACGTCGACCTCAGCCTCACCGCCGTGCCCAACGATGCCTACATAACAGGAAACAGCCATTAGACTTAGCATAAGCTCTGGGAGGCACGACAACGCTGCAAACCGCACCTGCTGCACCGGAAGCTCTTGCCGCTTCCTCGTCGCGATCTCCTTTCTCGTTGGGTTCAATGTCGGCTGCCTGATCGACATGGCCACTGACGTCATCTGCTACACCACAAACAAGCACAACGTTAGCTACGCTACTAGAACAGGCAGCCCATCGAAATCTGCAGCTCCTTCTGACTTGCCTGAGAACTGAGCTGCTTGTTCTGCAGCAACCACGCGCATGTTCTCAATGTACCTTAGGACGGCGAGCTCACCAAGGAGGTAGTCAGTCCCCTCTTCGCCATCGTGCCTTCCCCCAGGCCGAATATACTTGTTGCCCGAGTCCAAACACTTGCTGGATGGCCGCTTGGAAGTCCAGCCGGCCTTCACCAATGCCCCCCACACGTCCTAGAACACCGCAACGCTTACTAGACTCCTGGCTGTCTCCGCAGATGCCCTGTCGACGCTGGATCTCATGCGGCGGCGCTTCATGGCGCCTGGCGGCTCGTCCCACTTGTGCTTCTGTCCGGGCAGCGCTTCCGTCATTTCCGTATAATAAGATCGGGAATCGATGGAAGACTGGTACGCGTCGTCTATTCGTCAATAATATAAAGGTTCATAAATACACATATGATATCAGTTTACATGTGTTAAAGGTTGAAAGTCATCATTCCCAGCTGCATCTTGTTTCATTTGCTCACCCCCTGTCTCTATCAACAGCTAAAAGGGTGATCTATAGTTACGAAGAGCCTATAAATGCTCCTCGCGAAAAGGTTAAAGTCTAGCAGCCTTTTTAGCTTTAGATATCAAATCTTAGCGTTCTATTCTAACCAATAATTCTCGCTGTGTGGGCCACACCTTCGTGACTTACTCCGTAAAAATGTGAAGTACTTCACTATCGTAATGTAAGAAAAATATCCGAAGGTCGACGGGTGTTCAAAAACCACGAATCATAACTGTATTACGAAGTGATTTTTTTCTTTTATTGGATAGAGATGAAGCGTCAATTCAGCAATCATCGCATCAATCAAATACGCGTCGTGCGAAGTGGCTTCATACACTCAGCTCCGGGTGGCCAGGTAATCTCACTATTCAGAAATGCCGGGTACCTATCGACACCGACCAATCGAAATCAATCAGTACGACTACGACTCGATTTCCGGACGTGTCCCACATCACATTTCCCTCACGAAGGTCTTCACGAACGAAAGATGCACCTGCTAGAGTACTTTGGATCTTGAGAAGTTGAGCACGAGCGTCCGTAGAATCGACTGCATTGCGACGTCGAGGCTGCAAAGGAGGTGTTCCACCACGATGAATACCCACCCACTCGACAGAATTTCATAGAACAGCAGTACAGGAGCAAATCCAGTATTTGAGCACAGCTCGTGGACTTGTTGACCATACTGATGGGCGAACTTAATGATCACTTCTTTCCCGGTGTGGTCCTTTGCCTTGAAAACAAATCGATGAATATGTTCGACGTATTGGAACGAGACTGTTTCTTCATTCGCTTGGACGAAAATTTCCAAAATAACGATCAAGGTCCTTTCTTGTTTCCTTTACCGCGACCAAGCTGGAAGCACCGATCCCTGAGCTCTTTCACAGCAGCTTTCAATGAGGCGCACATGCGAACCAAAGACTCCATGAGCCAATTGTTGCGGAAGAAAATCAGTGGAAAGCTCATAACCAGAGGCTCGCAGATCACATCGCTGCTGCCAGTATTTACAATACCATACACGCTCATGAGCGGCCCGCAAATATCCAGTAAGAAACACGGAAATTGCCGATCGATCACTTTTGGTAAGATTTTGATATAGTACGCAATATTTTCCATGGTCGGATCTCCACCGCCATATCCTTTCTGAAGTCTACAGGACAGATTCAGCAGCAGCGTTTCTCCCAACCGATACGAACCGTGCGACACTGATCCTTGATCAACCATTGGCCACATTGTTGCTTCTGGGTAGCCCGCGATCAGGTAGCCTTCAAGTAAATCTTGCGCCTTTTGTGCAAACTCTTCTTTAATTTCGTATGGAAACAATAAAGCGCCACACAACTCTAGCACAAAATCACAATCCGCGTTGCCAAACTCGAATTGCTTGCAATTCTGCTCAAATCTCGCGAAAGTTTCGTTCAAAAGAACAAGAGGAATTGCTGTCTTGTCGTTCGAGCTTTCGACACGATGGCACTCGAACTGGCCATCGAGTTTTCTCATCAACTTGACTCACCCGTTGTTTCCTCTACACTGCGCAAAAGATGAAGCAGTGATAGTCTCTCCAACTTCAGAAAGCTTCTGCTTCTTTTTTTGTCTTGGGAACAACCACCACGACATGAACAGCACCGTCTTCAAGTTCGACTCGCACTTTATCTTCCCAAAGACCAATTTCGCTAATACTCAATCTCGTAGTAATCAGATGGATGAGACCGCTGATATCAATCCCGTTTCTGAGTTTGTTCTCAGTTAGCCACGGATTACTCGTCTTTTTCTTCCCCAGTTAGAGCTGTAGTTTGTGCGCTTCATGTCTTTGAGCTCGTTATTCCTCCTCGCCTTGATTGCATCCTTCAACTCCCCAAGGTTGTTATTCAAGCCTATTTACACAGGGAACGCGGCTGTTTCCACACCAAGAATTACACAGTACAGCGTCATATTTATACCAAACGGCAAATTGTGGGGGAAATACAAGTTTGCTGTCAATAACAATCAGTTTCCTTTAAGACAGTAAACGACTAATAAAGGTTTTTACGTCGTGCAGGCCACGTTACGGCGATCTAGGTAGGCTCGCTACAAATAGGCGGCCCGTTTGAACCAAAACGACATTTCTGGCCGAGTTTCCATTGTGGTACCTTGTCGTGCAGAGTTGGGTTTGCCTCGCGATATGAAGGACAAGGGTTCATTTTCCAGAACTACTGCATATGGTCAAGCTCTCAGTTGCGTGGATTAGCCCACGAAGTATCCCTACTTACAGTATTTGCTAGAACAGTATCTGACAGAAAGTCCACGAACATACTAGTACTTTCGAGTCCCAGAGCTTCTACTCGCACAAGTATGAAGGGGAAAAAAGTGTTCCCTTTTATACTTGTTCGCTAACATTGAGGAGAATACTACAGCAAAAAGTGTATATAGTGTGGGCCACAGTATTTGCGCATGAAGCTTTCGCGGACGAACTGAAGTATTAGTGTGGGCTATGATATTTGCGCACCCACACTAATGGTGTTCTTCCACAATTAACGAAGCCCACACTATAAGTGTCCTTGAACAATTAGTGTAGGCTCATCGACTTCACCTAAATGTGCCCAAGTCGTTAACATAGATATGTAAAATGTATATGAGAGATTACTCTGTCCAGTTGCCGTCAAAGTCGTCTCGATACTTCTGTACGATGGCTTGAAGGTGCTCGGATAGCTGAGACTCTTGCCAAAGGCCATCCAGCTCTAATGACAATCCACTCTGGATCATTGCTTTTCGAGGGTAAAGAACGCCGTCTTTATCTCGCTTCTGGCTAATAGCACGGATACAACGAGAGGCCAGCACCAAAAAGAAATGTTTGCCTGGGTGCCGCAACTAAGCCGACGCTTTCTTCTTGCTTTTACCTGCAGAGAAGCACTGCTCCTGTGCAAGACGTAGTTTCTCCTTGTCCCACTCGGAGGTCCACATATCTTTAATCGCCTTGATGATGAAAGAATCTGCTGGTTGGTATAGGTGCGATGAGTTAGGCGGCAAAAACTTCACGCGCATATTCTTCGGCTTCAAAAACTCCTCACACTCCTCCACCTTGTGACCACTTGCATTGTCCATGTATACAACTTGTCGTTTGTTGTGAGGATCTGGCCGATTGCACGTATTATCTTTTAGCCATGCTATGAAAACCCGCTGGACCATCCAACCTTTGGGGCTACTGCGAAACGTCACGCTGGGTACATCGTCAGGAACATTTTGGATCGGATAACTGCGGTTTTGATTCTGAAAATTCATCATGGCTGGCTCAATCCGAGCGCTGGGACCTCCTCGTATTTTCAGGACAAGTGTCATCCCCTCCCCACCACTGACAACGTCGTGATACCGTACTACCTTGTCACCCCTGAACCCCAGCGTCATGTGATTGTCCATGTTGATGTCAAAATGGGCTTCGTCCATGTTGAAAACTGTGTTCTCGTCCAGTTTACCACTCTCGAATGCTCGCTTGAGCTTTCCAAGGTGCTCTGCAACACTACGTTCAATTTCTTCTTCTTTCTCAGCGCTGCATTCTAGTTTGTCAGACTGACGTCGAGACACTATGTCGGAGCAGCAGCGGAAATGCTGAATCCATTTTGACGTTACGGGATCTTTAATCAATACACCTTTATCATCGCATGTAGTATCACGAAATTGTCCCTGAGACGTGGCCTAAATGCTCACAGCTATTTGCTGTAGAAGACGGCGTGACAACTTGACACCCATTTTTCGTAATCGGCAAAATTCACCCAGAAGTTCGCAATAGAGACGGCGCTCGCTTACGCCCTCTTCCAGAAGAAGCCTTAGACGCATGCGTTTTTTTACCCCGGTCTGCGCTTTCACGACCTTCTTGGTGGTATGCTTTTCGTGCATTCCACCAGCGACTGGCCTTCTGAAGGTTGGCCTTTTGATTCCCAGTAAAACTTCGAGGAAAATGCGCTACCGCCGTAGACGGTAGACGGGTTTTACCTTCGCCATACAGTGTCTGCATGTATTGAACGACGCGGGCTTTAACGGTTAGCAGTGTGACCGTTGGAGGAGCTCGGCACCGGCTTGTTGTAATTGTTGACTCGTTCGTGTTGTCGCCGTCGTCAGTGCTCTCTACTGGATCATCCGAATCGAGGGACTCCTCATTGCTGCCTTTCTCTTTGCCCTCGCAGTCAGCGGTTGCGGTGAAGTCTAACACCGTGCCAAACCTTTCGGACCTAGCTGCCTTGCCAACAAATTCAGTCAGGACACGTTGGCTCAGCTCTGGTGACGTTGTGTCGTGTGTCAAACCAGGTGTAGATACAGATACGGGGCATTGCTGGTAGTGTACGTGACCACCATGATTTTCTTCCACTGGAACACCGCAGAAAGTGTGATTGCGGTTGTCGCACAAGTCGCAAGTGTGCGAGACGCTCGATGTATCCCCGTTACTACTACTGCAAGGGTTTGGCATCTTCGAATCGTGCTCGTCGGCTTGTAAGAAAAAGCTAAAGTGAAATGAAGGCATAGCTGCCGTCTACCTGCTCTACTTAGTGGCGGCAATCTGTTCAACAATCCATCCGAGAGCTCAGAAGCTCTCTACCGCAACCTGTACTGTTCGGCTAGGACAAGGCTGGTAGGTTGAAGCTGCTGTGCGAGAATAGTCTGGTCTAGTGAAGTCGATTTTACTGTGGGTGCAACATTAATGTGAGCTCGTCGGTGGAGCACGAAATGCAGATATAGTGTGGACTATACTATTTGCGCACCCACACTAATGATCCACCCACGCTATATACACGTTTTGCTCTAGTCACCGCCCATCAAGTTTTTGTAAGAATAAGCGATGGAGAGTCCTAGCCATCGCCCATCAACGCCTTCTCCTTTTCCTCACATTTGAAAACTGGCGCCTCGTGGAAAGATGCTCCAGTTAGTCTGTGCAATCGTTGGTGTGCCCGGAAGTGTGTTTTCGCTTCTAATGGAGGACGACGGCATCGTAGCAGAGTTAAAGTACGAAATCACGGCGGAGAATGAAGGCATAGACGTATCTGCGCGCAAGTTTTGGCTCTTCCTAGTGAACAAAAATGGCCACTGGCTGTGGGGGCTGACGCAGAAGCAGTGGATATCGATGAGCACGGACATGAGCAAGGTTTTAACCACATGATGCCTTCGCTGCGGCTCAAAAACGACCAGTATTTTGGCGAGGGATTTCAACCGAGTGAGGGTCAAATCCACGTGCTGGTGGTGGTGCCAAGTGATATTCGCGCTGATGTTGGGGAATCAGACTCCGCGCTAAAACAAAATCGGTATGAATGCTCTCTTCTTATTTGTTGGGGTTGCTCTAACTAGCTTCACGGTTGCAGAGCACGGGACAGAAGGTTTCTCTCTGGATGATGCTCCACAAAACCCAAGCCTGATTAAATGATGCAGTTCCGCCCTAGTACGATAGTGACTTCAAGGAGTTTCAATTCGACACCTTGTCCGAGGCCGTGCACGACAAGGAGATGAAGTCCATCAGGGGCTGGCTGTAACAGGGTTACACACAAGTGGCTACACGTAGCCGCTTGGTTACATGGAGGGTTCTCGAACGTTGGTGTAAGACACACCAATGGTTACACTTTGCAGACCACTGGTCTGTTGCATTTAGGCTTCCTATTGGTAGATAAGCATTTATCTCTACCAATTAGATTAGCAGGGTTCTGACAGCCATCGGATGGCAGAATTCCTTTCATATAGGATATCAGTTTTAGGAGGAAACCCAGTCCAGACATAAATCATAAATAACAGTTCTCATTTTAACCCAAAACGACTTTTAGCTTTTTTTATTTTAGTAAATCTATACTTTCGGACGAAAGTATAGTTAATCTAAGTTTAAGCAATCTACGCTTCCTCGTACACGTGCGCTAACGTGTAAGCCGAAGTAGTGGGCACAGAGTTGGCCCATTACACCTGGTAGCACTTTGTAGTCCGTCCAACGACCGACTACCTGACTTGATCGTATGGAATACGAACAAGGGGCCGAGAACCAACCCATGGACGGTAATCCGTCCATGCGTGGCCCGAGCGAGTCCGCAACGCACATTGCGCGTGCAGACTGCCCCCACCTGTCAGACCCAGAGTGGGAGGCACTCCGAAGACTGGCAACAGTCATTGGGGAGGCGGCCGTAGCGACGATGCTACGGACGTTGTCACCGACAGAGCAACACGGTGTTGCTCTGGGCTTCATAGTCAAGGAGCAGCGAGACGCTGCTGCTGCTGCCGCTACGACTACGACGCCGTCGTCCGGGACGACACCGCGCGTGCAGTCATTGAAACTGCACGTGAGCAACTATGTGGGAAAAGAGGGGAACCTCTTCTCCGATGGCTTGTCGAGGTCGACACTGCCATTACAGCTCGACGCACCTTCGACGACCCGTCGAAGGTTGCGTTCGCCATGTCATGTCTTGGCGGACGAGCGAGGAGCTGGGCGTATGGACGCCGGCTCACAGACGCTACGTGCTTCAGCACGTACGCGGAGTTCAAGGAGGAGCTCAGACAAGCGTTTGAGCCTCCTAAGAACGCGTTCCGGTCGAGGGCTGAGTTCCTCGACCTGCAGCAATGTAAGCATGACGTTCATGCTTACGCCCAACGTGTGCGGTACTTGGTCTCGAACATCGTGACCAACCCGATGGACGAGGCGACCAAGGTCATCACGTTCATGAAGGGCTTGAGGGATGGTCCCGTCAAGACCTACCTCTTCCGAGAGTACCCAAGTACTCTCGAAGCTGCGATCACCCTTGCCATGCAAGAGGAATTTAGCCTGTGACAGGCTAAATTGCATGTGAACGTGCCGAGGATGGCACGTCCGGTGATGAGAACAGGAGGCCCGGAACCTATGGACCTCTCGAACGCTACGGCTGCTGGTCACCAGAAGCGGAACAACAGTAGCGTGCAGTGTTTCCGATGTGGATACACCGGATACTTTGCGCGTGAGTGCACAGCGATTGTGCACAAGGCCGGGGGCCGACGTGGCGATGTCCGGCATCACCAGAATCAATAAATAAAAACGCGCGGAACCAGTAGGCGCCCCGCGCCTCCTGGTAGTGCAGTCACGCGTATCTACAACGGACACGCGACACTGGAGACTGCAGCCCCCCGTGAGAGAAACTCTCACTGCAAGAAGCAAGATGACAAGCCAAAACTTGTCATCCTGAAAATAAGGTCGAAGAGAGAGAGCTCTCTTCGTGCTCTGGTAGACTCGGGTGCGTCAAACAACTTTGTTCGACAGCAAAGTCTACCGAAGCTGAACTTCAAGGATGTAGACACACCTCGAAGTGTGTTGGAAGTACGGTTGGCAACGGGTGTCACCGTGAGAACTGAGAAACGCGTCATACGCGTGCGCTTCTCGTACAAACACCGGGTGTTTGTGGGGAACCTTATCGTCTTAGACTTAGACGATAAGTTTGACTTGGTGTTGGGCATGCCGTGGCTTGCTCGGCATGACCCAGTGGTCAACTGGGAGAAGCGTCCGCTTGTACGCTTCGAACGCAACGCGACAGAGAGCGATGGCCCTGTCAGTGTCGCGCATGCACCGCAAGGTGCATCCGATCACACCGTTGAGGCAGCACCGTGTGTTACAGCCTCCGGTGCCCACACACAAGTCACAACGACTGAGGCAGTCGTTGAGTCAGTCTCAAATCAGAAATCAGATTTGAGATGCATCCCTACTTCAATGCGCGTATCAACTCTGGGGGTTGATCGATTAAGTATGGAAGAGACTTCAGCTACAAGCAGTAGCTGTAAAGACGGCGTGTCAGCTCCGGGAGTTGACACGGCCGTGCTTTGTTCGAAAATTACGGAAGGCTCCGCCGCAAGGCGTCGAGGTGTCAAGAGCGCATCAACTCCGGGGGTTGATGACACGGCAAACAGTGTTGGCGGTTGCAAACGTCCAACACCGGGAAAGCTTGTGTGCTCACGTGCATCCGGGCTGCACGAAGAAGCGATAAGCAATCAAGCCGGGCTTGATTGCGTGCGTCCGCGGAAAGAATCCGCCGACGGTTACGACAACGGAAACCCGTCCAAGGCCGGGCCTGGACGAGGAACAAGTGGATCCGGGCTTCACAAAAAGAAACGACAGCGCAAGCAACACAAGCTGCGCAAGTCTCGGTCCGGGACCGAGACGCTACAGGCGATGTCTGCCGGGCAGACATCGGACGCGACGTCGAGTGTCGAGACGTTGAACGTCTTGACACGGACCCGTACTGATCTTCCGTACATGTCAATGCAATTGGAAAATCATCCGATGAGTGCGTCAGAGTTGACGTCGCTTCCAGCCATGAGCTGGATGCGCTTCGCGAAGGACCTGTACGATGGACGCATCGAACAGATATGCATCCTTTCGGATCTCGAAAGGATGAAGAGCGAAGCGGAGGAGTTGAGGCAACTCCACGCTGCGAGTACCACTGAGAGTAAGGACACTCTCAGTGCAAAAACGAAGAAGGATCGCTTCGACGGGCAGAGCTGGGACTCGCTGAAGACGAGTACCTTCTACGATGTTCTGCGAGAGCACAAGGATGTGCTCCCGGACGAGATTCCTGCGGAGCTTCCGCAGGACAAGGGAATACAGCACGAGATTGACCTCGTGCCGGGAACGAAGTACTTGTGACGCGGCAGTGGCCACTGCCGCCAGATCAAGTGAAGGCGATCGACGACTTCTTCGAGAGCCGTCGTCAGGCAGGGCAAGTGCGGGAATCGAAGTCCCCGCACAGTGCACCAACGTTCTGTGTCAAGAAGCCACAGAGCGGATGGCGCATCGTTCATGCTTACAAAAACCTGAACGATGTGACGATACCGGCGCAGACGCCTATACCACGAAAAGACGTAACCATCGATTCGATCGCCAAGAGCACCATTTACAGTGCTCTTAATCTGCGCGACGGGTTCTATCATATCCTGCTGCGTGAGAGCGACATCCCTATCACGGCGGTGAACACCCCAAGCCGTATGCTTTGGGAGTGGCTCGTAATCCCGCAGGGACTGAAAAATGCCCCTGCTACCTTCAATAGATGCATGACGCATCTATTGCGCTCGGTGCGCAACTTCGCACCGAGTTACTTCGACGACGTGTTCGTTCACAGCCGGGCTGTGAACGGGAAGACTAACGTTGAGGTGCACAAGGAGCACCTCCGTAAGCTGCTAGGGCCCATGCGTAAGCATAAGCTCTATGCGAACCTGAAGAAGTGCATCTTCGGGGCGAGCGAGATACCCATTCTCGGGTGTCTCGTCGGGAAGAACGGCGTACGCCCTGACCCAGAGAAGGTCAGAGTGATAAGTGAATGGCCTACGCTATCCAATGTCAAGGAACTGAGGCAGTTCCTTGGGCTTGCAGCGTACTTGTGCAAGTACGTTGAGAACTACGCGGGCAAGATTCGCCCGCTGTCGCAGCTTCTAAAGAAGGAAGCTGAGTGGAACTGGATTGCTGAGTGTCAGCAGGGCTTCGATGCAGTCAAGCAGGGCTTGACTGAAGCGCCGATCTTGGCAGTGGCTGACCAAGATCGTCCGTTCAACGTCGTGTGTGACGCATCCGATTTTGTGATCGGATGCGCGTTGATGACGTGGAGACCGTGAAGAAGAGCGCGTGTGCTGCTCGGCGCTCAAACGGGAATGAGCCGCCGCGGTGTAGCACCGCAGCTAGTCGATGGCTTTCGACTTGGCGAGTGAAAAGTGTGAGACTTTCTTCGCTCGCCCTGATTGGTCGGTAAACCGAACCTAAGTGGTGGAGGATGTAACGGGATTGCATGGAAGAGTGCCTGTCACTCTGTCAGGGGCTCTGTGGTGTGAACACACCATGGCTGCATGCCCTCAAAGCCAACCAATAGGATAACATCTAGGAAACTCTATAGGTGACTTGCATTTAGTATGTAGATCGATTTAGAAACACCTATTAATACACTCAGTCTTAAATCTACCTAGTCTTGGTCAGTTGTCCCTTTAGGCCAGGGACTAGTGAACTGCCGTTCACTGAGAGTTTGTATACTCTCGGAAGCTCTCACTTCCTCTGTGCAAGGTGCTGTGTGAACCGTCACACCGGGTCACCTTTCACAGAAAATGAAACACCCACTAGTTCAGACAAAAGTTAGCTCTGAAATAAATTCCAGATGGCTAAGCT
Organism: Phytophthora cactorum; assembly: GCA_016864655.1. Lineage (NCBI taxonomy): Eukaryota > Oomycota > Peronosporomycetes > Peronosporales > Peronosporaceae > Phytophthora > Phytophthora cactorum. Next base: position 61,090 of record NHQK01000101.1, read on the forward strand.
TATCTATCATACACCATTGCGCTGAAATGGTTTTCTTCGTGATAAATGTCCGGTTTTATTGTTCGTCGAGCGATAATCCATCCTATCTACTCGGTTCCTGCGCTGGGGTGCTAAAACGTGGTCCTTGGTGTGTTGGCGACTCTCGTAATCCCTGCTTCTCCGTCTCCTTGACTGCTATATCCGATTGATGTGCTTTCTATGATAACTTACAGCGGAGCCCGCTTGGGAGCGCGTTTTGTTTACTGATCGTGAAATCAGGCAGATGTCAGCCACGCTCTTAAAAATAATGAAATCTGGGCGCACCGTATCCAGCTCATTCAGCTGAGTAGATTGAGTAAAGTAATACTTCGAAGTACACATATTAATAAAAGTTGTCGTAGGACCAACTAGTATTTGCCGAGATGTACAGACTGTGATCTACAATATTTAATCAGACGAGATGAAATCGAAATCCCACCACATTCTAAGTATTTAAGAAAACGTCAGTTTAGTAGCTTCGGTCTGGTGACCTCACTAAATCTGCAATATCTTCGCGGCCAAGTATCCGATTGACAATGATGGGTAGTGTTTTAAAGAGGAGACACAGACGGGGTTTTGGGGGTTGTTTAAGGAGTATTTGCCGCACGTGATAGCGCCTTATAACGCTTTCATTGTGCTTCCGCGAATTAGAGCTTTTGCCAGTTTAGTAGCCTCTTTTGACTTCATCAAAGTATGCTTCAGTACACGAGAAACGGCGTTTTGGATGGCACGCTCTGTCGGCGGCCAATAGAAATCATTTACCGTGAAATAATTCAATATAATAGGCTAGAAAGGCAGGCTACTAAATTGCTTAGTTGCTTCATATGCAGATACCGTCGATAATAATTGCTGTTAAGCAATTATTTCGTCTTTCACGCAGCTATTGAGCTGTTGCCTACCCAACTTCAGTCCCAACATTTGCCGAGAAGTGGTCCGAACACCTGCTCTGTCGGTCAGATTGTACAGCGTTGCCGACACGATGCTCTAAGTACAGACGCCTGGAAGCGCTATCAACATTCTTGGCCACAACGACTTCAAAAATACTTTGATGGCAAGCTGTTCAATTTGGTTGATAATTTTAGTAGATGGCAGGAAGAGGAACGATCTCAATGATGAATCTGAAGAATTGCTTTTGATTTTGTGTGAAAGTTTGTTGTTTCTGCACGATTCCAGGCGAATAGCTGGTTACCGGTAATTACTCCTTGAGCAAACTCATCACCCACGCCCGCCAAGTCGGATAACTTTCACCGAAGTCACGAAGTGGGTTTTGTTTGTAAATAGCCGGCAGCTGTTCACCTTTATGAAATTGGCTATACAGAAATGCGATTGTCAAATACTTCTCATCCTGCGGTGTAAGCTCTTTGATTCTTTGTGCCACCAAATCAACAGGGAGGCCGCTTTCCTTCCAGGATGCAAAAAATTTGCTTTGCGCTTCGATTGTCTTGGGCAGTATTTCGTCCAGCAACTCCTTCGTCATTTTGTTCAGAATTGTTAAATCTCGGTCTTCGTCTTCGTGGTTGTCGGGCCGCGCGCGCAAATATCTCGTATCTTCGATGGTATTGATATGGTTGGCGCTGAGTGGCCGAGCTTGATCGGGCGACGCAAAGGCTGGGATCGCCATCTGGTCGCCGCCATTAGTTGCGGAGAGAGCGCTACAACCTGCACTGATGGAGGCAACTACCAAGAAGAGACTGGTCGGACGCATGACTGGGTACTTGCAGTATTCGGCCCTGCGAACGCGCACGAGGGGGCCAAGCACTTGAGAGCGGATTGTAAAATGAGCCGGTGGTGTTGTTCTGTCCGTCGATTCGGTTCCTAGCGTGTGATGTGAGATCCGGAGGCAAGCTTCGAATTGATTGGCATTTTGAGAGCTCGTAGTACGCATAGTACCATTTTACATTGGGTACGAGTTGTACCCAATGTAAAATGGGCAGTCTGGAAAACTTTCATCGGATATTCAACATAGAACTGTATGGCCCTACTACGGTACTACTTCGAAGTAGTCTGGAAAACCTCTATCGGGTATTCTATACAGAAATTTATGGTCCTGGAGGTATGATAATGTGTTACAAAAGACTCAGAAAGTGAATGCCGCTACGTTTATTAATATTACTAGTACTATCAATACAGTGTCCGACCTCACCTCAGGGTGTCCAAGTATACCACGCTGCCTCTTTCGCGTCGTTCTATATCTTGTTCACCAATGCCTTCAGATCGAAGCTCGCCTTCTACAGCCTAGTTTACGGTCCCATTAGCTCGCTTCATTTTACTGAAGTCATCTTCGACAGCATGAGTTTCTTGTGAAGAGCTGGCTAAATTAACAGCATACGAGGACAACAACACAAATTCAGGTGTACAGGTACAAGATAAGACATCATTAATAATGATAATGATAGTAGCTATCTCTATAGCTCTACTGGAGGCCACCTAGCTTGTGTCCTGGACAATACAAAAATAAACCTGCGGTTGTGTTAGGATCAATAGCATCTGGTGATGTCTGGATTCGGAGCGACAGGCTCCAACAACATCAGCGCTCATTATTTTCATAAAAAGAGAAAACCCCAGTTGAAATATGACGAGATAGTGCGAGTTATTACCTACTTCTTTACTACATGTAAGAACTACGAAGTAGTATATACCCTTTATAGCGATGATGATCGAGTTTCTCTAATAGGAAGCTCTTCTCGCCACTGCTCTGGGGCTATTATAATAGCGCGATGGCATTTTCAAAATATTTCAAAAGGGCATTTTGACCTATTTTTACACGAGGAGATCTCGATTTCTCAGATACTATACGAAGATGGGAGTCGTATATAACCAGTACGGTATTAATATAAAGTATTATATCAATAGTATTCTGGTACTTCAGTACAGTAATGTGCGTCAATATGTAACGTCTGATCTGAATCGACTCTCGCAGACTATATTTGCTAACAGGTCGGTAAAAAAGGTGCAATATATTGATTTAGTTAAGAATGAAGGAGACGCTGGATTTATTGATGAGAGTGGAGTGCAACCAGCACTTCTGGATCGTGGACGCAGATACATTACCCCACGCAGTCTCGCACCACTGCATAGCAGTTAGTAAATCAGTTTTGTATGCATCCTCATTAGATTGACCAATCTAGCCCAACGCGTGCATCATTTTCTGCGTCAACACTTCACGCTTGACGCAGTAAATGATTCCTTGATACATAAGTAGGCTGGATCTTTGCTGTGGAATTGGGCGGTAACTTTTCGACGCGTTGAGCGGTGGTAGATTAAGGAGTGCTCTGAAAGCTCGCCGAGCGCGTACGAGTGCACGGAGGCGTTCGCGCCCAATTTCAAACTTGTGCACCCGTTAGCTGATTGGCGGAATCTAAAAGAAGCCACCATCATATAAACTTATTGATACGGATCCACCCAATCGCGTCGCGGATCTCGAGATTGACAACTAAATTCAGTGCCTGCTGGATTCCCCCTCCCCCAGCTGTTTATAATATTTTCAAGGATATTAGTTCCCATACGTTCCTTATTGACGCACATTACTGTAGCTGTATGAGTCACCCTAGTAAGCGAGAGCATGCTCGAATACACAGTGCGTGACATCAGTCGAGTTCGCTGGTACACTATTGCAGAACCTCTACCCGACACTGATCCTGTCGGACACGAAGTGGAGCCTAAAGAAGAATCATGAAGGTAATAAGGGCTTATATAGCTCGGGTCAAGCTGGTGGAGGGAAAAAAATGAGTCCCCATTTTGCAGCATTTTCCTTTTAAGCTTACACAGATTTTCGTCGGTCCAGCATCGCCAAACGGGTAAGTGATCGACACCCCCATCCTTGTCTGCCTGGAGATGACGCCGATATGTACTCAACGAGTTCGAGGTGGCCGAATTCAGCTGCACAGCCCGACGCACAATCACCTCCTACGTGGTGATGCAGGTTGGCTCCTTGTTGGGCCAGGAAGTCTACAACATCTACGTGACCCATGAGTGCAGCAAGCCATAGTGGCGTTGCTCCATCGTCATCGACAGCATCTAGCGCGAAGAGCTGGTTGGAGGTCTCGACTAGTTCTCTAACGACGGGCAGCAGTCCAAAGAACGCAGCGAGGTGCAGTCCTGAAGTCATACGGGGATCAAATGATCCCAGCATTGGCTCGTTTCGATCTGGTAGTGGCCTGGCAGACTCGACTTCGTACTCATACTCACACGTAGCACCGTGGCGCAACAGCAGCGTTACTATTCTGGAATGCCCGTGACGAAGTGCACTCAATAAGGGTGTGTCACCCAGGTCGTCACAAGCATTGATATCTGCTCCAGCGTCCAAGAGAGCCAACACACACGATGAGTGGCCATTCTGCGCCGCTAGATGCAGTGCTGTGGTCCCACACTCGTTATTCTCAGTCGTTGTTAACTCCACGTTGGCTCCGTGTGCAATTAGCAGTACTAGACCAGCCTGCCAACCGCTAGATGAAGTGATGTGTAGTGCTGTCCATCCTGCATAGTCGTTTAAAGTAGACGACGATACTCGTAAATTAACCCAGACATCGCCTTGGCCCTTCAAAACCTCACGAAGCCGTCGCAGACTTTGAGATTTACACGCAGCGTGTAGCGCAGTCTCATGCTGTCTTGATAAATCTCGCAGTGCACCTACTGGATCGGTCTCGAGCTCAGTGTCCCATACACTGGAGTCTACTCGCCGTTTCCAGTACTTCGTCTTATTCTCGATATGGTAAGCTGGGTCTCGCGTCCATAGCGGCATCGACAAGAACGTTTTGATCTTGTGGAGCCACCAGGTGATACCGCTGTGCGCTCCACGATCCACCAGCGTCTTGGCCACCAGAAAGTGCCCTCGGTGTATAGCGCACCGCAGCGGTGTAGCCCAGTCACTGGAACGACGTACGTCCAGTATTGCGCCTGCGTTGACCAGTGCCTCCACCACTTCAACATGCGCTGCATCGAAGAGATATTGCGGTGCAGAACTCGACGTCGTTCGTGGCGTCTCGGTGCAGAATGCGTTGGGGTAGTCGCATGCGTGGTGCAGTGCTGTCATCCCTCGTGCGTCCAGTGCATTGACGTCTACCTCGGGCCGTCCGACCAGGAACCGAACAATATCTGCACGACCAAGTCGTGCAGCCAAGTGGAGTGATGTGAGCTCCTGTGCTCCACTAGTTCGTTCGTCCGCATCCAGAGCTGCTGCCGTTACCAAAAACTTGAGAATCTGCACGTGGCCGCTCTCGGTCGCGAAGTGGGGGCAGGTACCGAGCTCGTCTCCATAATCAAAATCTGTACCCAGTGGGGCGGACGCGTCCGTGCGTGCACCATGTTGAAGCAGAACTTGAACTACTTCCAGCTGGTTGTATCGCACTGCAAGCAGCAAAGGTGTAAGGCCCTGGGCGTCACGGATCTCCGTGTCGGCGCCATGTCGGAGCTGGATGCGAGCTGCGTCTGCTCGGCCGCAGCGTGCGTACAAATGCAGCGAAGCGTTCGTCCAGTCGGACATAATCTCGCAACGGACTCGACCGCCTTGAATCATGACAAGTGTATTCCTCGTGCTCTGTTGAGTTGTGAGCGACTTAATGCAGGGATCCGGTGGCTTGCAACTCAGTGCAATGGCTTAAAAAATGAGCCCGTGCAGAAGTGGCAGCGACGCAACTGAGGTCCTCCTCACTTTAGCGACTTATTCGCAAGTCTCAAGTGAAGGTCTCATTTGCGGCAGAGACCAAGCCGAGATGAATGGCGGAAGAGGTTCCTGGGTCGATTTTGGGTTCGCTTCTTGATGTGTAATAGATATCCTGAAGATGACATCTTTTGCGTGGCTTCGACAATCGACTAGAGCAAGCAAGTTTAGTGGTAGCGAACATTGCCCACCGAGCAATGAACTAGTACGGTAGTACTTAGAAGTGCAGAGGGGTGAGGCTGTCCATTTCACCCTATTTGTCGCGGCGATTCAGCTTGCGCTCGCTAGATGAGGGCAGTCTCAAAACTCGAGATTGCCGATCTTTAAACAAATGCGTGCATTCGTATTTAAAAAAAAAAACGGAATCTGTGCAGTTGGGTCATTTTTTACAAGAGCAACATAAGTGTTCCCAACAGTATTCACACGGTTTAGTTGGTCTCATCAATCCCAGTTCGTGTCTGCGCGAACACTTTCTGGGATGGCAATGCTAATTTTCATCGACGCGGCATCGCTGGCATCCACATCCCGGCGGCAACTCCAGCCTGCAGAACCACGCTTGGAATCGTTCTTTTCGTGCAGCGATTCCAGCACCATCAGCAGATTTGGAGGAGCATTTCGTTGCTCCGCAATATCGAGGATGGCTCCGTATCCGATGGCACTCGCGTCTACCATTCCCTGCACCGTGGTGTTGCCAGCATGAACTGGAGGAGGAGCAGTGGCGTTTGAAGGTGCAGATGATCGACTTGAAGACGGCGCCGGGTCCGTGCTGTTCGACCAGACTGAATAACGCGAAGGCGCAGGAGCTGGCGTTGAGCTCCACGCTGATGACGACGCCGGGGCCGAAGCAGTTGCCAGTCTGCCACTGTTTCCACCAGGAAACAGCGATATGATCGTGGACTTGGCACTACGCGGTTGCACAAGCGCCTCCATGGTGTTCCAATCGCGCACCAGTGCACAAGTTACAAGAGCTGAGAAGAGGTAACGCTTCGGATCGATGCTGAACTGTTCTCGAAGTGGTCCCGGTTGACACGAACTGTGACGTGTGTGCGACTTTTTGGCATCGCCGTGATAAAGCATAGAGTAGCGTAGGAACTCGCCCACCGTCATGCGATGCACGCATCTCCGCGGGAAGGCCAACCATCGTGGGTCCAGCTCAAGACGCTTCACATTGGCAGAGATCGCAGCCACCCACTGGCGCTGCACTTCTGGCGAGAATGTGTCTAAAATCAACTCTTCGTTTCCAGCCGCGTCACAGATTTTGACGCAGTACGGACGCAGCGAGAACTTGCCACGGTAGTCAAGGGGTTCGATCTGCATCCCTCTGGCGAGTGCGAGGCTTCCCTTCTTGTTGCTCTTACCTGTTTTATCATGGAACGGGTTCTTGGACTTCTCTAGTTTGCCTTCCTCGTGCTTAAAGTACACGATCTCCTTCTCCGTCAACTGCATGTACCTCATCCTCCAATTGGCCTGTAAGTTGCCCACTCCTCTCGATCTTTTGTCCAGATTAGCTGCCATGGTGCAGACTTCGGGTGCAGTATTGGCGTCCTCCTTCTCGGTCTGAATCTGTAGCTTGGACAGCGTCACGTACTCAAATAACAGATCCAGAATCCACACGGGGAAACGGTGACGGTAGAATTTAGCGATGTCCAGAACGTCGTCCGTCACTTTCAATGACCGACTGAGCTCCCGGTCGTAGAAGACCAGGGATAAAAGCATGGCTGCCAGCTCGCGGTATCTCTGGGTGGCTGCGTACAGGTCCAGAAGACCACGCAGCGCACTGAGCGATACCGTCTCATTCGTGACCATACACTGCTCCACCAAATAGTGGACCCATTGACTGAGCGACAGCGGCAGTGCCGCCAGCTGCTTGCGGAACAATGCGGGGGCCATCGTCTCGGACACGAAGAGCAGCACGTCCAGGATGACGGCCGAGCAGCCCGTGGCCTCCGCGGCGCTCATTAGTGCGCACTTATCGCCGAACGAACGCAAGGGCAGGCGGTACAGGTCACGGAAGTCGCGCACCGCGTCATTGGGTAGCTCCGTCTCGTCCAGCAGCCCTAGATGTACGCACAGAAGCTGCGCCACGGCGTCCTCCGCTGCCATGATACACTTGGGTGTCAAATTGAAGAATCAGGTCGGTAAGTTCACACCTAGCGTTAAGTTCGCAAGGAACACACAGCTTTTTCAAATGTTAAGTTCGTATTCGCGAGTCAACCAGTTGTGAACGAGCGGCTGTGAGTATCCGCGATGCCTGGAGCTGCGGACGCCAAGGCGCTGGCGGCCGCCATGCGCCAGACGCTCAACCTGCCGGCCACGCGCTTCCCGATGCGGGCCAATGCGGCCGTACGTGAGCCGCAACTGCACGCTCGCTGCGTGTCCGTGGCCTACTCGGAACAGGCGGAGGATGCGTCTCGGCCGCTGTTCGTGCTGCACGACGGTCCGCCGTTTGCCAACGGCAGCCTGCACATGGGCCACTTCCTGAACAAGACGCTCAAGGATATCATCAACCGCTACCAACTGCTGCGCGGCCGACGCGTGCGCTACGTTCCCGGCTGGGACTGTCACGGCCTGCCCATCGAGCACAAGGCGCTGACGATGCTGCAGCTCTCGGCCGACGAGCTTTCGCCTGCCCAGGTGCGCGCGTTGTCTCGACAGCTGGCCCGCGAGGCCGTACAGGAGCAGCAGAAGGACTTTGAGCGCTGGGGCGTGCTGGCCGACTGGTCCGGGGCCAAGGACAGCGTCTACCAGACCATGAGCCCCAGCTACGAGGCCCGACAGTACGACGTGCTCAAGAAAATGGTACACGACGGTCTCATCTTCCGAGGCTTCAAGCCCGTGTACTGGTCCCCGAGCTCCCGCACGGCACTGGCCGAGGCCGAGCTCGAGTACCAGGACGACCATGTGTCCCATGCGGCCTACGTTAAGTTCCACTTCGCCTCAATGGGCAGCAATACCAGTGAACAGATGACCAGTGTGCTGGCCAAGTATGGAGACACGTTGTCGGCCGTGGTCTGGACGACGACACCCTGGACAATCCCGTCCAACCAGGCACTGTGTGTCAACGCGGACCTGGAGTACGTGATCGTGCGACCTCGCAACGCAGACTCGGACGCGTGCTATTTGATCGCCAGTGCACTACAGGAGAGCTTTGCAACGATGTTGAAGGGAGACACGGAGGAGGAAGTAGAACTGGAAATGCTGGAGACGATCAAGGGCTCCGAGCTCGAAGGTGCGCACTTTACGCACCCGCTGGTGAACCGCAAGGCAGTGGTGCTAGTAGGCGAGCACGTCACGACGGATGCCGGTACTGGTGTAGTGCACACGGCTCCCGGGCACGGCCAAGACGATTATTTCGCATGGATGGCGCACCATTCGAAGCCTGGTGAACACCCGGACATTCTCTGTCCTGTGGACGCTGACGGCTGCTTCACTGCCGAGGCTGGACAGGGACTTGAGGGTTTGTGCGTGCTGGACGAGGGTAACATGGCGGTTATCGATCTGCTGAAGAACTCTGGCAACCTGCTTTCCATCGGCGAGTACCACCACAGATACCCGTACGATTGGCGCACCAAGAAGCCTGTGATCCTGCGCGCTACGGCCCAGTGGTTCGCGCGACTGGATGCGCTACATGCGCGTGGCAAGCGTGTGCTGGAGGACTCTGTGCAGATGGTGCCGCCCAGTGCTCGTCGTCGTCTGGAGGCGACGCTATCGAGCCGTCACGAATGGTGCATTTCTCGCCAGCGTGCGTGGGGTCTGCCTATCCCCGTGTTCTACCACAAGAACACGGGCGAGCCACTGATCACGGAGGAGAGTATCGAGTACCTTCAGAATATTGTGAAGACATACCGTGTTGAAGGAGAGAACGGCGAGGTCGAACGTGAAGGAGCTGACTGCTGGTGGGATCTGCCCGTGAAGGAATTGCTACCCGAGTCTCTAAAGGACCAGGCTGACCAGTACGAGCAGGGCACAGATACACTGGATGTGTGGTTCGATAGTGGCAGTAGTTGGCACGCTGTGCTTCCAGGTCTGTTGGAGCCGAACGAGGAAGGACAGCTGCGTGCTGACGTGTACCTTGAAGGCTCGGACCAGCACCGCGGTTGGTTCCAGTCGTCTCTGCTTACGTCGCTGGCCATGCAAGGCACGGCACCATACAAGAACGTCATCACGCACGGCTTCACTCTGGACGAACGAGGCAGTAAAATGTCCAAGTCGCTGGGAAACACGATCGTGCCCAACGACTTCATCAATGGCTGTACCATGCCTGTCCCCGTGGCCGACAAGAGCTCGAATAACAAGAAAAAATCCAAGAAGAAGAAGCCGGAGAAGGCCCCGAAGGTCAAGCAGATGAAGGTGCCGGCGTATGGCGCGGATGTGCTTCGCTTCTGGGTGGCTACGACCGACTACACGGGCGACGTGAGCATCGGTCCAGGTGTTGTGGGCAAGGCCAGCGACGCGCTTCGCAAAGTACGCAACACGGCGCGTTTCCTGCTCGGCAATCTACAGGACTTCGACCCAGCGCAAGACGCTGTTCCTCACGACAAGATGCACTTCTCGCTGGACCGCTACATGCTGCACGAGCTCAACTCGTTGGCCCAGTCTGTGACTGCAGCGTACGACGCCTTTGCGTTCAACCGGGCTCAGCACGCTCTCTCGCACTTCATCTCGACGGATCTGTCGGCGTTCTACATGGAGGCCACCAAGGACCGACTGTACTGTGACGCGGCCGACTCACAGACGCGTCGTTCCGCGCAGACGGTGCTGTGGTTGTCGCTGCAGTCGCTGACTCGAGCTCTCGCTCCCGTGGTGCCGCATACGGCTGAGGACATTCGTTTGCATTGGGTGGCGCAGCTGCAAGGGGATATCCCGCTTGAAGACGTGCCTGGTAGTGTCTTTTTGGAACAGGGCTGGATGCCCAGTGCCGAGGAGTGGAAGGACGACGACCTGGCCCGCGACTGGACTGCGATCCGCCAGCTTCGCTTCGAGGTGAACCGAGTGGTTGAGCAGATGCGGCAGGCTGGGCGTGTGGGCAGTCAGCTCGAGTGCAACGTGTACGTAGTGGCGTCCGAGTCCGACCCACGTGTTGCAGAGCTGTTATCTCCTCTGGTTAATAGCTCTTCGGAGCTTGAAGACGTGCTTCTGTGCTCCAGTGTGAACGTGGTGGCGTCGGAGACGGAGATTGAGAGCGCGGAGCAGTTCAAGGCCAACTGCCAGCTGGCTATGGGCCCGAACGACGCCCCCATGGACGTCAAGCTCGTGCTGACTCCGGCCAAGGGCCACAAGTGCCCGCGCTGCTGGAAGTACTCCCCGGAAGTGGATGCCGCCGAGACGCATCTTTGTTTGCGCTGTGCACAGGCCACAGATCTGCGCAGCGTCACAGATCTGGCCAAGACGCTGATCGAGTAGGGGCTGTTTATCGATCGTAATAGAGACAACTTGAGTTTGAACTGCTGGTAACTTATTATCAATATCCGTGGGCGACAAAATCTGTGTCATACACATAAACTGTGCCACTCGAGTCATACAAAAGTGAAGAGTTCGCTGACTTGGTTCAAAATTTCACACACGATTCTTGTTGTGATCCTAAGGGCTTGGTTCATGTCACTCGGTCTGGTTAAAGTAAGATCACGGTTAGGTATTACTCGCAGTCGGATTGGCTAAAATTGGCGCCTGGCTGGTATTGCTTGACTTTTCATTTAACCAGACGGAGGATCGAGAAAAAGCAAAAAAATGGAGGGGGGTCAATTACTGGTGCCAACACTGGTGTTGGCGCTTTGTGGCGCTGTAACCATGGCTGCTTTCTCTGCAGCAGTCGGAGTGGTGAGGAAGAAGGCTACCAACCGTTTTCATGTTCCTGTAAATTTGGATGTGCGTCGTATGATGAAGGACCCTGCGTGGAACGAGTGGTTCAAGCTCAACTTGTGCTGCTCGCAAAGGACCTTTGAGCTCCTATGCAAGCTTTTAGAACCCCACTTTCCGCCTATTGCTTACCTGCGCTACAACTTTGAAACAGGCGTAGCCTGCACTCTCTTCCACCTTGCCTCCTCGGACGGCTACCACGAGACTGCAGCAGCCATGGGGGTCTCCAAGGCGTGATGCGTCAAGGCCGTGAATAGGATGATACGAGTGCTATGTTGCAAGTGTGAAAGTGCCACGATCTGCAGAAAAGTGGGTGCTCATAGAGGAAGGCTTTCGGAGTGTCAACGGATTTCCTTGGTGTGTAGGAGCTGTGGATGGGACACTTGTCGAAATCCAGCGACCCCATAATTCCGACGGGTGGTACAACCGCAAAGGTTATATATTATTTATTTTATTCGAAAATGCATTTTGTATGAAAAATAATTTATTAACAAGCTGTGTTTTGTAGGACTAGCATCATTCAATATTCAAGCTGTGTGCGATCATCGAAAAAACTTCTTGTCATTTGACATTCGCCCAGGATCCTGGAGCGACAGTAAGATTTGGAAGTATTCGAAGTTTGGTAAGCACGCGGAATCACTAGTTCCCCGTGGCTATCATATATTGGGTAACTCTGGTTATCCATTGCTACCAGTACTGATGACTCCGTTTCCAGACGACGGCAAGCTGAACGATGAGTGCCGGTTGTACAACTTCATTCATTCTTCCACAAGAATGAAAATCGAAGGTGCTTTGGGTCTCTTGAAGGAGCGTTTTCGAGTATTTAAGAAAGCTCTTCCCGGAAAAAAAACATTTTCAGCGCAGTGAGAACCGTATTAGCATGCATGGCCTTGCACAACATCATGATTGACTTCGACGATGACAGGATCAGCGAGTTCTTACTGAGAGAGAGCGATGGTGTCGAAGGTATTGAACAATTTAATGAGAGCGGACCCGTGGTTGATGATATGATGGCTTCTCGAATTGGCAAGCAAAAAAGAAAAGAATTCGCAAAAATGTTCGTGACATTGGCTGGACGTAGCTAGAGTAACTGAAAATATAGTGTTTCTTCTACTGATAAAACTTTATCCTATTGCTTCCGAAGAAACTCGACCAAAGCGGCCAAATTGTTGTTCTGGGTCTGCAACTGATCGATGACGGTAGCAAATCGCGCTTCCATGGCGCTTTCGAGGCGTTGAGGCGGAGACGAGTTGATTGCACTTTGCTGAGACGACATTGCCGAGGCGACCGCGTGGAACCCGGAAGACGTGGCCTTCATGCCAATTTCCAAGCCTTCAGCCACAGTCTTGGATTTGTTTATTGTGCTGACCCTGGTATCGTCATCGCTGTCCGAGTCTAGCAGGTCTCCAGTGGTGTCATTATCCGCGAGCGTGTCGCCTTGCATTCCAGTTCCTCTGATAGACAATACGTATCAAATAAAATATAACATTTGTTAGCAATTTAATTTTAAGAAACCATCGTTTAGCCTCATACCTGCTCCAGAATTCTTCCATCAGTGCCAAACAAGTGGCCTCCACTATGGGTTTGTCAACATTGTTCCCAGTGGAGCTGAGCTCAGAGCAGTACTCAGCCCATTTTCTCTTGAGACCTTTGATCTATAGATAGGAAAAGCATAATCAATACCACACTGCCATAAGCACATTGTTATGAGTAACATTACCTTGTTCTTGCACTGATCGGAGGAGATCAGCACCTCGTGCTCTTTGCTAAGATCTCCAGCTAGCAACAGCCACACGGCCCGAATCATGGCGTTATTACGAGCCGATAGAAACTTGCTGCTGTATGTTTCGTAACGGAGCCGCATGAGCGAAGCCGTCATGGGCTCGCTCCATTCAAGTGCTTCAGAGCCTTTGGCCTTGGGGGGGGGGGTCTGCCCTTCCTCTTTGTCTTTGCAGGCGGAGGCAAGGGTGGCGTTGCACTGTCCTCCGCAGCACCAACGAGCAGAAGCAGCACGCTGAGCTACAGCAGTGGTAGAAAGAGGATCTTCTTTGCTCATACTTGTCTCCGTTGTCGTTGTTTTTTTGCGAGTGATGACAACCCGTATGGGGTTCTTCTGGTTAAACAATCACTGCCATCAATTTTAACCCTATCCCCCCTCACTCAATATTTAACCAGACCGAGTGACATGAACCAGGCCCTAACCACTTTGAGCCATGCAAATCTGTCCGCTTCAAGTAGATATTCCAGGGAGTCCGGCACATTTTTCAAAGCCAGATTTGGAGATTTGGTTTCGAATTGGCGGAGCAGTGAGCGCACTCCACGAAGGTAAATGGGTCTTCTCAAGAAGACCCAGAGTAGACTTGATGAGCGTTACTGCCGGTCTAGCTGAGAGCCTACAGTAGCAGTATACCCATATAAACTATGAACACGACGCAGCTTCGTTAAAAGCCGCCATCTTCTCTTAAATTGTTGAAAGTTTACGAATCCGAGCTTATCTGCAGGTCTTGCGCGGTGAGCACATGCGTTTTTGTAAGGTGAACAGACCAGCGCTGTCGAGGGGGTCCTTTGGTGTCGCTACGGGGCCGGGCTGGCGATGCTTCCTCGCCACAACGGTTGCATGTTCCCGTCGCCCGCGGATACGTAGCTCGACTGCATCCCTTCCTATCGCATCGGCCACGCACGGTCACGTCTTCATGCGTACGGGTTGTCAGGCCCCATACGAATGTTAGGCGCTAGACCAGAGTTCCCGATCGTTCCCGAAGGCTGCACCAGAGCCGCCACCGGGGCCACAGCTTCCGTCGTCACAGCGTTCACCGCTTCTCGTCAAGGCGAAAGGGGTTGGGGAGATGCCTGCTTCTGCTGCTGGATCAGCACCATGTTCATCTACTGCATCTGCTGGAGCATCTGCATCTCCGTCGAAACCTCCTTCTTCGCACTCGCCGCGGCCGGCTTATCTTCTAGGAACTCAACTCCTTCTTCCACCGGAATGTCGAGGTTCTTGTATAGCAGTAGAGCGCACGCCTCCTCGATGGACGTCACCATACTTGAGTTCAGCATCGCTCTCATCTGCTTGTTCCTGATTCCTCCCAGGATGAACTCATACCTCATCCGAGCGTCTCCGTAGTTCAGCGCGTCACAGAACTTCGAGATCCTGTCTCCCCACTCCTCGGCTGACTTACCCTTGTTGCGGCTCGCCTTCTTCGGACGTTTCCACAGCTGAGACGAAGTCTGACAAATAAACCGGTTGTGGAAGTGCACTCGGAGAGATTCGAAGTCCTTAATCCGCGAGTTGTACCACCACTCTTGGTCAGCCTTGCCCTTCAGATACTGCTCAAATGCAGTCAACCGCATGGCACCATCCATCCCTTGCGTACACTACGCAAAGGAACACCAGAACGCCGCCGCTCGTTCACTCGTAGCTGTATCCTAGTAGAACGGGGCAATCCCCTTGACCGCGTTCGTAACTCCGTAGGAATACCAACGAGAGTGCAACCAGCACGACCAACACCACTTCCAGGCGCCGGTCCTAAGGCTCCCATGCGTAACCAACGTGCGGTCCTGGTCCTGACTGGGGCAGGCCTGCTTGACCTTCCAACCCAGTTGGGTATCCAGCCGGCGGCACGAAATCCGACGATCCGTACGGCAGCGTTTCTGGCAACCCCGGTTTACTACATCTGGTTGAGAAACGTATCCACCACTCATCGTCGACGTCGTCACACCCGACGGGGCTGGAGCCCACGCAAGTACGCCACTTCCCATCCCCGAGGCTGACAGTGTCCTTATCATAGGCGCCAGGACCGGAGGGTATAGCGCGCTCGGAGGCATCGCCCCATACCCATATCCACTCGCACTGGGCGTCATTCCGATCGAGACGCCACCGTGCGACGGGATAGCTGACATGGACAGCCTTGAGGCTCTCGCAGTCGCAGGGGTGGTCAGGCCAGGTCGAGACGTGTAAGCCCTTCATGTTGACGCAGGCGTCGGAGGCAAAGTTCCCGGACCTCCTGTAGTCGCTACATACTGCTCCAGGGAACGCTGGACGGTCTGCCTTGTCGCCGGCATGATCAACTTGACGCGCGCCGTCGAGCGTATCATCGCTGGAAAGATGCCAGAGCGCTTCGGCCTCATCCTGGACGGATGGACGCACGCATCCGAGCACTACATTGCTGTGTACGCTCGCTATGAGGTTCATGTCAAGACCCTGCTTCTTTGCATGACTCCTTTGCTAAATGAGGAAAAGGAGAACCTCTCGGCACGCGGCCACATGGAGTTTCTTGCCACCATGCTGCCGCGAGATTATGGAAAGCAGCTGGACCGGTGCTGCTTTCTCGTCGCTGACAACTGTGCAGTGAACCGCCGGTTGGCAACGCTAATGGGCGTACCTCTCGTTGGCTGTGCCAGCCATCGCCTCAACCGTGCAGTGCAAGTTGAGATGGAAGACTAAGAAGACGACTTGGTCGCCGTGCAGAAGTTAATGATCAGGATGCGCACATTGACGCAGTCTGCCAAACTCAGGTACTGATCAATCTTTAATGTTTCGTACATCAAGTCTTATGTATAGAAACTTCTAATTTGATTTCTATTTTCTGTTTTTGCACAGGACGAAAACGCAGCTTCGGCCGGTTATCCGCCAGGGGGTCGAGGTCGACCGCTACTTCAAGCTACTGGAGCTCATGGACGCTAGCGACGATGACCTAGCAGACTTGATGCCATCGCCAGCATGCAACCGTCGTCTTCGGGCTTTGCTACCGGATCTGAAGAAAGTCGAATCTGTTTCGAAGGCCATACAAGGAGAGGACGTGTCGCTGTTGGATGCGCGAGTCTGGCTAGATGGGCTGATTTCCATCAAGCCATACTACGCTCGATTCATTGGTACTATATCGTTGCCGTATAATTAATTGCTAACCACTGTTGTTTTGGTGCGATTTCTATACTAGGCCCCCGCGCCGAGATTGTGCACAGCCCGGATTTTGAAGCTGGGTGCGTTCGATTATTGCCCGGCAACGCAAACCGCCTTACTTGCGGAGAGAAAGCTCCACTGTCTCCGTTTCGGCGGCAAGGCCGTCTGCTGTCAGTGAGGATGAGGATGAAGAAGAAGGCTCGTTTGTCGAGCAGATCCAAATACGTCGATAAAGTGACAAGATATGACCTCTTGTATATCATCCCAGCGGCGTTTAACGTGGTCGAGCGCTTTTGTTTTAGCGTTGCACGCACGGCATTCGGCCAGGAACGGCTTGGTTTGCTCCCCATAACCCTGGCGAAGATTATCTTTTTGAGAGTGAATGGTGCTTGCTGGGACGCCCGAAACAGTTGACGAGGCAACACGGTCGTAAGGTAAATTCTAATAGAGCTGTTCTGCGCTTTGTTTGTTTTGATTTCAGCAGTAACTCAATTAATTATTTGTCGACACGTAGCATGCAAATAATGTATGATGGTTTTGTTGCTATGGTTTATCGCGGCAACGACTTCATAATTAATATTAATATCATTTTCGGGACCCCTGAGCAGCTGCTCCACAATGACATGGACGTCGTCGCGTACAGTGTCGCCCTGTCTTGGGAAAACGTAGTTACTGGATTTTGCTAGCTTGTTCAATGCCATAATGCTCGTGCCACGACTCATAATGTTGTGCTTCTGCTCGACAAACGTGGGATCATTAGTGTTGAGCTACCAGCCATCAACGCAGGCGCGAGTCGTACGCGGCAAGGCTACGCTCGGCAGACTTGATGTTGCGCTTCAGGGCGGACGTGTTCATGCCGTCCTGCACATTCACAGTGACCACGCGCTCATCCTCCAGTAGACACCTAATTACTCTCATCTTGGCTGCGCGGGATCTTTGAGCTTGCGAGGAAATTGCGGAATGAGTTTGGCTCGCCGATGCGGACTCTGACAAGAGTGATGGTCTCAACTTCACCTTTAAAGGTATCTTTCGTCCACGGTTTTCCTGTCCTTGGCGCGCTGCTGGTGGGGCTGTGGCAGCAAGGTCCCGCCCACTTTCAATCATTATCCGTGAACATGTTTGGAGCAAAAGGCAGTTGTTCTTGGTCAGTGAGGCGGCCTCGCAGAGGGTATCCAAGTGGATCAATGTGGGGCAGCCCTTGATTAATCGCCGGCGATACCAAGAACCACTGCCTTGTAGGCTCCGAGTCTCGGCTGTTTGTCGTGCAGCTTCCGTCTTCAACTGGAGTATTTCCCGTAAATTTGATCGTGGAGTACTCGCTGGTTGCATCCGCTGTCGGCTCGTAGTAAGGAGAGTCTTGGCCTCAGAATTGTAGTGAGACGTGAAGTGGCAAAGCTCGAATCGCGATGTGAGCAAATGCAAGACGAATTGTATTCAGATCTGGGGATAACGAGGTTTTCACTCTTAGCTTTATATGTATATCCACCAGGGTTTCCTAGAAATATATGGCAATAACAAGAATTGCCATATTTTACCATACAATTATGTATTTCGGGCTGCCACATCTCCCAGTGCAATAATTTATTTTGGTGCTGTCACTCCATTCAATTATCTATGTCACTATTCCGAACTTGGATGTCTGCCAATCGACACCCATTCATTCTTATTTTAAGTCAATCACAGCAAGGTCTTTTGAACTCGTCCAGAACCAACCATTGTAGTTTTACTTGCAGCCAGGGTTTCCTAAAAATATATGGTGTCCTTGATATTATGCATGTTTTCGAGCGCATAATGTATTTCTGGCATTTGGAATATCACTTTCCATTATTGATTTTTTCTTCTTTTGACTCTGTATATCTTGCCTATGAATAAAATACTACAAATATTCTACTATAGTCGATTTAGCCCCCAATGCTACTTGTGCAGCTAGGAAACGTGTTTGGCTCGGGTTGGATTGGTAGGTTTGCTCTTCCGGTATCAAAAATAATCGAGCGCAATATATGTTATTCGGGTTGCACAATAAACACTATGTATTTGCCCGTTTTGCTTCGCGACACCATTATATATTTCGTTATCTTTGCTCCCTACATATAAATAGTGTTTTAGGAAACCGTGACGCCCAAGCGTTTGTATGGTGGAATCTATACATCCCAGAAATATTGTCACGTTTAAGCCAAAAGTGGGAATAATGACTTGTTCCACTTTTAAAGTGGTCTGGGCATGCCGCTCTTGCTGCTGTTGCTACTGCTACTGCTGGCGGACTGCTGGCGGTGGTGCCGCTGCTGGGTCGGTCATGCTACACCTGGACTGGCTGGCCATGGAGGGTTAAGACAAGATGCCATTCATTGTCTTCAAAACAAAATACCGTTCGCTGATCTCTTTAAGGAACGCGAAACCCTTCTTCTCTCGCCCTAACATATTCCAACCAAGTCTCCTGTGTATGAGAGGCCGCATGAAAGCATGCCGGCTAGTTATTCTCCTTGATCTCAAGCGACTGCGGCGATGATGTGGTAGCCGAAAGCCACTGCAGCAATGAAACAAACGCAGCAAGCACCAATCGTACAAGCTTGGAGACGATTGTTGCTCTTCCACTGTGTAAGCCACCGTTCCACCGAAATTGTACCTGTAGCATAAAACAAGAAAGACGAAAATACCCACCTTACACATGGCGTTTTGAGCGAAGAAGACACCATCTATGACTGATATAATAATGCAAATTGTGGATGTACATACCTCGCTGCGTGGTCACGGAATCATTCGTATTAGACATGCGTGTTGCGTTGTCTGGCACAATTTGAATTGAATTAAAAGTTATTTGTACGTGTAACCGATCACCTCGGGAATAAGAGTGTTATGCTTCACCTCCTCGAGATGTCGGAATACTTAGTTGTGCTGGTGCTTCAGCGACATCGCAGCAGCAATTCGTATTAGCTATCAGTTGTTAGCACTCCAAAATCGAGGGCGACGACACAGCCACCCACCTGTTAAAGGTCGTGGCAGCTTGTCGCGAAACCCGGGGTCTTCCTATGAAGGAAAGTTTATTAACGATCAGAATCAAAGCAAAGTAAGCTGGGGACCTGAACTAATCTCTTCTCGTTGGGTTCTTCCTGTGCTCTCATCCAGGTCCGTCGTAACATGCAGTCGTGGGCGCGTCCTAGTGTCCACTGGTAGCTTGTGCTGCGTGCACCAAGCCCAATACAGTGTCGTGCCGCAATCTCCTCCGTCACTCATAGGTCCTACAGCGCGTGCCCTCGTTCCGTCGCCCTGCTCATTGGTCAGCAGCTTGCGTGCAGCAAGAACTGACGCTGTGATGCCATCCAAGCTAGACAACCAGCCGCAATCAGGGCGACAGTGCCTTTCAAAGCTTGGTCGTGACCGCTGTGGCAGTTTTGCTAGGAGTTGAGCACGAAGCTCATCGACTCCACTAGCGTCAGCGTATTCATGAATCTTCGCTGGCACATCTTGGAGCAACGTGGTCAAGGGTTCCCACGAGTTTCCAATGGCTTGGAGACCCAGCCACGATACTAGAAGCTCCCAGCGGTTGATTTGTTGGTTGAACCGATGATTGACGAACCGATCAACCCCGAGTACCATCCTTTGGCTCGACACCAGCTCGAGAATCTCAGTAGTCGTGCTTAGCTCTGCGTCAGCATAAAACTTGAGTCGAGAAGGATGACCTTCATATTTGCGCACCGTCACCAGGTGCTCAATCTCAAAGGTGTGTGGTAGAGCTGCCACCACCTTAAACAGGCCGACCCATTGATCAATAAGCTTGTGATTTGGTAGTCGCTGGTCAATCCGTGACCACAGAACCAAATCACCAACTTCAAAGTTGACTGGGCTTCCCTTGTGCGCTGCCATGTCTCGCAACTGCTGACGCTCCTTCATATCGGTGACCTCTTGGTGGATGTCATGCAGTGATGGACGAAGCCGATCCACAAATTCGCCAACGTTGGTAAAATCAATCACACGCTCATCTCTGTCGATAGTCGCGGGCATCACAATCGTGTCCAAGGCTGACGAGGCTGGTAGAGCGGTAAACACTTCCACTGGAGCGCGACCTGCAAGTGACTGAACTCGAGTATGGTTCAGGTTCGTCTGCACTGCAGGCAAGACTTACGGCCACTCACGGTGATCTAGGTCATATTCCATCAGCAACGCCCGTAGAACTTGCAAGCTGTCCTTGTTCAACTTCTTCACGGTCCCGTTAAGCCAGGGGTGAGTAGACTGGGGTGAAATGCAGCCCCCCTTCAATCTGGCAGCCAGATTCTTCACTGTTTCATTACGAAAATTGGAGCCCTGGTCAGATAGTATCGTCGACGGCATTCCAAATCGTAAGCACCACATTGTCAACGCTTCAGCAGCGACATAGGCAGGCGCATGGAAACAGCTCGCAAAAGTGAGATAGACCGGAAGTTACGATGAGTCTCCGAAACCTTCACCAAGCGATAGAAAATCCCAATGGTCCGCTTCGTCGGCTTCATCAACGGGCCATAAGGTCGAGGAATCTGTCGGGCCCCCTTGAAGTGTTTGCATAGCAGACACTGTCGGACAAACTTTGCCACTTTATCTTCCATCTTCACAATGTAAAAACGCTCCTTTAGTGCCAATACCATTGGATCCTGCCCACGATGTCCTTGCGAGCCGCAGTGGGCGACCACGAAAATTAGAGCGAGCAATTTCTTTGCGTTAGTGGGGATCCACAGTCGACTATCCAGGGTCACCACACCATCCTCCTCTTCCGAAGAAGTCGGTAGACAAGAGCACTCACGTGTTGCCGCCTGCTGAGCAACTTTGATGTCATCCCGTGTCGGGAAAACAAAGCCTTCATCACTCAGCTCTTGTAACTTGTGCACTGGTGCGCGATTGGAACACCATGGAGGCGCTTGTGCAACCGCGTAGTGCCAAGTCCACGATCATATCGCTGTTTCCTGGTGGAAACAGTGGCAGACTGGCAACTGCTTCGGCCCCGGCGTCGTCATCAGCGTGGAGCTCAACGCCAGCTCCTGCGCCTTCGCGTTATTCAGTCTGGTCGAACAGCACGGACCCGGCGCCGTCTTCAAGTCGATCATCTGCACCTTCAAACGCCACTGCTCCTCCTCCAGTTCATGCTGGCAACACCACGGTGCAGGGAATGGTAGACGCGAGTGCCATCGGATACGGAGCCATCCTCGATATTGCGGAGCAACGAAATGCTCCTCCAAATCTGCTGATGGTGCTGGAATCGCTGCACGAAAAGAACGATTCCAAGCGTGGTTCTGCAGGCTGGAGTTGCCGCCGGGATGTGGATGCCAGCGATGCCGCGTCGATGAAAATTAACATTGCCATTCCGGAATGTGTTCGTGCAGACACGAACTGGGAGTGATGAGACCATGTGAATACTGCTGAGAATACTTCAAAGACTGACTGAGTCTTTGACTCATTTTGGGCATTTGTAACATTTTGTGTGGTGTAAAACCGGTAAGTTCGGTGGAATCGACCAAATGGAAGCCTGTACACTCCGCGACAAAACTTTAGTGGCACCTATACTTTTGCTCATATCTCGGCTTGTAGGACGATCTAGACGATGCTATTTAGATATGTTTCTGCTCTTTGATAGGGTAATCCGAGATTTGTGACGCTGACTTGGATTTTACAATGCTTCTGTAGGCTTGCATACACCACACTGATTATTGCACCGCGACAAAACTTAGAGACAAAAAAATGACTTGATGTCAGTATTAACATAATGTAGCCATGTCTTCACCTCCCCCAATTTACTATGGGGCACGGACCACTCATCACCAACGAAGAGCGCAGCCGCATCAAGGGCCTGTACGAAGCCGGCCTGGGGGTCCGTGCGATTGCTCGGCGTGTTGAGCGCCCCAGCACAGCTGTAGGTAACGCTATCAATGCTCGGAGTTCAGGGGGGGAAGAAAATGGGGCGCCCACCAAGCCTTACGGACCGACAGGTGCGTCAGATCGTCCGCGCCGCTGCCACGGGGGACTACTCCGCGGCTGAACTGGCGAGACCTGATGCGCCCTCCGCGCCGCTACAAGAACCGCCAAAACGGGGGAGGGTCGCTGATGGTTTGGGGGGCCTTTGGGACCAAGGGCAAATCTGAGTTGGTCGTGCTAAATGGTCGCCAAAACTCCAGGAATTACATCTAAACTATTTCGGAGCACATGCTCCCCTTCGCGCACAAGAACTACGGGGTCGACTTCGTTTTTATGCAAGACAATGCATCCATCCATGCCTCGATCGAGACGAAGTCGTTCTTCCAAGAGATCGGGGGTGCAGCTTTTAGTCTGGCCCGCTCGCTCTCCCGATCTCAACCCGATCGAAAATGTGTGGGCCATTCTGGCCAGGAAAGTGTACAGCCGTGGAAAGCAGTACAATTCCCTTCAAGACCTCACTGCTGCCGTGATGGTGGCTTGGGATTCCGTCACTATCAAGGAACTACGCGATTTGATAGACACGATGCCATCCCGCTGCTTTGAGGTGGCTCGCAAGGGCGGCGATACTACACACTACTGAAGCCATGGCTACATTATGTTAATACTGACATCAAGTCATTTTTTTGTCTCTAAGTTTTGTCGCGGTGCAATAATCAGTGTGGTGTATGCAAGCCTACAGAAGCATTGTAAAATCCAAGTCAGCGTCACAAATCTCGGATTGCCCTATCAAAGAGCAGAAACATATCTAAATATCATCGTCTAGATCGTCCTACAAGCCGAGATATGAGCAAAAGTATAGGTGTCACTAGAGTTTTGTCGCGGAGTGTAATGCTGAACACGCTGTCTACATGTAGAGAAGGGCCTCGGGGCTCTTGAAGCGGAGGACACCTTCAGTCCGAGGCTTGTAGGGAGTGCACCCATGTGTACTTCGCCATCCGCACTCTCGAGCCGTCGAAATCGGCCCTTGGAGCAAATCCCATCTCACTTACCGGTATCATGTTTGCGCACCCCTATACCGGTATTTCTGTCGCAACGGCCCAGTAACGTCCGCGCCTCCGAGCCACCGGAGTTCATTCCATCGGAGGATCTACGCGCCGCAGGGAGACCGGAGGAAGACCAGCTACGATGCGTCTCGACGTCGTGTCCAAGGCCGCGCGGGCCGCTCAGCGCTTCTCGGCTCAGTGCCAGGGCCAGCAGTTCCGCACGGCCCACGCCTCGGCTACGCTGCGCGCCGCTCTGGCCGTTGAGGCCAGCCAGGCCAACCAGAAGGGCCGTTCCGCCGGCCTGCTGCCCGTGGCCGCGGCTGTGGCCCTCATGGGTGCGGCCGGTGTGGCCAGCATGGACGACAACTCGGCCGCGAAGTGTGAGGTTGCGGCCAAGCCTGTGAGCCGCGAGGCCGTCACGCAGGCCATGCTCAAGGAGGTCGTGACCAAGCTCAACCGCATCGAGAGTGCCGTGGCCAACCCGCACCGCCACACGGATGGCCTGAACGTCGGCGTGGACGTAGTGTTGGGCGCCCAGTGGGGCGACGAAGGCAAGGGCAAGCTCGTGGACAGCCTGTCCCAGTCGTACGACGTGATCGTGCGTGTGGCCGGCGGCTCGAACGCTGGCCACACCATCGTGCACGAGGGCAAGAAGTACAAGTTCCACCTCGTGCCCTCGGGCATCCTTAACCCGAACGCCATCTGCATCATTGGCAACGGTGTGGTCGTGCACCTACCGAGCTTCCTTGAGGAGCTCCAGGAGCTCAAGAGGATGGGTATTGACTACGAAGGTCGCATCCTCATCTCGGACCGTGCCCACATGGTGCTGGACCTGCACCAAGAGGTCGACGGTATCAACGAGCTGCGTCGCGGCCGCAACAAGATCGGCACGACCAAGAAGGGCATCGGTCCGGCCTACTCATCCAAGATGCTGCGCAACGGCGTCCGTGTCGGCGACCTGCGCTACTTCGACGACTTCACGGAGAAGATGCGCGACCTGGTCAAGTTCTACAAGGACAACTACCCGGAGCTGGAGGCTGATGTTGAGGCCGAGATCAAGGTGTACAACGACATGAAGGACAAGATTCTGGACATGACTGTGGACTCTGTGTCGTACCTGAACAACGCGTACGTGGCCGGCAAGAAGATCCTGGTGGAAGGCGCTAACGCTACCATGCTGGACATTGACTTCGGCACGTACCCGTACGTGACGTCGAGTAACCCGAGCATCGGTAGTGTGTGCACTGGCGGCGGTATCTCCCCGAACCGCTTGAACGGTATTATCGGTATCGTGAAGGCGTACTGCACGCGTGTGGGTGAAGGCCCGTTCCCTACGGAGCTGCACGATGAGGTTGGCGAGCACCTGGGCACGGTTGGCGCCGAGTTCGGTACCACCACGGGCCGTGCGCGCCGTTGCGGCTGGCTGGACATCCCCCAGATGCGCTACTCGAACATGGTGAACGGCTTCACGGAGCTGAACCTGACCAAGCTGGACGTGCTGACGGGCCTGGACAAGGTGAAGATCGGCGTCGCGTACTGGCACAAGGGCAAGAAGCTGGACGGCATGCCGTCGAACCTGCAGCTGCTGCAGGACTCTGTCGTGGAGTACGAAGAGCTGGAAGGCTGGTCCGAGGACATTTCCAAGTGCAAGACGTTCGAGGAGCTGCCCGTGGCTGCTCAGAAGTACGTGCTGCGCGTGGAGGAGCTCCTGGGCACGCACATCAAGTGGATCGGCGTGGGTCCCGACCGCTTCGACGTGATCACGCGTCCGCACCCGCTGGAGAAGGCGTACATCTCCAGCAACTAGAGGACGACGACTTGCGCTGCTTCTCAAAGGCTTCGGAACCTGGGGAAGTCAGTAGATAGGCGGCCACGCGGGCACAAGACACCGGGAACCTTTCTGATGTTCAGTAAGAAAAATTCATGTCCGCTTGGGGTGAACGATGATGTTTTTTACGCACAGTGAAATACTTCAGTTTACGTACAAAACACGAAATAGCGGTACTACTGGTATACCGGTGCAAAAAGCAAAATGGCAGGCAGTCGTGATCAAGAAAGATGGCGGAGCGGCAGTTCAAGATCAAAGTGGGCACGCTGCGTCGGTGCGTGCCGTAGTAGCTTCCTACTACATTTATCACTGCTTACACTATGGTGCTTAGGGTGAAGAAGGACCTCGAATACTACGCCAAGGAGCACGCGGCGCAGGAGGCCAAGATCGCCAAGATGCGCGCTGACGACAAGGACGAGCACGATATCCGCAAGCAGGAGGAGGTGCTGGTAGAGACTGAGACCATGCTGCCAGACTGCCAAAGTCGCCTTAAGGAGGCAGCCACTGACGTCTCCAACTTCATCGAGGCCCATCGCGAGGAACTGGAGCCGCTCGAGACGTTCAAAGAGGCTCAGGAGCTGCTCGCAACCATCCCAACGCTCCAATAGACGGGGGAATGGTAACCAAAACACATAATTGCGACCCTTTTTCTCCATTTTTGTGAATTTTTTTTGTGATTACTAGACCCGAGTGACGCCGAATGCGAGCTTGGCTGGTGTCTTGCGCTCTGGAGAGCAACGACTTAAATTCTTTTCCGGTGATAAACTTGGCAGACTGAGCTTCGCTGAGGATGGAGAATGCACGTGACTGCGGGGTGAGCCGGGTGCAGAAGAAACTAGTGGTGGGTAGTCAAGCGAAGTTGCAAGTGGATACACGCTTGTGCCGTCGGGTATCCGAGCTGGATTTCCGTGGTTTATCTTCGTTTTGACAGTTGATCTCGAGTGAGAAGCTGAAGATGTTGAGCGGAGAAGAGATGGTCCTTCCACTGCTACATGTAGCCACGGGTGCGCTAGTACCTGGTGGATCGACAATCGTTCCGACGGATTTTCACACAGCATTCCTAGCAGTGCACTACGCAGCTTAGCTGAATATTTCCACTCGGGTCCGTGGCACAAGTCTCGTATCTGTGTCAAAGCCTGCAGTACAAGAGTTCGAGATTAAACGATAGTAAAGAGCAGATCGAGAGCTCATTACCGCTTTGACGCACTCGGCAAACTTCTTGGGCTCCTTCAAGATTGAAATCTCGTACATCGACATCCAAATCGACGAGAAGAGCGTGTTCCCGAGCACTAACTAATCCACTTAAGACGTTAGAGTCAAGTTAGAGATCAGAACCCCGTAATTAGCATACGTACCTCAAGTAGGATGCAGCCGATACTCCAGACGTCCGCCTTGCATCCATCGTACCCATCATGGAGCAATAACTCGGGGGCAAAGAAGCCTGGACTGCCGCAGAAATCGTGAAGCTGGGTTGTAACTTTCGTGCACAGACCAAAGTCGATAAGTTTGACCAAATGCGAACTCTCCGGCGCATACAAAACGTTCTCCCTAATCACAACTTGGTAAGTACTGTAAAACACCTCCAAAAACCAAACAATTATCACGTACGGCTTCAAGTCTCGATGACAATAATTGTTGCGATGTAACACTTCCACGGCTTGTGCGAGGTGTAAGAGCAGTGGACGTATCGTATCCTCCCCCAATCCGTCCACATGAGCACCGAAAAACTCGAATAAATCCTTCCCCCCGCGCTCTGTGACCAGATAAACATGCTTGTGTGTATGGATAACATCCACTAACTCCAAGATACCTGGATGTCGAATGGCAGCGTCGCTCAGTGAAGTGATCTCGGAGCTGATACGATGCAGGGATACGAGATCCATGAGTTTCTGCTTGTCAATTGCTTTGACCGCCAGCTCTGGATATTCGGGTGTGCTAGAAGTGTACACGACTGCGTACTGACCGTAGCCTAGTACTTGTTCTAACGGATACTTTCCGACTGTCGTAGGGGTCTCCAGTAGTTGTGCGGTTAGACACGGTATCGCGCGAAGGCTTGGATCCCGCGCTGGTAGATATTCCCACATCAGTTTACGATGGCTTTCTGCTAGTTTATCGAACTGGGTCTTCATCTCTTGCACGTCGTCGAAGAATTGTTCTTGCTCCATCTCGAGATGTTGCGCCTTCTGCATCGCATCTTGAGCCTTGGCCTTGAAGGAGTCGACCTGCTCGGACAGAAGCTTGATCTTCTTGCTTTTCCTACCAATTTTCCGCAACAATTGACTAGCATCGACAGCACCAAAGGGCCCAGTCGGTGGAGAAGTGTCTGTACTCTCAGCTGAAGCAGGAGTCTCTAGACGCCGATCCTTCTTGATGAAGGCAGACAGTGAGTCTATGTCCAAACGCTTTCTTGAAACAAGCTGCAAAGTTCATTGAGTAGAATTCTACTAAGTGCAATAGTTGTGAGGCATACCAGTTGATGGTCTTGAAGTTCCACAGCAGACTTTAGTCGGAGAAACGTGAGGTTAGTGTTTCTAGGGTTCATATCTTCGCAGTACACGTTTAAACTCACTGATGGTAAACTTGAAAGGATTTCAATTGGCGCTGCTGAAGCTGGAGTGGCATGACAAGTACGATTAGTCTAGCACTAGTTCCCCCTTTGACTGTACCTAGTACGCACATTGCAGAGCGCCCAAAACGACATCGAACAGGGGATCGGCACCTCTGTTCGCTGCTAGCACCAGCACCTCCATGGCTCTGACTAAACAAGGCGGCTAGCTGTAGGTCACTGGACTGGGCTAAAGTTATCTTCCCAGTACTGTCTCCTCGGCCGAAAAGAATAACAACATCGCACAATAATAATAGCGCCCAACACGAATTCCTGTACTGGTCAGCATCCTTTCCGTAGATTCACATGGTCGCCTTCAAGCTTCAAGCAGAGATAGTTCCATCGCCATCTCTCACCGTTCAGCTTTCATATCAGAGCAATACAAAAGCAACCTCCTACTTCTGCAGTGCCTGTTGGTGGTAGAATTCCTCCAGTTTGGCAAGGATACCCATCGTGTTCTGCTTGAGGATCTTCCGGATAGCCATGACAATCTCTTTGCCCGTAAACTCGGTGTCTTCATCGAACGCGTCCTGGAAATGGAAGTAAATATCGTTCATGAACTCCTTGAAGAGCTCACTCAGCGCCGCATACTCCTGGTCGTTCCTCGTGGACTGCAACTGGGTCATTTCATGCTCCTTCGATGCCAGCAACTCCTCTAAGTGCTGCGCTTCCGAGTGGAAACCTTCCGCTTGCTGCTTCAACGCCTTGGATTCCGCCTCGAGCTGCTGGACATGAGTCATTAGTTCCTGCACGCGCGAGTTCTGCGCAGCTTGCGACTTGACTGTTTCGTCTTGAAGCTGCACCTGCTGACTCTGAGCTTGACTCAGTCTGTTACTCATCATCTCGCGCTCAACATCCCACTGGTTCTTCTGAGCCATCAACTCGGCGACTTGAGCTTCGAGCGCTGCCTTCTCCGTCGCCAGTCTCTCGATCGAATCCTTCGAGCCTTGACGAACCTCGTCTTCAACCTGTCGCTGCAGCTGTTGAAGCTGCTGGTGCGTGTCTTCTTGCAGCTTTGTCTTCTCCTTCGCGAGCTGTTCATCCTTGGCAGCCAGCTGTGCTCGAAGCTGGAAATTCTCTTCCTGATACACGAGCATTTGCTCCTGCGTGTGGCTGAGCTGCTGCTGAACACTGCGCAGTTCCAAACGGAACTTCTCCTGCTGCAAATGATTCCCGTTCTGCAGCTTGTCCAGTAGCGATCGGTTCTCCATTTGAAGAGATTCATGCTGACTCTGTAGCTCCTCAACACTTGATTCAAGCTCGCCGTTGGCTTCCTCAAGGCGAGCGTTCGTTTCCTGAAGCTGGTCACGCTGAGCGAGGGCCTTTTCCAGGTTTTTCAGCAGCATAGAAGACGACGATGAAGAAGAGGAAGCCGAGAAAGACGCGTTACCGCTGTACTTGCTGGAGCTAGCAACAAACTTGGTCGATTTCATCGAGTTCTGCGAGTTTAACAGCCGATCCATCTTGGATTGGAGGTCGTGCAACGTGGACTCGATCGACGTTGACGACCGCTGCAAGCGAATGATCCCATTCTCGACATCCGGTGACGATCCTGAGCTTGGAGTCGATGAGTAAGAAGGGAACGACCGGTTCGTGTACGGCGTAAGTGACGATGGGAACGCGCTGGGAGCTGGAGGAATCGCTGGAGGTGGCTGCGATGGTGGGACAAAAGCAGACGGCGAGAAGGACGGCACCATATCAAGCTTGGGTGGGGTCCATCTGCTAGTACTGTGTCCATAAGACGATGAGGTGACGATAGGTGGCGCGCTCGAGCCCAGTAGCGCAAACGACGATGGCGTGAATGGAGCTGGCTTATCTTGCGCTGGCTTGTACTCCGTTAAGCTGGACGAGTGATCGC
This sequence comes from Phytophthora cactorum, assembly GCA_016864655.1. Taxonomy (NCBI): domain Eukaryota; phylum Oomycota; class Peronosporomycetes; order Peronosporales; family Peronosporaceae; genus Phytophthora; species Phytophthora cactorum. The sequence goes on from NHQK01000101.1 coordinate 90,734, forward strand.
TAGCACCGTTTGATGGGTCACTGGAGCTGGTGTCCTCGGATTGAAGCTTGCGTTTACTCTCTTCCAGTTGCTCACGAAGTCGCGCCAAGTCCGATTGCTCCTTCATCAGACGCTCCATATCGCTCGACAGCGAAGCCAACTTTGTTCCACCCGCTGTATCCACATGAATAGACTCTGCTGAATGTTTCAGCGGCTCAAACACCTTAGCAGCTAGCGACGTTGCGTGTGGCGGCGACGCAGCTTCAGTCTGCACTTGTGTCTGCACTTCATCGTGCAAATTGCGGAGCGATCCTGGCCGTTCACCTGGTAATTGAAGACCTGCTAACAGCACAGGGACGTAACCAGCAGGAGGATCTCCCGACTGCTGTCCAAGGGAAGAAGCTCGTGTCAACGACGTGTCAATCTCTCCATTAGGCTCCATTGAAGAGCGACTGTCCAGTCTCGTCCTCACACTTGCAATCAATCCAGAACTCTGACTTCCCATGCGAGACAAACTCGCCATACGCTTCACCAGCTCGTCATGCTCCTGCTCCTGTGCGTCGCTCTCCACACTCTGCTCAGTCGTAGCAGCACTAGACCTGGTGTTCTTCTTCACTTTGACCAATTCCATCTCTGCGATGACCCATTCGTTCGTCTCCGGGAACGTCACGGTCACGAGTCTCTTCCCCATCTTCTGCATGCCCACAAGAGCCTCCGTGGCTAGAATCCTCGTAAAAGGGTCCATTTCACTCGCTCCTTCCTGCAGTTTGATCCTCTTCACTTCACCACTAGCTCCCGCTGTCGGCTGCTGCTTAATCTCCAGTGGATTGGCCGAGAAGAAGCTCTCTCGCTGTTCTACCGTACCCTGCCATTTCTTGAGCGTGACGCCCGCCACGTCGCCCAAATTGAGCGGAGCAGCGTCCTCCTTGCCGAAAGCTAGCTGATCTACCAGTACCGCGGGCTTATTGCGGTCGTAGGACTTGCTGGAGTGCACTAAAACCTGCGCCTTGGCGTAGGACACTGCGGACATGAAAGCTTCACTCGTACCTGCATCCTTGAAGCGCATCGCGAAGTTCCGCTGCGTCTGGCGCTCGTAGAAGTTGATGTAGTTGTCTTTCTGAGGCACAAAGCGCGCGCTGGGCGTCATGGGAAGCTGTAAGAGTGGCGTCTTTTGTGTGTCGTATAGTAACAGAGAGAAGGCGTCTGAGCCGCTCTGTGCGGCGCGTTCGCCTGCTAGAAGTGCGCAGCCCACAGCCGCATCTGTCTGCTGCGTGTATGAACCGCTGGCGTCGTCGTAGAGGTACAGGTAGACAGCGCACGAGTGCAGGAGCGCGCCCTCCGCCATGGTGTTGTCGGAATGCGTACCTGGTAGTTTTGGGGGAGGGTTGAAGCGATAGAATTTGGAAGGTCAGAGAGGTGCGTAATTAATTAGATGTGACAGTTGATTTGAGTATGAGAGGATTAAGTGATACAGTGGATTATGTGGTGCACACCAAAGTATCCGATAACGAGTTCAGTTTCCTATCGGGCAGACTCTCCCACTTATCCGGATAGAATGTCTCGGCGCTTGGTGTCGATGCACTGCATGATGCTGGTGTTGGTCACTCCAGTGCGACTGACCACTGGTCGGCGACCAGAATGCAGCATACATGTACAGTGCTTGTCTGGAGTGAGCAGTGCTCCTGACACATTCATTTTTTCTCTTGGCAATTGCCGTCGGTGACCAGCGCAGAGAGATGATTTCAGACTGGATATTACGGCAGCGGCATACGTTGGCGAGCAATGACCCACTGTGGCCTGCATGGCTACGTGTACGGTACTACCTGTATTGATGGGTACGGCTCGTTGGATTTAACATTTGAACATTGCGAGCCAAAAACCGTCTTATGCAGAAAATGCTGCCCAGTAGCTGCTCGTTCGGTCATCCGCGTTCATTATTCAGCACCGTGTGCCAGTAGCATAGTTGTCGACAACTCTCGTTGCAGCCACTTTGCATTGAGCCAGACTGGGCCAGACTCGAGCAGGCATCGTTAGTGCCTCGCGAACGTAACTACGTCATAGCTACAGTTCGAGCAAATGATGGTCCTACGGCGACGAGAATTTTGGGATGCCACGCAGGACTCACCTTTGTAATTCAGCACCAGTTGGACGTCGGTCTTATCCAAGTTGGATTTCAACTGATACAGGCTCCATTATGCTGCCATCGAATGTTCGAACAGGCTGCATACAAAGTTGATATATTACCAACAGTCTTTCGGCAGATGTGGGGCACAAGCGCCTACAAACTGCACGACGCTCGCAAAATGGAGAGCCGTACGGGTCAATCACATCTTGAAAATCAACTCTTCCACAGAGCGCATGGATCCTCAATACAGTACTGAAAACACTGCTGCATTGCGGAGACCGATGATGTAGAGGACAACGAGTTCAAACTCTTGTCGGGCATATCGTTGATCGCACACTGGGCCAGTTCGGGGGCGTAGCCAGTGCACCTCAGATACAAACTTGAAAAGACAGTTGCGAGAAACCGGGGATCGAGAAACTCACGTACGTAAGTAGCAGGGCAAGCCCTAGCCAGCAATTGGGGCCTGAGTTCCGACTAACAACGCGAAAGGCCGGAAAGCGCACAGGTCGGAACCAACCTCGGCGTCGCGATCGGACGCGCCTGCAACGCGGCAACAAGCAGCTCCGGGGCACTGACGCACTCTCTCTGGGAGGGCGGAAGAAGGCATCTAATCGGTAGATACACTTGTTGCTGACAAGGGAAAACGTCGCATGCGTCGCGAACTCTCTCGAGAAGCTTCATAAGCTAACAACTCCCTTCTCTTCGTCGTATTTCAGAGTCGAAAACATTGGCACTGGCATCGGTAGAAGATGTTCAAGTCGCTCTTCCGCTGCATCCGCAGGTTCTTTAGCCGTAAAAAGCCCAAGAACAATCAGCAGCCCCAGCGTAGGACCGAGTACGGTGCCGACATCGACATCGAGGAGGCACTGGCCGAGCAGCTGGAGATCCAGAGGCGCAGCGGTCGTGTGCTATCCTCTACTGCCAGTATCGCTGCTGCGTTGCGTCAGCGCCCGCGTGAGGACATCCCGGTCTTCTCGACGCATCTGAGCAACAATGAACACCGCGAACCTTCAGACCCAGCCATCAAGGCTGCTGTGCAGGAGATGCAGAGTCTCACTCCAGGATACATCGGCCAGACGAGCGAGAAGCCCGAGTCGTTAGTGGACGCCAAGTCGCCGGTCGTGAGCAAGCGAGTGCCGTCCAGCAGAGCTTCGTCCAGCGCAGGATCCTCGTTCAAGATCCCGGAGTCCGTGCCAGAGGACGGCGAGCCAGAGCAGGAGACGGAGACGGAGACGAAAGACAAGGAGAAGTCGTCTCCGGCAGCTGAGCGACCATCGGAGATGAACGTGCGCCGGTCGTCGATCTTCGACATGCGGTCGGAGTGGATCTAAGACAGCAGTCGAGGCGAGATGTGAAAGAACACGACACGCACACATCAGAGCGGGGCGTCGACGGGCCGACGTACAAGACAGATGCCCTGTCGTTTTTGTATATAGAGGGATGGCAGCACCGCAGCAAGTGCGGGGAGACTAGAGCAACATATAGACGCCACTAGACGGGGCGGGCGGGCGGACGGCACGCGGAAAGGTAGGGAACTTATTATTTGCCCCTAACGTTATAATTGGCTCGACGGCAGGCTAATATGAGGGTACCATAGCATGGCACGATTGCTTTCTTGTGTGTGTTTCTTTTCGTAGAAGGAGGAAGGCTGGGGATAGCCAGCTAACTCAACAAGCAGCGCGCATGGATTAAATTAGCGTGGACCCGGACACGCCCCGGAACGATCTGCCTCCAGCCGGCGACTCGGCGCGGTGACGTCCGCCGCCATCAGTCCAGTCGTCATTGCAGGCCAGCGCAACCGAGAGGGCAACGGAATTCTTGCTGCATTAACTATAGTCAAGATTTTAAGCGTAGATATACACAAGCGTAGGTTTCACTTTGTTACGGTCTCTTTCAGAGGTATTAGAAGTTCAGCACTCGTTTCCGCATCGCAAACAAAGACACACGTACAGCTCACTCCATGCATCTTGAAGACGTGAGCCTCGTCAGTTAACGATGGGATTCATCCACACACTGGGCCTGCGCTTAGTCCGTCGTAGGTCGTCAAACAGTGAAATATTCGCGCTCGACAGAGCATCAACGCAATCAAACTTGCTTGCTCTCGATGCCGTCGTGTTGTAGCTGCGCCAAATTGCCGCTGAGAACGCCACACGTGGCGGCAATACAAGTCGCTGCCTGCCAGCAGCAGGAGCAGCACCACGATGTGCTTCAAAAGCGTGCTGACGTCACAGTCTTTTTTTGTACTCCTTTTGCGGTACAGTGTGATCGTGAGTACCACATATGTGGTACACAAATGGTATCGGTATCCATACCGGTTTATTGTGCTTGAACTGCTTTTGGCGGGAATCGAGCTTTTGGTTTTGGCGCTCGATTTCAAGCGGGCAGCCAATTCCACACTCTCAGCAACACCCTCAGTCATTTAGCCATGTTGGATCACCTTCTGCCGCTCATCTACCGCGAATACGAGTACTTCGACGAGGCCAACAAGGAGAACTACGGCTACGTTATCCGTCGGCGAGCACGGCCCGTATCTTCGACAGTCTCAGCTACGTCGCGCACGCCTCCACGTCCTCCGAGACGCAACAGCTTTAGCGGCAGAATGGAGGGCGGCGTGGCCTCTGCTCGCAGTCTCAAGCGCCGACGTGAAGCCTCCGACGATGGCAGTGAAGAACGAGGACGCGCCAAGAAGCAGGAGACCACAGTTGAGACGAAGCCTGCAGCCAAAAGCCTCAAGCGACGACGCGATGATACCGAAGACGGCAGCGATGAGCGAGGACACGCCAAGAAACACGAGACGATAGAACAAGCAGTGAAAGAAGAACCTGCCGAGAAGGAGAAAGAAGAGACCGCAACAGTTGAGGAGAAGGAAGAGAGTCCGGACGAGGCGGAGCTTGTGACGCCTGTGAAGAAGCCAAAGGAACATAAAATTTCCGCCAAAAAGGTCAAGAAGTTGAAAAGCAAGAAGATCAAGGTGACGGAGCAGAAGAAAACTGTCAAAGTGTCAAAGAGTGCGACGCCCAAGCGCATCCCGCTGCAAGACATCACACACCTCTACGTGAACGAGCGTGCGCACTCGTTCGAGTCCCACCGGCGCGAACTCTCTGTGGCTGGACTCACGACTTCCGTCGCGATTCGGTTCTTCTAGGTACCGGTGAGCTTATATTTGAGCCAAGTGGAATGCGTCTCTGACTTTCTTTGTTTCTGTTGCTATGCTGCCAAGACCCCAAGCCAATATCAACACTCTCAGTCTCCACTAAAGTCCAGTACTTCGTGTGCTTCGCGTCTTCAAGCGGGCCTTTAGATTAGCCTATTTAGCGTCTCACCAGCGCACTACTCTACTCTCTTTTGTTCACAATTGAGGCGGAGTGGTAAATGGTGAATCCACGATTTTCCACCACGACCAGTTCAAGACTCAAGATCCTCGTTCTACATGTATCTACTTACATGTGGAAGCTGCCTGCACTTCAAGATCATAAAGGTTTCTGTCCATGAAGGCACCTCATTACGTGCCAAGCTTGCGCAGAACCTTGGAGACACAAGCTTGCCTTCCTTCGGATCACGACGCCTCTTAAGCAAGTTCAAGTCAAGGCTCCTCATCCCACGAGTCTCTTCTCATTACAAGTACGCTCATGCACAACGCTTCAAGTCTACGTGAGCCCAACTCAATTGCCTGCTCGAGACACCGTGCGAATGCTGCACCTCATTACGTGCGCAGGAGCATTAGGTGCTTGTCAGGCAAGAATCCGGCGTTATTCGACGGTGTGTGTCAACGCTGCACCTCATTTCGTGTGCGTCCAGGCACCAATTGTCGAATGGATTCCGGCTTTGCAGGCGATATCGACATCCCTCTTGACGGACATACCAAAGCAGCACCCCATTGCGTGCACGCCTTGGTTTTGGATGTTAAGTGGGCTGTGGACGTCGTTGTCAAGTCTCCGTGGCCGAATCGTGTTGTATAGCATGACTGAACTGCACCTCATTACGTGCGTGTTTAGAAATGGTTCCAACAAGGATTGGTTTCGAGGCTTGACACGTGAAGCTGAATCCAGACGTTGTGAATGCTCACTGCTGTGTTGATATCAAGACTTTGAACAACAAAGGAAGGCCTGCTTTCAAGATCACCAACGGATCTACACAAGGATGCATCTCATTACGTGCATACCAGGAACCAAGTCCACCAAGACCAAGCGACTAGCTGACCCTAAGCAGCACCTCATATCGTGCTTGCTCAGGTACTACCGGTATTCCAACACAAGACACAAGACCAAGCCGAATACGAATCGATTTCCTAACTACCAGTGCTTAGATTTCGCGTATCGGTAGGATAGCTTTTGTTGTTTCATTTTGCCTATAAATTAAATACATTTTCCGTCATGAGTTTGGCTGGTCGCTATGCTGTGTGGGCAGAAAAGCATTGTAATGAATTAATTGCTTTAGTACAGGTTAAAGCACAACATACAGCACCCGGATCTGTATATACAGCTTACGCTGCTGATTCGTGTGGCTGCTCCTTTTTAACCGGTGTTGCTTTCTTCAGACCGAGTAGCTGCATCCACTTGCCCGAAGCCTTGGCTTCCTGCACCGCTGCCAATCGCTGAGCCAGCACCTTGGACGGGTTCGCCCATTCGCCCCAGAACACAGTCATACCTCCTGATCCCTTGGTCTCCTGTTCGTTGAGCGCCTTGGTAATACGCTGAGCCAGCAACTGCGACGGATACTCGACCAACTGATACGATACCGTCGTCAGCATACAGAGCAGTCCGAAGCGCGAGAACAATCTGCAGTAGTAGTTCGGCTGGGAGCTGACAGTCTTGTTGTACAGGACGAAGCTGTGCAGCAGGTAGACGGAGAAGCTAATCTTTCCCCAGTAGCGTAAGAAACTCCACTCAAAAATCGATGATAACGGGGACGGTAGCAGCATTTCGCTGACAAAAACAGTAGTTACGAGCACGCTGATGAACGGGAAGCCGGGCGTCTTTGGCGCCGTGTTCTCGTGGACCCAGATGAAGAAGAGGCCACGGAAGGCAATGCTTAAAAATACAGCCAGTGCAGTGAACTCGATCGTACGCAGGATAAGCTTGTGGATAAATCGGAACTGGAATCCACTAGCCTTGATCCACGTGTCGAGCTTAACGAAGAGTATCGCAGCCATCGATCCAGCCAGGAACGTCGGGATATGGGGACGCATCACTGTGTGGCTCGTACGATACTCGGTCCAGCCTTGGGTGATAATCCAGTAGTACGCCGGGATAAAAGGAACCCACCAGAGCTTACGCAGCATCAGAATACCCAGCACTAACACGGGGATGAAGAAGTAGTAGGAGATCTCGAGGGGAAGCGTCCAGAAGACGAAGTAGCGGTAGTCGAACTCGAAGGTCAGGGTTCTCAACAGTTCGTAGCTTTCCGGCTGCTTAATGAGGAAGTAGCGCTTCTTGTCCTCGTCGTCCATGAACCACAGCGCAATGCACGTGAGTGCAAAGAGCGGGTACACGCGGCAGAACCGTTTGGAGAAGTAGTCCGCCAGTGTGAAGGCCCATTTGCGCAGCCCCGCACCCTGATTAAGCATGCGGATGCTCTTCTTCATGAAGAGCCACGTGAGTAGAAACGACGACAGCACGAAGAACGAGTCCACCGCAACGGCACCAAGATTCAAGTCCTGCATGTACTCGTGCGAGTGCTGCGTGACGACCAATAAGGCGGCCAGGCCACGCACGCCGTCCAGGAATAAAACCTTGGTGGGTGGAGCGGCCGCCACCGCCGCCTTCTTGGCCTTCACGGGCTTCTTCTGGTTGTCCTTGTCCTGCTCGTCCTGAGCCAGTAGCGGTTGGTCCTCGGGCGCCGTCTGCACGTTCACAGCCACGTCATCTGCCTTGGTGGTAGCGGCCGTGTCATGCTCCGATGGTGCGTGGGTGCGCAGCATTGTCTTCTATGTGGTAGACGAAGGGTTTCTGCCGCTGGACAATTGCCAAGTGTGCCACGCCGGTTTGCTGTTCGGGGAGCCATGAGTACGTAGGTGGCTTCGGTAAACGGCTATCTCGGGATTTGGCGTGTTGTGGCTGCCCCTACAAAAACCAAGTGCTGCCGTCTTTACCACGATGAATACTTGGCTAGGATCGATTAACCGATAGCCTTTGATATTGAATTATGATAAATTTCGTGGAAAACCAACTGGAGGAGATAGAGCCTGCCATTTACTGTTTAATTGTGTAATTGAATAATCATAAGCTATGGCAAATTGGTAGCGGGAACGCCTCGATCAAACGTTGTTTTTCGCGCCGCTTGTGTGGTGCTGTGTCTGTTGTTCCAAGCCTGTGGTGCTGTATCTGCTGCCGATCTGTCGCTGCACATCAGGCATTATGCGAGAACAATGCCCGAAGCACAATTGGTGCAAGAACTCCCATGCGATCCACGCAGCTCGATCAAGTCTCCGATCTGAACTTTTTGATTTGGTTTCAGTATGCGCGCGACCGTTGGAGTTTAGCAGCTACGTGATTGAAGGTGCCACCCTGCATCATCAGGATGTCGATCGGATCACTACGCACGGTCACAATTTGCCCGCAGTAGAGGTTTGCCAGCTTGATTCATCGCAGCAACTCGTGAATGGTCATGCATGAACGTTCTTGCTGAGTAATTAGTCGATTCTGGACACGCAGCTCGTACGTGTCGACCACCTGGAGGTCACGATCGACACGTACATGTACCGGCTCACTTGTCGCGCGTGGCAGACTTGATCGGTGTCTCTATACACGTTGGATCCAGTCTCGCTGCAGCACGTCTAGCTCGGCCAAAAAACTCTATTATAACACAACGGAGTCCAACTACAGTGTACTTAACATGTTAGTACACTACACACACAACACACACAGCCTGGGATTGTCAGTACAGTACTTCCAGTAGATAGTAAAATCCAGTACTACTACTGATACTTCAGTAACCAGGTGTTTTGGAGTACTACTACTACATAAGATAGTAGTTTGCACAATTGCCCAAGTAGTACTATTTAATAAGTTACTACATTAATCCACTAGGCTAATTTAGTAGGATCAAAGATTTGTTTTCTTGTATGTTACAGTTGTCGTTGGCCAGTTTTTGCTTCCCAAATACCGTAAATGTTTTCCGTATTGGAAATGCAGGCTTGCGATTGCAGTGTCGCATCGTTTTCGCTCGACAACTTGCTTTATCAGATTCAGACTCGCACTCTCAACTTCATACGTATTCCGCAAGTTGAAGTTGCTCGTTGCATACTAAACAGTATTACTGTAGTAGCTCATAATTCGAGAGCTGGTTACTGTTACTGCCAGTAGTTCAGGACGAGGCCTCGCCAAGTTACTACCAGCAAGCTTGAAAATCGCTGGTACTGACAATCCCTGCACACAGCGCTCATGCTATCGACTCGTGGGGCTTGGTTTTGGCCAACGACATCGAACTGCTTCTTATCTTGTGCACCACGCTCTTCAACGCACCTGAGGACTTGGCTTCTTGTGCCCAGGCCAATAGGTTCGCCAAAACTTGTACGGGGTTGGTCCAGCCACCCAGACAAGTGGCCACGCCACCAGAGCCCTTCTTTTCCTGCTCCTCAAGCGCCTTGGTGATTCGCTGCGACAGCAATTGAGACGGATACTCGACCAAGTGATAGGAGACCGTGGACAGCAGCAGGATCAGCCCAAAGCGAGAAAACACCTTGTCGTACCAGTTCGGCTGCGAGCCGATCAAGTTCGCGTACAGCACGAAGCTGTGCAGCAAGTAGACCGAAAAGCTGATCTTGCCCCAATAACGCAGCACACTCCACTCAAAGACCCCGGAGATGCTGGACGGAAGGATCATCTCAATAACGAAAATCATTGTCAATGGCAGACTAATGAACGAAAAACCCTTTTCCTTTGGAGCTGGGTTCTCATGCACCCAATGGAAGAACAGACCGTGGAAGGTAATACTAAGAAACACTGCAATTGTGATATACTCGACGACACGGATCGCGAACACGTGCCACTTGTGGAACTCAAAGCCGGTCGACTTGACCCACGTATCGATTTTTACGAAAATGACCGCAGCCATCGACCCAGCGACAAACGTCTGGAAGTGCGGGTGCAGCTCCATGTGGCTCGTTCGGAACTGATACCAGCCTTCATTGATGACCCAGTAATACGCAGGGAAGAACGGTACGAACCAGAACCGACGCAATGCGAGCACACCAAGCACAAACACCGGGATAAAGAAATAGTACGTGATCTCCAGCGGCAGTGTCCAGAACACGAAGTAGCGGTAGTCGAACTGGAACGTCAGCACCTTGTACAGATCAAAGTCGCCAGGTTTCTGAATCAAATAGTACCGCTTCTTCGCTTCAGCAGGCAGCAACCAGATCACGAAACTAGTCAATGCAAACAACGGGTAGACTCTGCAGAACCGCTTGGAGAAGTAGTCGGCCAGTGTGAAGACCCATTTGCGGATACTTGCATCCTGTGCCAATAGTCGGATGCTCTTCTTCATGAACAGCCACGTCAATAGGAATGATGACAGCACGAAGAACGCGTCGACTGCGATGGCGCCCAGGTCGATGTCGGCCATGTACTCCTTCGAGTGCGACGTGCAGACCATCAGAGCTGCGAGGCCACGCACGCCGTCCAGGAACAGGATCTTGGTCGGTGGTGCTGCGTGACTCGGTCTCGCCTTTGCTGCGCCGTTGGCCACCGGCTTCTGCTCCTCATTCTTGTCGTGCTGCACCAGGGATTGCGAATCCTGGACGATCAGGGCGACGTCCGAAGAATCTTCGGACATCTTCGGCGAAGATGTGGGGATGTCGGTGGGTTTTGCGCTGCGCAGCATTGCGACTGCAATAGATGGAGGAAAGGTAATAGTGACTGGGCTATAGCGACGCCACTCTTTCGACTAAGGGGGCCCTTGAGGTGTCCCTAGCTGCCATTTGGATCGGGGAGATCCCAACATATCCGCTGACTTGATTCAGGCAACATGTATACGTCACTATTTACGTCACTGAAATGGGATACGCCAATCAAATGAAAATTAAAATGGCATGGCTACCATTGTGTTTTTCATCTTCGTCCTTGGACCAAGGCTTGGTATTGACGTTAATGCATTCATACTACAGCTATACCGTATGTAAATGTTGCTGCGAAGCGCAGTTTCCATTGCCAGCAAGACAAAATTATCTGCGCCGTGACTCCTAAAAAAACATAAGAGAAATATGTGTCTACTAGGCACACGCACACAATTAATTTTAGGGATTTGCCACAGATACATGTAGTACGTTCTCTGGATATTATGACTGAGTATTTTTGCTGTACCTTTCTGCGTGTCCATTTCCATATTGGTGGCAAATTGCCAACGTTGAAGTCGTTGAAGCGCTCGGAATAGACAAATTATGCAAAGAATAGCAACGTAAGTATGTATGCGGCACACAAGTTAGCGCGCAAAATCTTATTATAACCAATGTGCACGAGAGCGAGTTCACGGACTCACCCTTGGCTGTATTCTTGGAACTACTTAAATCAACGTTGTGGTCATGACAGTATAATGGTACAATCCAGTGAGAGTGCTGTGTTATATCCTCGACACGATGGTCACCCTTCTTCCTCCTCTTATTCAACGGACTTTGCTGACGTGACGACATGCTCGCATGAGCGCCTGTGCGGTCCCAAGTACCCCCAAACTGGGTCGTGACTCAACGAGCTCGGGTCGGGTTGTGCCGAGGAGGTAAAACGATACGAAAACATCGGATCAATCTCACCAACATCTTCATTTCGCAATTCACCAGCAAGCCAACCAGCAACTCCCTCCCAGCCTTCGAGAGCCCTGGAACACCCCGAAAATGACGAAATCTGCATCGCGACAGAAGGCCAGCACCGCCAATGCCAACGGTGGCAAGAATGCGAACACTGCACCCACGCCGACGAACGCACCAGTGAACTCCGCCAGCGCAAAGGCAACGGCGGCTCAGGTGCAGTCGACGGGCAAAAATGCCAACAAGAACGCGACGAACGCGCAGAATGCCAACACAAACACTAACAAAACTTCTAACAAGCACACCGCCAAATGCATCGCGCTCACAGACGTGACTACAGCGAGCGTCCAGCAAGCTCGTCAGATCCGCAAGACGGACTTCGAGCGCTTCCAGAAGTTCCACAACTTCTTCGTGGCTAATGAAGAATCGACGGCAGGTGTGATCAACGGAAAGGCCAACACCAAGCGCGAGCAGGTGGACCAGTGGGTTGCCGGTGCCGTGAACTCCAAGACGCTAGCCTGCATCCAAGAGATCCAGGAGACCCAGTCGGCCCTACTGGCACTGCTGATCGTGTCGGCTGCGCTCACCAAATACGGCGAGAAGGAGCTGGCTCGTAGGGACGGCCTAGGCGAGATGGACTACGTCGTTGGTGCACGCTTTGACACGAACGGGCTGCGCTCGAAGCAGCACATGCCGCACAATGTGGGCATGAGCTTCGTGCTGCGGTTGGTGCTCGATCTGGCGCCGCAGAAGCGAGCCGCATGTGAGATCCTGCACGAGATCCTGGGCCACGAGGCGAATGCACGCCTTGTGCTAACCCCGACTGCCGACGGTCTCCAACCGGCCTCTGGTGCTGCCGCTACAGACTCCGATGACTGGGCAAAGCTCAAGCAGGAGCAGCTCCGTCAGATGGCGAGCCAGGCTCAGTCAGACAAGTTCCAGGAGGCCATGCAGCAGCTCGGCGGTGAGCACCTGTTCGACGCGATCCGTACACTACTGAAGCGGACCGGCGGTGCGTCTGTGTGGGATGCCACAAAGGACAAGCCCGCACTCCAGGCGAAGAACATCCGTCCGCGCGCCGAGTCGACTGACAAGGGCATGAAGTCGCAAAAGGAGGCGAATCGTACTAAACAGCAGAAGCAGCAGCCTGCGAGGAAGAACGTCACTCCTCAAGTGCAGACCGTGAAGAAGCACCTGCCGGTTGAAGTTGAGAAGACGATGCTGGTTCCTCCGCCGGCCCCGGTGATCGTGAAATCGACCGCCTCTGCTACGATCAAGAAGGAAGGTGGTATTAATAAGAAAAAGGCGAAGAAGGGGAAGAATGCGGCTCCGGAGAAGAATGCCGCCCCTGTCAAGAACGCCGCCACGGTGAAGAACGTGTCAGCTACTACCGCGCAGAAACCTGGCGCTATCGTGAGCAGCGCGCGCGACGGTCGGGCGGTCGTCTCCAACGCACTGTAGACTGTGATGCACCGTGCGCATTATGCACGCCTCGATCGTCACGAGAGCGATTTTTTTTATCTTTAAATGCTAATAATTGAGAAATACAAGCCCTCCATTTCTTTCAAACCATACATGTTCAATGTTTTTTACCCAACGGATATCCAACGCCAGACTCTACGAGATTTGTGGCGAACGTCCGCTGCGCCACCGCGTCACAGTGGCTCGCTGGCGCCCTGTTTGGCCACGTACTCCGTAGCCCCGACATCCCTGCGCACATCCAGATGAAAACTTACTTCACACCGTCGACCCAAGGAATCTGGCGTAGACGACCACGCACCACGCTGCCTACCGTTCTCGATGACAATCTCGTCTCCAGTGGATATGTCATTCGACTCCGCACTGGCGCCGATCTGGAACAACTCCGACTGCTCGCACAAGCAAGACCTAAATGGAAAGCACTAGAGAGGGCAACTGTCGCCTCACTACCGGCGAAGAGAGACTCGACGTACGCGGACACTACTTTATGCCGCTGACTAGCAAAGCTGAGCCTAGCGCAGGCGGAATGTGGCTACGCGAACACGTAATACATTACATTACATGGGTAGATTTTTTTCCGGTTCGTCTGCCGGTCTGGTCTAATTTCCGGAACAAGGTTTTTCTCAGTTATATAACCGGAAAATCCGGGCCAGGGTTCAGATTCGTAAAATATCCACACCCGCAGATAAGCCTAATTACTAGCATTAGAAACATCATAATAAACTTAAATTTGAGATAGAGGTTACGGATATCCATCTGCACTATGTATTAATAACAAAGCGCGACAACAGGCGAGCGGGTGCGAGGGCGCGTAGCCGTAGCCGTAGCAAACCCGCGCGGTATTTGTGTAGGCGGGCCCAGCGCCGAGCTCACTAGCGAGCCGCGCATCGCACTCTCCAGTACATTCTATCTTTATATCGCGAGCGAAGCGAACCGCGGGGGCGCCCAGCCAAGCGAAGTGCGGCTGGTTTCCATTTTTGCATGCGTCGCTCTCCAGTACACTACGCTCTCCATCACTCACCGTTGCCTTGTGTCTTAACTTAGCACCCGTCGACTTGATTAGAGTCATCTTACGACAGATTCTCAAAGCGCAGCATACTTAACTAACTAATCATTTTGTCGGAAAAACTCGTCCTAATTATCACAACTAAAAGTTAGTGTGAGTCTAGTAAAATGTAGTTGTCTCCTAGGCAGTCTGTCATATTCTTATGGTTGGGATCTGGGTCGGAGTTTAACTAATACAAGTAATTTATGAAAAACCCTGACCCGGTGGGTAGACCGGACCCGCGGACGATCCGAAAAACATGTAACCATTACATGTTTTATAGTGAGATACATGTAACCCCTTGAGGTTGAGATCAGCCTTGATCATCAACGATGAAGAATCACGCGATCAACGAGGCGGAGAGCTTGACAAAGATCTGTATTGTATCATGTAACTACTTCTCAGTACTATTATTGATGTACAATGTTCACATATGTTGCACAGACTGAGCTACATGTAGCCTACTGATGGCATGCACGATCACCAATGGTGAAGACAGTTTTTTTTTCCTTAGGCAGCAACCTATGAAATTCTTCATTCAATTAAAAATGAATGAAGCATATCCGAGGGTGAGACCAGATCTCACTCGTGAAAATCACCTACGGTGAAGATGCCTCGTGGCGAGAAGCGAGGGCTGCCTGAGAGATCGGGGAATATGGTCAAGCACCGACGGACAGCATCTCGTCGCGCTGCAGAAGGAGACGAACCCAATGAATCACGAGGTAGTATCTCTAAGCATCATTACCGCCACCACCTTGCTATGACTCGCTAATCCTAATTGATTATTGTCGTTGCAGATGACCGTGTGCTCTTCAAGGAGCGTCGAGCTCTTCGCCGTGATGGCTGGATATCCAAGCCCCCTCCTCGACGCAGCCTCGATACCCGATATCGCTATGTAAAGCCTGGTCACACTCACGACGGCGAGGAGGGCAGTGACTACTTTCTCGGGGAGCGCAGCCTTGTCGACTATTACCTGAAGCTGCACAACAATGTGGTTCAGTGCATCGGTGATTCAGTGAGAGTGCTGCAAAAAGAATCAACTCTTACGAACAAAACTCGCAAACATGGTGATGAAGAGCTACGTGATTTATTGGATACTTATGAACCTACTCAAGACACAGCTGGCGTCAGAGCCAATGATCAGTACGATGATGATCGAGCTGTTTCTCGTGAGGTAGTGGTTGGTGTCGAACGAGGTGCTAGCGACCGCATTCAAAACGATGGTTCTGGTCGTGATTTTGGAGCAGATGTGGGAAGCCATTCGACTCACACTGACAATGCGGCTGGACACGTCCGAAGTGGGGTTGCTGCTGCTCAAGGTGCCACCAAAGGCGGTCGACATGTGACGAGTCATGGGGCAGCAGTCGTAGGCGGCAGTGACTCTCGCGGTAGTGGATGTTTTGTTGTGGTCGACGTGGCTCGAGGTGGAGAAGCTGGCAGTAAAGACGGCAGTAGTGACAGTGGTCTTGCAACTGGTGTGGAAGATCCTGCATCTCGCGGTGATGACACTGGAGCCGTGACTGGTGTCGTATGGAGTGGTGTACGCACCGGTCGGGGTACCGGCAAAGCTGCCAAACCCACGGTTCGGAGTGAACCGACAGTGATGCGTGGTGCTAGTTCTCGTGTTGGCGAGGGGGATTGTCGTTTGTGAAGATGGAGGCGACAACCAGACTAGAATTGGTGGCTATGATCTCGCAGCTGGTGTGGATGAAATTGATTCTCGTGGTGGTGAAGTTGGAGCTAGGACCAGCGTTACTCGTCCTGAAAGGAGTGTTGGTCGAGGCGCCGGTAAAGCACCCAAACGTGTTGTCCGTCGTGCTACACCCGTGAAGCGTAGGGGCGCATTTCGAGTTGGTAAAGGTCGTTCTGTGGCTGGCGTTACCCGCGATGGTAGAGGCGTCGACGGTGATGAAATCGGTGCTAGTAGTCTAGTAGCCGGTGTGCAGGAAGTCGCTATTCGTGATGATAGAGCTGGCTCTGTGCATAGTGCTACTTGAGGTGCTGGTAGAGGTGCCGGCAAAGCGCGCAGGCATCCTGTAGCAGCTGTGGAGAGTGACAACGATTCCGATGGAAATGAAGTGGGTGCAAATTCTATTGAATTCGTTATCTCTACCAATTTGTCGGGAAACCCTGTGATGTACGTGAACAGTTTGGTTTCGTATTTATCGTCACGAGAAAAGTGGCTAATGCCGAAGAAGCTGGCGCCCGTGTTTAGACAAGTGGGTGCTGCGTATATTATGGCACGTGTTTGCCACAGCGTTATAAACCATAACGTTGTTCTCTACGAGGTTCGGTGGCTAGACACGATGTTTCAGAAGCATACACAATTTGTTTCAATTGGTGCTCTTCAGTGCGGAATTGAGAACTATCGAGCGCTGACGAGAACGGAGTCAAACCCGAGCTGGCACACGCTGACTTCCGTACCAGACAACGAAATCCTTCCACCAGACGCAGTTTTAGAAGACCTAGCGGAAGATGAAGGAATTCCGGTCGAATTCGACTCAGACCAGTTGTTTCCTACCAGCTTGAAGGAGGTTGAAGCTCTAAAGAGCATGAAGTTCGACCCAAGGGTCGCGATGAACGCCCCGGAAGACTTGTACACGCATAGGAATGGCTCAACGACGACTCGCGTGCGCCCCGAGTGCACTTACCCCTTCACCCTTTCAGCCGCCTCGAGCTTCCTAGCGTGCATCCCACTTTACTTTTGGTGGCAGATGGTTAACAAGACAATGCATACGCAGTTGTGAAAGGAGTTCGACTATTGCCTGCCGTTACGCTTACGGAATTGATGAAGTTTATTGGAATTCTTTTCTTTATGAGTATTAACTGCAAAGAAGAATACGAAAACTCCTGGGGCGTTCAACCTGAAAATATAATACTTGGAAGTCAAAGCTCGTCGGGTCTCGAAGACGATATGGTCTTGCATCGTTTCAAGTTAATTCGGAAGTGCTTCTGCTTTCGGGCATCACACAACGTGATCCTGCCGCAAGAATTCGTCCGCTCCTCAATCTTCTAAAGAACGCAGGAGGACGTTACATTGAGATGGACCGTGACGTAGCACTAGATGAGTACAGTGCAGTTTACCGATCTAAATACGGCCGGCACTGCGTCGTATTCAACTCAACTAATTCTACTGGCAAGTATCACTTTAGCCTGTATATGTTGTGTTGTGCAACGACATGGGTAGCGAACAATTTTCGCTTTCACTGCAATAGTGACCTAGCCGACAGACTCGTTGGTGTAGTGGATACCGAGGAAGCATTGGAACCGCGCCAGGAGTGGACTGATTCATGTGTATCTTCCATTCGGGAGATTATTCTCGAAGTGACTAGACCACTGTATGGCTCCAATCGCGGCATCAATACCGATAATTATTATAGATCGGTTCAATTGCTACAAGGACTGCGCCTAAAAGGCTTATATGCACGTGTAACCGCTCGATGTGCTAGTAAGCACTTCCTGAAACATACTGTTCTAAATAAGGAGAGTGCTTCTCGTGGCGATCACCGCCAGGGTGTATCGGCGAAGCACGGTATTGTTGCCGCTTCCTGCTGTGATGGGAGCATTATCAAATGCAGACGCGTCAACTATAACAAATATCGAGCGCCAAGTTGGCGGCGCTACACAAACATACCTAGCAACAACATGCGTGAGTCAGTACAACCGGCACATGCAAGGCGTTGATCGTCTTTATCAATTTCGTGGTCGATTTTCACTAGCGGAAGGACACTCCTACAAAAAATGGCACAAAAAATTAGCTTTGGCGCTAATTGATATCGCACGATCAAACGCACACCAGCTAGTGGTGGACATTTCTAAGCAACGAGACGCGCATATGAATTTTATTATTGAGCTTTCGTCGGAGCTAATATCAGGAAAATGGGTTGAAGCCCCTGGTGACGATATCATGCTCTTTGGAGCCACAACCACGGCCTTTTCCCCAACGCTGAGCTCACCAGAGGGCTTCGTTTCGACCAGACCCGACCGAAGCCCGCGGAAAACCTGCACTGCAGCCTCCTCGCTGCATATACTGAAGGGCTGTGGTCGAAAGAGGCGAGGTTGCGTGATTTGCCGGTGGGAGAATCGATGGTCAACAGATAAAACGGATTACTGTGGCAAGCATAACGTTTGCCTTTGCAGAGGCGTCTATTCTTATACCCCAAAGCCTGTATGTGTCTGGGTACGGATCGTACCTGCTGGGAAAAATTCCACAGGTATTACCTTCCAAATACGCTGTTTTCCGAGAAGGGAAATATCCGTAAGTTAGCAGACCTGTAGAAGCTGAAAGCCGCCGATACAGGTTTAAGGCCGTCGTCTTACAGGATCAAATTCCTGCAGCTAGGCCACTTGAAAGCTTGTTTGAGTAGGCACCGATTCTATCAACTTTATTTTATTTGCCGTATCCGTGTAAATACAGCTTACTGCACTCACTAGCAACTATATCTCCTCACGTAGGGTCTTCGCGGCGAATGGTGAATAATTGTGGTCATGCCAGCCAGGGGTCTAACCATTTCGACGACTGGCGTTATAGCACATCGGTAAAGGCGATGTCAGCCTGGGTTTCTCGACGCCCGTTACCCATCGACATCAACTCGCCCAAGGGCCAAAACGAGCCCACGAATGGCGTGGTGATCCCAATTTTCTGTGACACCATGGTTGTCGCCACGCCGACGGCAGTTGGGTTGGCCAAACCCTCCGGCAGCCCTTACAATCTAGAACAGCTTGCGTACGGCGAGTACATACGATGCCAGGTGGTTACGAGTAGCGTCGACGACATTGTTGTCGGCAAACCAGCAGCGATAGTGCTTGTCACAGTCTCCGGAGTCCTTCGGTGGCCCAAGGCAGCGTGAATACGGCAAGCATGGGTGCGACCACAAATGGCGTGCGGGCTACTGTTAGTAGTGGCACGCTGGGTGTTGGTACGACGACAGCGTTGGAGCCGGCCACGTCCTCTGCACCTTGCAAACGGCGAGTTCTGGTGACGTCACGAATGCAATGGACAGTATGATGGCTACGGGTACCGGTGGCTCCATTGCTGTCGGTACCCCGACAGCTACAGTATCGGCCAGAGCTTCAGGCATTCTCAGGCAGCTTGAATACGGCGGGCACGGGTGACGCCACGAATGGCGTAGTGGTTACCGGTAGCGGTGGCACCATGGGCGTGTGAACGCCGACGGCGACAGCGCCGGCCAGATCATATAAAAATAAACACCAATCAATATCGAACCTACTGTTTCCATGGCTTGTAGTAGATCCTATCAGCAACACAAATTTTGCCGCGTCCGCGCCGGTATAACCGCTTCGGTGCAAGAGATGCACATGGCATCGCGTCAGGCTGTTTCACCCGCCACGTCGGTGACCGGTAGTAGCTGCACTTCGAGCAATGACACTCCATCCACTGCGCTAGCTCGACCTTGTTTGCCATGTAGCTAACAATTTCCTTGGCCATGCTCAAATAGAGCGTGAGTTTGTCTTAAAGCCTACCCAGCCGTGTTGATGTAGAGTTTCGGTGTCTACAGTCTCGTCAGATTTCATCTTTTCGTGGCGATTTATGTGTACAACCACGACTACCCGAATATGGTCGGGGTAGGCGTCAAGAAACGCGAGACGATCCTTGAAGTGTCTGTATTTGACCTAGTACGATCGGTCAATATTGGACGACGTACATGTGAGCAAATAATAGAAATTTGTATTGATAGGCAGCTTACCTCAGCAATCTCCATGGAGGTTTGTATCCATCCCGAGTTTGTAAGCTAGATAGACCGCATTCCTTTCCTTTACAGGTAGCGCAGCTACAAAATCATCGATTTCGCTTGACGAGCCAAAGTCGGGTTCGTATTTCTAGCCAAAGAGCAAAGTCGACGCGATTATTTGTACAACGACAGCAACAACAACTAAATTTCACTTCCTCAGCCATCCGGAGGATCGTATACCGGATACAAATTGTCGAACTCAATGTCCTCCTCGGCACTAAAATACTCGACTGCCTGATACCACAACATTCATTCGAACTTCGTACACCTTTCGTTTAGATGAGCGTACACATCTCAGCTAGGCTTACGACCGTCCGTAGATATGCTTGCCATTCGCAGTCCGTGTCTTAGGTGAAAGCAACCATCGTGATCATAATAAATGGAGTTGACCCTGTACGCTGACATTAGAATTGCGACAGCGACCTACTATCGTCGGCGCAGATTGACTACTGGATTGAGGACCCGGCCAAGATGAAGTGTGCGACCTTTCAGAGTGACACAAGCGTTTCACACGGCTCTATCTTCAACGTGATCTTCAGCGCTGACCCACTCGACGCAGCAATTTACTGGTAAATTTCCTATGTTTAGCGGGTTTTGATCACTTTGTGGAGGGATCCGTACAAAAAGCCTCTGATAACACGTAACCCGTCCCTATCCCCATGCGCTTGATTAGAATAAAATAAAGTGGGTGCTTTTGACCGACCCTTTTAGCGGATGGAGGCATTTTGCCTCCATTGAGGGGGTCAAAATCCTCCTTGTTTTGCAAAAGTGCTTGATGGGTGCAAAATGCCCCCTTGTCCGCGAAAGGGTTAATAATTTGAGTTTCATAAAATAAAGTATGTGACCAAGGTAGACAGCCTGCTTATCCCCTCTTTTTGAAAATGACGCTCCAGAACTTCATGAATGAAAAACATACCCTCTTCATTCCGCAACTGTCACGATGCGCCTCCACTTGCAGGCGGCCGTAGCTTTCGTCGTCTCCATCGCATGTGTTGATATAACAGTCTCCAAAAATCTCCTACAGGGCTGACCGACCACACGGTGAGCGAGAATTCAGTCTCCACCATGACGTTCATACGAACTAGCAGTGCTGCTGATGACACCGACGAGGAGAGGGCACCCATCATAGACAAGATCAAAGCGTTGTTCAAGTACTCAAAGGTGACCCCGGAAATGCTACATAATTGGCTTAAGGAGGGGCAATCTGCAGAAATGGTTTTCAAGCCCAGCCCATTAAGTGGGTCCAATACGTCGACGATTTGAGTGCCAAGCCTTCTCATAAAGAAGCGTCCAATCTCGACCCTGACGGCTCTGTCCGGCGACAAAGATCTTTAAGAGATGATTGAAGAAACCAAGAGACTGCCGAAAGTGAAAGAACTCGCCTTGAGATTGCAAAATGATCAACTACAGCATTTGATAGATGCTCGAAAGGATCCTGCCGTTTTCTTCCATCTGCTCGATCTTAATTGGGTAGAACGTATCTTCACAACACCTGAATTCTCCGTTTGGGCCACGTACGTTAACGATGTAAACGCACGGCATCCTGGAGAACCCATATCGATGATCCTTACGCTGACGAAGCACCTTGGCAGATAGAAGCTCCTCCAATTGATCGAAGCAGCGAAAAAAAAACGGACGAAACCAACCAAAAATATCGCCACGAAGGTGGCGGATGAGCTGTTTAATTTCTGGCTCAACCATCGAGAAACACCAGACAACACCATAGACGTGCTCAAGCTTAACACTACAAAACATGCATTTGTGAAGAATCCACGGTTGAACGAATGAACGAAGCACTTAGACGCTTACAATACGAGGTGCCCTGACAAGAAACCGTTAATGATTGAAACACTTACGCAATGCAAATTTGGTGGACATTCTTACAAAGGTGAAAAAGAAAGGTACGACGAAAAAACGTGCAACGGAGTTGAAGTCTGCGCGGCTTGATACGTGGTTGAGCAGCAGGAAGTCTCCCTTCGACGTCTACAAAAATCTACTGTCTTATTTTGAGGCCATCTACTTATCCTACGGCCCTCTCCTCGGCTCGTGGGTCTCGTACATGAATATATTCGTCACTAAGAAGCCCAGCTGGGTGGATGGAATTCGATGATACCTTCATCAGCAGACCCCTCTTTTTGATCCTTGAAGCCCCCAAGAAGTCCCCCAGCATGCGAAGCGCTGAATCCAAACTGTAGACGGAGAAGCCTCAAAGGTATTTTTAAAGTCAGAATCCCATCGAAGGTGTTTCAGCTGGTAGGACTTGGCAGTGTGGGGCATAATGTACTGGGCAGCCCTCTGTTCAACAAGTGGATGATTTATCGCTGCTACTACGGTCCAGTTTTATGACTCAGTTATCGTCCAGGTTTCCCCGTAATATATGGATACATTACCGGCCCAGTTGCTGTCCAGTGTTCGTCCATGTATCGTCCAGTGAGCGCGTGTTGCTTGTAGTTTCGCATTATTCGTGGAAGCGCGGTCTGGAAGGAAAACGACTGGCGCGGCGGCGCGCTGCTCCGAAAGCAACGCAAGTGGGCCCCAGAATTGAGACCGGCTCAAGAACCTCACGCAACTGGAAGAAGCCACGCGGGTGGGGACTGTAGGGACGGTAAGTGATAGCTATGCAAACTCCGACTATTGCGGAAGTACAGGTGGGAGAAGAGCAACCACCTCCTAGTGAATTCGAGCAGCATGCTTCACCGAGTGCCCCGGGGTGTGCTGTCACGATGGACCAAACTCTCGTATCTTTCAAGTACGTATTTCTTTACAGGTATTTGCATGTAGAGGTGGTCGCTCTGACTAATAATGCACTGTCCTCCAGCGTTCGTCCATGCTAGACACGAATTCTTCCGCGGTTTTGGACCCTATGCATGTCTAGCGGAGAGAGCAGATCAGACCGTTGAAGTGCAGCCTCCCCATGAAATCCACGCTAGCTGGGAGGCGTGGTCCCTACATCTCAATGCCTACCAAGCTGAAACCCACCAAGTGATTTAACGTCATTTGCGTGCAGCGAAACAAGACGCTTGCTTCGTCAAAGTCTGCTCAGAAGGGAGCATACGTGGAGTACATGCCTTTGAAGTGGAAGACGTATCAAAGGACTATACTAGCTCAGCACTTACAAGTGGATTTCACCATATCCGAAAACTGCAATCCTCTACAGTTCGACAGTTTTAGCTGTGGGTTTTTCGTGTTTCTGAAGTTCTTATGGTATTTGCGTCCACGTACTTGTTTCGGCAACGCGCTATTAACGCAAATAATTCGGCTACTCTACTACATGATGTCTGGACGACACTGTGACGAAAACACCCTCAGACGAATGCACGCTAGCTCTATAACTTCAAATGTATTAATACGTCTTCTTACTTGTGGACTTTGACAAGGGATATACGCCGTTGCTTGTACGTCTATACGACCGCATACTACTCGTAGAACTACACCTTCACGTACGTCTTGCGGAGTGTATGGGCACATACGTTTTGTGAAGAGTACATGTACGCGACGACGTAGTTGTCGAAATTGTATCTTATGATACAGCTACGGATTGGCACCGCCCTCAATAGCTGTGCACTTCGCGGCTTCCAGGAGAGCCATTCGAGCGGTAGCCCAGGCAAGGCGAAATACGATACCTTAAGCCGTCGGAATTGCTTGAAAAAAAATCTCTCCGTGGACGATAACTGGAATCGAAAACTGGACCATAACTGGATCGAAATACTGGACAGTAGCACTAGCCATGATCTATCTGGGTAAATTCAATAAGGAGAACCCAAAGCATCAAGAATCCGGGACTAACACGCTCCGTATTAATTATCAGTGGGATGGTGTCAAAGAATGAATTATCGAAACGGGAATGCAAAATCCAAGCACAGTGGAAAATGGCTGAAAAAATGGAGAGTGCGTTTCATAAATCCTGGCTCGACAGGAAGAAGGCCCCACCAGCGTTAACCTTCGCTTTCATGTACCTCAACACAATTGGTGAGCAAGTCCTTGCCAGCCCAAAATTCAAAACATGGGTACAGTACCTGAATGATTTCAACCAGCGATACCCCGACGATAAGACGACTATCATCGATGGCCTCAGGGCTAACTACAATGACAGAGCGCTTCTCCGGATATTGAAACTGCGAGGGAAGATCCCAGCACGGAGAATCGTGCCACAGGCTTGCAGAATGCACTAGTCAACAAGTGGCACGATGCGAAGAAGACACCGGAAGACCTTAAGAATATGCTTCATGGTGTGCCAACCTCCGGTGAAATGATCGATCGATACGTCAAGCTCATATCCCTGTCGGGGACTACCTCATAAGGTACTGTAGTCAAGAGGAGCGGTCATCAGCCAAGAAGCTTTCGTACTAGTACTTTTTTAGTAAGGTATATTGATGTTAACTGTAAATAGTACCTGCATACCTATGAAGGAGCTCAAATACAGGGTTATCTAAACATTTCACTTTTATCGCTTTTGCAGCAATACTTATCTAAAACAATGAACTTTTACGCTGGCACGATTGCAAGTTTCTTGTGCCCCATATTTCGGACAACAGCATTGAATTAAGATTAAAGTTCCTTTCATGCTTATAAATTCGGACAAGTAGATTGCACAACTATCACAGCGAAATATGCATATATGAAAGCCATTCGTGTTAATATTATTCAGCGAAAAGCTACTTAGGAATCCAGTGCTGGCTAAAGATCGCTTATTCGTACACCCGGATATAGAGTGTAACTCTAATTGGTCTTGGAGACGACGGCCCGACCTCCGCGTGCGCTGTTCACGATGGCACCAGATTTCTGCGTGCTAGTGGTCGATACGTTTTTCGCTGGAGTGGCGTTCTTCTCGGGGGCCGCATTCTTCCCCTGCTTCCCCTTGCTCTTCGACGCATCTTCCTTTTTGATCACCGCCGGTGCCGGCGGGGGGACCTGCGCCGTCTTCTCAGCACCAACCGACTGGTGCTTCTTCACGCTCTGTACTTGCGGAGCAGCGTTCTTCTTTGCAGGCTGCTTGTTCGCCTCTTTCTGCGGCTTCACACTCTTGTCTGCGGATCCCGCGCGGGGACGAATATTTTTCGCCTGAAGCGCATACTTGTCCTTAGTGTCATCCCACACCGACACACCACCAGCCTCCTTTAGCAGCGAGCGGATCTCGTCGTACAGGTGTTCACCGCCAAGCTGCTGCATGGCCTCCTGGAACTTGTCCGACTGAGCCTGTCTCGTCATCTGACGGATCTGGTTGTCGTCAAGGTTAGCGCAGTCGTCCGACTTCGCGGAAGCGCCAACCACGGGATGTAGACCCTTACTCGTCGAAGTGAGCACGATACGGCCGCTCTTCTCGAGGCTCAGGATCTCACGCAGAAGCTGGCTTGACGCGCGCTTCTCCGGTGCCAAGCCCAGCACCAGGCGCAGTACGAAACTCGCACCAACTGTGTTGGGTACAAGCTGCTTCGGCTTGCCATTCTTGGTCGTGTTTTGCTTCTTACTGGCGTTGGCCTCCTTGTTCGCAGTCTTGTTTGCATTCGTGCTGGCGTTCGAGGCCTTGGTGTTGGCGTTCACGTCCTTGGTTGCTGGCGGGGCCTTACTGGCGTTGGCGTTCTTGCCAGCATTACCGTTTTTGGTGGTGGCCTTACCTGCCGACTGCACTTCACGCGTCGGAGTGGCTGCGACGGTGGCGGTGGCCTTGACAGCTTGGGTCGCCGCTGTGGTTGTCTTAGCGCTGGCCGGTTTCACAGGTGCGTTCGCCGAGGTAGGGGCGTTCTTGCCACCCTTCGTGTTGACTTTGGCGTTGGCGTCGTTGGTCTTCTGTTGCGAAGTTGTTTTCGCCATTTTCAGGGT
The DNA here is from genome assembly GCA_016864655.1 of Phytophthora cactorum. Classification (NCBI taxonomy): domain Eukaryota; phylum Oomycota; class Peronosporomycetes; order Peronosporales; family Peronosporaceae; genus Phytophthora; species Phytophthora cactorum. The sequence goes on from NHQK01000101.1 coordinate 116,674, forward strand.
GTTCGGGGCTCGGAGGCTGAGTTGTTGGCTTGCTGGTAAATTGCAAAGTGAAAAGCTCAGTCGACGACTCCTGTGGAATCGGGCTGGGACAGTGTTGCCGGTTAGGCGAAGTCAGAGCGGTTGCTAAGAGGAGGATGCAGGGCAAGTAAGAAACCACCCTGCCGAGGACACTGTCAGTCGTTGACACTATTTCCGGTGGTAGCTAGGAATAGGCTAGAAAGCAGCTAAGGGTGAGTTCACGTGGTCGTTTTGTGATATAATAAGCTCTGGTTAGCACGTAACATGCGCCAATTTGCTATTCCAAGCGCATGTGAAGCCGACTTCAACTTGGATGCACAACTTGTATCTTACGCAATGAAAAAAAATCATGATAGTGTGTTGGCAAAATGAAAAGTGACCATGTTAGTGTCCGGAGAATGTCGACGCTATTGTTCCCACAAGAAAACTACTTCGTTTTGAAGTAACTAAAACCAAATAGAAGGCTACCTTCATCGCCACCCCTTAACCTTTTAAGTAGAGATTGACGCACTAGTACCGTCGCGTAAGCTTAAGTAAGTAAGTACCCGAAGATACAGACGCAAATGGGGTGTAGGTAACTTGCCACGTATTGTACAGAGGTTAGACGAAAGCAATTACCGAATTCGAGATCCAATATTGTGTATGTTAGGCAGCCATGGCTCACAACGAAATCATGATTTCAAGATCAATAAACGAGAAAAGCCTACCGGTAATTTCACCACTGCATTTGCACAAGTACTACGCCATATTCGCAGAGATGAAGGATAGTCACGTAGCTCAGAAGTGGTAAAAATACTTCGAAGTATTTGTTTCGCGCTACATTCACATACAGGGTAAATGTGAATGACGTGTTCTACTGAAACATCCATTTATGTGTATAGATTATTTTAATAATAAACCTGTTTAAAAAGGTTTATGTAGGACGGGTGTCATCGGCAACAGCCAAAGACGTTTAGGGCCCTCCGAGTTTTCGTTTTACGGCACTCCCACTACAAATCATGGTGAGGAGAGGTCTCTTTTATTTAAGATACTGTATCTCTCCAACATGTTGCTGTTAATGATTCTACTGACCTAGGTGCCATAAGAAAACCTGGAGCAGCACAAGTAGCTTTCTTCATTCTCTCTCCTTCATTTTTCAATGCTATGAAAGCTTAGCATTTCTTCCGAGAGAAGCTCACTTGGTGTTATGCTTGAGCAGCCACAGACCCCAGTTGACGGAGAAATCTCCGAAGGCCTCCACGGATCCCAACGGGTGCGAGTCTTCAGGGTACCACAAGAGTTGTGTCGGCACACCGTAGCTTGAAATGGTCGCACGATACTCCAGACCTTGATTAGGTGGCACACGCTTATCTTTTCCACCCAGTCCAAAGAGAGAAGGAGTCGTGACCTTACTGAGATCATTGCTGACAGGTGAGTGTTGCCACAGTTTACTGAGTATAGCCAGACGCGCTTCCGGGCTCAGAGGTGGCAGTTTGTCCTTGGAATTCTGCAGCTCCTGAGACGTGTGAATGGACTCGAACCGCTGGATTCCTGCGCACGCGAGACCCCAGTCCTGAATATCCGACGTGTAGAAAACACTAGACATGTTGGTGACTGGGTTACGCGTGACCATGGACTTGTAGAAGCCCGGAAACTGTGCAATGAGGTGCGTGACGAGGAAGCCACCGTGGCTGCCACCAGAGCAATGCACACGCGACTTATCCAGCGACAAACCCAGTCTCGAGCTCTTCTCCAGGAGGTAGCAGAGTGCATAGTGGCAGTCGTACACATCCTGTGTACCTACTTTTCCAATCAAAGACTCCAGCGCCTTGATCCCGAATCCAGTGCTGCCTCGATAGTTGACGGTAACGATGGCGAAACCCAACGCAGCCCAGAACTCGCACATGTTTCGGTACATGACAGGCGAGTTACCGTGCGGTCCACCATGTAGCTCCAAGATGACGGGATAACCATCGGCTGGTGGAGCGCTACTCGGCAGCATCACAGTAGCTTCGTAGTCACTCGAGCTGGACACCGACGGAATCAGCAGATCTTTCAACACTGCGGGAGTCTCCGGTAGTTTCTTCTCAGCAGCAGGAACGTCGGACACAGACGTCGGAATGGAGTAGACTTCCCAGCGCTTGATATACTCGGTGGCGCCGTTTTGGTCATCAATTATGATCGGGGGATTCAGATACTTTCCGGTGGCTGGATCAATGTGCACGAGGTAGATGCTAGCAGGACGTGTAGGAGACGATACCATGACTAAAAAATAGTCGTCCTTACGGTCCACCACGGACTCAACGGCAACTCCAGAGCCTTCGACGTAGTCTGGCGAGATTAGAGTCTTCGTGGCGACCTCGACGTACTTCCAGAGTACACGAGAACCCATTTGAGTCTCCACAAAAATGTACTTGCTGTCAGGAGACCAAGCGTTTTTACGCAACGAAGCAATGAAAAGTCCGTTAAATGCCTTGGTGACGTCGAGCACAGACGCATCGGGTTCATCCTTGATGGGAATGACCGTCGACGTCTGCCTGGTAACCCAGTCTGTGACGCACAAGAAGCTGCAGGTTCCATGAGTAGCAATGTCTCGCGTGGCTAGGAACGCCAATTGCTTCCCATCCGGTGAGAACCGTGGGCTCCTCATCGTTCCAATTTCCTTACTTTCTACGTCCTTGGGGATCTGTTCCAGTTCCTTCACCACATTTTTAGTTTGGTCCTCTTTGTTCAGCACCACGTGATAGAGCGTAATTGGTCGGTTGTAGCAGTAAATGATACCCAGTCGCTTGGGATTGTTCGTCTCGGTAGCGGCAAACACCAGTTCGTTGTCCCCGGGCACAAAAGCCACATCAGCACAAGTCAAATTCTCCGGCACACCTTTCACCTCTTCGATTTTTCCCGTCGCCAATGTGGCGAGAAAAATCGACGCTGTCTTCTTGCCCTCGTATTGTTCGCCCCAGTCATCTACATACTCAAATTTCGCTCCAGGAAGTGGGGTTTTCGACTCCTCTTTCTTCTCCTTCTTGTTGTTTATATTCTCCCAGAATGCAGGAGACTCGGTCACCTTCTTCTCCGCCACGTAGGCGATTGTTTTCTCATCGTTCGACCAGGCGATACCCCCCTCTCGTTCTCCCAAATAAATGGCTCCATGCAGCGTCTTAGGCGCCTTGAACGACGACATCAACATGTTGTCCTCGAATACTGTCCATAACAACCATGAAGTGCTAATTAGTATAATAAAAAGGTATGAAATAATAAAATAATATATACCACAGATAACACCCTCGGGGGCGCCGTCTCCCTTCGATTTCTCGAGTTTCAGCGTTACCACGCGCTTGCCAGAGGGCGAGACGCTCGTGTAGTCGCTGGACCAATCAGTGGGGAAACCCGTGTCGAGCACCTTTGTCTGAGTCTGAGTGAGGGCACTCACGTGGTGGCGGGTCTGGAATTTGTGCGTCACATTGTTGACCAGATCCGTTTTGTCCCAGATCAACTGCACGGCAGCCGAGTCGGACGCTGTATCCACGGAGAGGAAGCCACCCACGAGGGTCTTGGAGCTACCCACCACCTGGGTGAACAGCTCGCTTACGCGCTGGTGCTCTGTGGCGTCGGTCACCATGGTTTGGGGGAATGATCGGCCTGCGTGGACCAATCAGAGATCAGATATCCTTGAAATGGATATTTTTTTAATTTAATGTAGAGATGCTTTTTTGTACGTGAGGAAAAACCTACCGTTGTGGATGTTGTTACAGCGCCAAAGATGGCCACAATCGAACGTCTTGCCAGGGTTTGCATTTTTTCTTCTTTTCAAACACACCCAAGCCAGTAATTTTGGTCTTCGGTCAACTGGGTTGGGTTCTTGCCTGCAATGGCATCATCGTCTGGAGAGTGGGGTCTTTCTTTGGCTACACTACTATATGCTTTGGCAAGATATTTCTTGCTCGAGATCTTCTGCAGGTTCTTGACAGTGGACACCAATTTGGCAAAAATATTCAGCAGTTGAACTTTTGTAGCTAAAGCTCGCGTGCTGTGATCACGGATCTCAAAGGCACCTCTAACTCCGGTCAGACGAGAGATGATGATGCCACCGAGGAGGAAGAAGAAGAACGCACTATGACCAAGTATTGTTTGAGCTCTCTTTACTTAGGGCGAAACCGGGGTTCCTATGTTATTAACGATTGAGACTTGGGCGATAGATTGCTGCCAACGCCTCCTCCTTTTGGGATTTGGTATCCAGCTTTTAAACAACTTGAGGTCGCTAGCGTTTGATTCACTCACAAGGTTTCGTGAAGCAAACAGAAGGGGGAATACGGTATGATATCAGTGATAGATTCGCGTGATTCGCTGTAAGTGGTTTTAAGAATAAAACGAACGAAATATTTTTTAACTGACTGGTACGAATCCACATGTTGCTTGTTCTAGACTTGACACTGTTACGATTTGGCTGCTGTTGCTCCATTTACGTTGAAGTTCATTAGTATGCGACCAGAGCGAAGGTGTGAATACGTCCCACATGAGAGACAAGGGCCAAGGACATTGAACTCACGGAGCTGGATCCGATTGGTTGGCGCCGTTGATCTCTCTATGCATTTTTATCTCAGTCTCGAATAGTGCATCAAGAGAAACAAGCCGCGTTAGGAGATAGCGGACTGAGTGGATAAGTAGGAATAGCAGTGTGTGTTTACATTACTTGCTTCCTAGCTTTAAGGTCTGCTCGAGCTACGCTATGGACCTGAACGTCGGGTGCGCAACAGACTCACGCGCATGCCTCTGGCCGCCAGAGGCATCTCACTCGTACATGATAAGTGGGGTCTTTTTTTGGTCTTGTATCTCTTCTGCTATGCGTTGAATTTAAGTAAGTATCCCGCTTACTTCTCCGGAAATTGCGAGAAGAAATGCCTCACATACGCTAGATCATCAATTTGATCTACGTCCATGCCAATTTTACGGGCCAACTTCTGAATATTCTCGATCGGGATGGCCCTTTCTTCGGGGTCATAGCTCCTCAGAGACCGTCGGTTTGGGCTTGATGGGGTCATCTTTAAGAAGAGTGCCGCGTAAGGGACTGGGTGGAAAAGATAAGCGTGTGCCACCTAATCAAGGTCTGGAGTATCATGCGACCATTTCAAGCTACAGAGTGCCGACGCAACTCCTGTGGTACCCTGAAGACTTGGACCCGTTGGGATCCGTGGAGGCTTTCGGAGATTTCTCCGTCAACTGGGGTCTGTGGCTGCTCAAGCATAACAAAAAAGGAGTTTGGCAAGATGTTAGATGCTCTAACATTCATGATTCATGCAAACAAACAAAAAAACTGAAGCTTGGATGAAAGCTATCCTACTTGTATCCGATATTGCTCCAGGCTATCTCTTGGAAAATGCCCAGAAAGCTATGAATATATGTAGTTCGAAGAAGTATTCTGTATGACGCTACTACGTAGTAGTAGATTAAGTACAAAATACTTGAAGTAATGTTTTTTCTCGTAAGTTACTACTTTATCGTTTCCTCATCTAAACACCAAGTGCTTCTTTCGTGATGTGGGTATATCAGGCCTCCAGTGTTGTTGCGATCGCATAAAAAAAAAACGATGTCTTCTGTTTTGGAGACTAACACGTCCACCCGGTGTCTTCCGTGAAGTTCTTGTGCTCGTTAGGAATAGAGCCATAAACACATGAGAACTTAACAGCAGTGTTTTTCAAGCTTGCGTTTTAAAACGTAAGCTTAGTTTTACCACCGTGGTGGTAAAGATAATTTTGTTATTTTGCTTTTTCGCTCTCACGGTCATGGCACGTATTCCGTCACATTACTTGGTCTCGTCGTTTGCCTGCATGGGGGGCGTCACGAGATCTGCGGATCCAGCATATTTCTGAACCATCACAACAACATGAGCACAATTGCTACACGGTTCTCATAATGTTAGAGCGTACCTCAGCAAAGTCAGCGAATCCCCCGGCAAGCACACGAACGTGAGTCTTGACACCAGCTGCCTCTGCACGCTCGATGAAGCGTAGCGCGCAAGTCGGGCCCCTGGTGTTGCTGTGGCCACAGTGGAAAACAATATCTTGCTTTTTGCCAAATTTAGCGACCAAAGCGTCCACGTCGGCATCCTCCTTGAACGTATCCGAGGGAAGGTGTTCGGCATCCTTGATGTGGCCTAGTAACTCGTAGTCCTCGTTGCGCACGTCAACCACCACTGGACGTTCGTCATCGGAGCGCAGCGCAGTAGCCAAGTCCTCAGCCGAGATGCGTTCGACGGCCAGGAGTTCCTCAGGAGTCGGCATGATGGTTGATTTGTGCAGGCCAAGGCAAATAGGAAAGTGGCTAGCTAAATTCGAGCTTTGCATATTTAAATGAGACGTTAAACAGGATGTTCTTCTGAACGCATGAGCAACCAACCTTCTGGCCTCAATTCCAGACTGATGTTGTTTAAGCAAACCAATAGGAACCGCAAGAGGCCTGTTCGTGTCAAGACGATGAGCCAGTCGTAGATAAGGATAGAATCTGTGTGGTGCGGCGTAGGTTTCTTACGCTCTCCTGATTTTTATTTACCAGCAGCTTCCTTGAAGTGCTTGATCATTCGACGTTGTCTATCGTTCAAACCCCAATAGTAATTGGAAAGCAAGAGAGATCTTTGAGGTCTACGATCACGATCGTAGATGTCTCGGAGAATGAAGGCACAGTGATAAGTCGAACTTGCTGGCCTTTTCCTCCTGTTCACACAATAAAAAAAAGTTAGAGCTTGCTTAGTGACCCATTAGAGTAACATCATCCATACCTTTAACGAGACGAGTGCTGAAGCGTGGCTGGTTGCCTGAAAAATACACGTGTGGGCAGGTTTCGAGGATGAACGGATCCTCGTTGGCCATGGGGAAGCAGGCCAAGATGTCAGGAGCTGTAGGAGCAGCATGACGCCACTCTACACAGCGCTGAAGGTAGTCCAGTGCACGCTCCTGTTCTTGCTGTTCTTTATCTTCATCTGTTGCCATGTTCTCGTCGTCCTCGTCGCTCTTGGGGAGTGTGCACTGTAGCATACTGTGCAGTGGCTGGCCGGCGTCTCCAAACAACTGAACGCCGCCAACCTGCGCCTCGTACGGGTTCGTGACACATCGGAAAGACTTGAAGTGCGAGCTGCGCGGGAACAGACACGGGTGGAAGCTCTGCTGTGGCAGCGTGTAGTTACTGGGGTCCGACGCGCCAGGCATAAGATCTACACACATGGCCGCGGCCAACGTCGACACCAGTTCGTCAGCATTTTTCAATGGCTCGCTCTCCAGGACCAACTCCTCGGCCGTCTTGCGTTTGATCGTCGGCACCTGAACTTCATCTCCGCCTGCAGCTTCAATGACGTTGCCCACCACGACGGTTCTAACAATCTTCGACACAAACTCCCGTTCCTTTTCATCACCCAGTCGGCCGGCCAAATAGTCCACCAAAACGTGATTCCGAAGCGGTCGGCTGTCTTTGTTGCGGCCGATGTTCAATCCCGATACCAGGGCCACATACTCACTCTCCTGTCTCTCTGGCAATGGATGTTGGGGTGGGAATGACGGTAAATACACCTCCTCCACGTGGAAATGGCCACCTGGCCCGTCACGGGCCACACGGCCACGGACTCCAAGTACGACGCCCGTGACGAATCTGGCCACGTCGATGTTGCCTACAAGCTGTACCCGGCCACTCTCGTCCTCGAGCAGCAGCTCGTCCTCCTTGGTGGCCAGCGGCCGATCGATTGTCTCGATGGGCTTGACACCGGCCTCGCTCGTGAGCGCGTCGAACAGGTCCGGCTTGGCCTCCAGCACCTTGAGCAACGTGCCGATGAGCACGCACTCTTCGCCGTCGGCTTTGAGGTCGATGACCTTGGCCAACACTGGGATACGACCGGCCGTGTGCTCCTGCACCTGGACACTCACCACATCACGCAGCTGCTGCAACCGACTCACGTAGATGTGCGAGAACTGCTGCGCGTACGACTTTTCCTTGAGCACAAAACGCTGGTATGTTGGCGTGTATTCGACAGAGTGGCGCGGGGTCTGTAGAGAGAAATGGGGATGGCCATACGCATAGGAATGTGGCCAATGGGTTAGCTACCAGATGAGGTGATGGCCACAAAGTGGATGGCTCTAGAAGACGCAGGAGAGCCGCACGTAGCAAAGGATCTGGTGGCGGGAGACGTACCATGGTCGTTGGCGCCATTTTGAAATGTGGTGTAGGGAACATAATCGTTTGCCGATTTTTTCAAGTTTAAAAACTTGACATTGATTTTTTTTTCAAATAGATATTTTATTACTAAAAGGAAGGGTAAATGCTACTTGCACGACTCGGAGTGTGTCTCCACTTCTCTTAGTTGCATCTGCTTGCGGCACTTTGAGCATCGTACTGCGACTTGTGGTCGGGTTGGTAAAATACTATGTCTGGGTGACGATTCTGGTGACATCAGTTCAGTTTTAGCCGTTTGGCGCACTACTGCGCGAAGACTGTGCCAGTCAACACGGACGACGTCGAGGATTCGCGAGTCCCAGGAGATCATGGATTGATTCTTTTTCACAGAGTCGTAAAACCCTACAACTTCAGCAGTCATTGGCTCTTCTTCGTCTTCTCCGAGTTCATACATCGGGACAGCGTTACAACGCTGATTGATCTCGTGTTTTAACCACTCGAACGTCGATTGCTCTGTGAAATACACGCGTAGAAGCCGAACCGGTCCAGTCGTAGTTCCAGCATCTGTAGCAATGAAAATCTCAACAAAACAATTGCACGAACGCTCTGTGCTGCTTCTGATCACAGGACGCAGTAACGAGCTTTGAGAATGTTGGCTTGCTGTCGACATGGCAGTCAAAAGAGCTTTCCACAGATCGATCACATTTTTATCTTGTGTTTTTCGTTCGTTCCGTGGTGACAGGGCGATTCCAAGCTTATGGATCTTGTCGTGGAGCTGCATCTTGCTGGCAACGTCAAGAGCGTTTGTCGGCATCAATCTCGCTGCCTCAATGAGAACCACTCTTGCAGCAGGGATATCCTGTGTGCTTAAACGGTGTAAATCACTATAACACGCTAACGACAGAGCTAGCTGAAGCGGTAACGTGTGTTCACGAGCCATCTTGATAGCATGTTCCAGTTGAGACTGGGCCAACTTCGTTGAGGTTGGTGGCGTGGCCAACAACGCACGTTGGAGGTTGATAAAGCCACTGACCAGCCACGTTAGTGCGTACAAATCCGGTTCATCCAGGACACGCGCTAATTCCATGGCTGTACCAAGCAGAAAATGGCACTGTGGGTTGTCCAGTTCCACGTCGCTGGAAAGCTGCAGTGCCAGTTGAACTCTAGTCTCTATGGCCTTGCGTAAAGCTTCTCGTCGAAAGGTAAAACTTAGTGTAGGTTGATCCGCCCCGATATAAGCGCTTGAAAGGTTCTGTGAGAGTACTGCGGTCCCATGCTCCGTCTCGCCGTACAGTGCCACATCAAGATCATCAGCATCGATCTCTAGTGCGAGCATCACGGCCAAGCGAGAAGCCGCTCGCTGGAACTCAAATACCATTCGTGGAGATAATTGGTCCGAAATGGGTGTTTCAACGTCTTTTGATGAAGTTTCCGCATCTTTTTCGCCTTGAACCGGCTTGGCCAAGTCGGCATAGTCCAAGTCTAGCGTCACATGTGGAGCTGAAGCTGCCATGAGTGCGTCCAAGAAGGCGCCTCGACCCAAATTGTGCTCGAATTCAACCCACAATTTGCTGCCATCCTTCACCACCACAACCAGATCTTTCGTTCTAGCTGCTAAACTGCCACTTTTACCCGACTCAGTAGCCGTAGTTACCGTTCTGAAGGTGAGCTGTACCTGCATGATAGCTGAATACTCGATGGCCGCCCACTGTTCGTAGTCATCGTACGAATGCACGTGAGGACACTGGACTTCACTTGCCAGTCGCTGTTGTGCGCTGCTTTCGAGTGTGAGTTCTGCTGGGGACATGCAAACACACAACCGAGTTCGTTGTTGTTTCCGACGAAGGACGAAGAGATGAGACTCTCCCAATGCGAGTAACAAATCCTTGTCAGCTCTGTATGGTGTCTTCTTGTACGTTTTGAAGCAGCCCTTCCTAAGTTCCTCGTCTTCAGTCCACTCGTCTTCTTCGACGTACACACGTGCCAAGATGCCGTAGTGGCAAACGCTCGAGTTTGTCATGGGTCAACTTGGTCAAGGGGAAGCTTCGAGGATGAAAATGGTGCAAAATACGCTAAATTGGCGAATGATAGCCCGCAACAAAGCAGAATCTGCATCCCGAAATAGGAGTTCTATTGAAGAATAGTGGATGTGGTAGCCACAGCAACAACATTTTTTTGACGAAAACGAAGCGCGCTGATTGGCGAGAAAAGAAAACGCCGTTTTCTGCTTCAAAATCGATAATGGCATCATCGAATGCAAAGCTGAGCGATGCTTTGAGCAAGGTGGTTGTGAGGATCTGCTGACAAGATTCAGCGCAGCGGCACCCATGACAGCGGCGATGGCTCTCTCCTGTCAACTTGGTGTCACGAGAGAGCCCGCGTTAATGAGGGTGAACACAAAAGAAACTTGCCAAACCACCTGGTATGTTTGCATTGGTCAATCGAGTCAGATGAACGTCCCGAACGTCTCCGTAATGAATCGTTGGCCCAAAGCCAGCAGACAGGAGATGCATCGCAGGCACAGACACGTTCAGAGATGTTTCGTGTGTGGCTTGGAGATTTTGGAGCTACTAGTTTAGAAGAATTGCATGTCGTTGTGGCTTCACCGGACGCCTTTCGTACGTCCGGCCACCTGCGTCTCGGCTGCACAGCCGACGTTGGTCGAGCACCGCAACGGATCGCCACCTTGCTTGGGTCCTCGAAAGCGGCTGTGCGCTGCTGACCAGCTGGAAGTGCATGGTCAGAAGCCAATTTGGCGAGCGGATAGGCAGCGGGAGGGCTGCGATAAGACGCTAAACAGGTGGACAAAGCTCACCGTGGCGTGCGTCGCCGGTCAGACCGAAAGGCGCGAGGTGGAGCACTCATTAGCCATCATGGCGGACACGGTGAAGATTATCGGAGACGATGACGAAGCCTTTACGGGTATTCGACCTCCGCTTCATCGTCGCCACACGCTCGGTGGGAACTCGTCTCTAGCGTCGGACTTGGCACACGCGCCGGTAGTATGGCGGCCGGTAATGCCCATGGGCCGACGATCAACCCTAGCGTTGCGTTCGGAGACGGACGACGTCGGTGAACTTCGCTCGACTATCGACGGATCTATGCGGACGATACGGTCTATCAGTGACGCTACAAGTCTCAGTCACCGCCCTGACAAAACCACCTTCGCCCTACACGACGTCGACGCCTTCAGTGTCCAGCGAGCCAAGGTAATTCGTCGTATCAGCGAGGAGCGGTACATGCGATTCCGCAATTTTTTCAAGAGCTACGAACCGGAAATGGCCACGGAGATTCAAGCGAGAAGTGCTTTTTCTCGCGAACATTTGGACGCGTGGGTCAACTACATTGTGAGTCCCAAGGTGCTGCGTTGCATCGGGAGTAGTAAAGACACTCAGCAAGAAGTTCTGGACTTGTTGCTGGTATCGGCAGCTATTTCAAAGTATGGAGAGAGTGAATTGATGGCCAAGGACAGGAGGGGCGATCTCAGTGGCCTGCAGAATATAAAGCTTGACACTTACGATGAGTTCTCGTCCAGTTCCAAGCTAAAGGCACAGACTAACAGCAAGGAACCGGTTTCCATGGAGTTCGTGGTTCGAATTAACGAGCGATTGGCAGAGGAAAGGCGCGTGGGTGGCGTCGTGCTTCGTGAAATCCTGGCCCACGCTAGCATTATGGAGATCGAGAACCAAGATGATACCGGTATGAGCAGAGAGGAAGAGCCGTTCAAACAAATCGTGCTCCGAGTGCAGTCGGAATGGTTCCAGGACGCCATCTTGAAGGCGAATGGCCGATACCTGTACGACGCTATCCGCCAGATTCTCAGCAACGTGAACAATTCCTTGTGGGATGCGTCGAAGGACAAGCCAGAGTTGAGAAGAATACGGAACGATAGACTGAGTGTTGAGGTCAAGCAGGTTGAAAAGAAGTCTGTTCCCGAGCTTAGAAGACGGCCGAGTATGCCTCCACCGCCTCCACCACGTCCTGAAGCTGCCACGACGGATAATTCTTCGACGTTGGTCTCCTCGCCGATAAACGCTTCAGCCAAAGTGGGGTTCACCATCTATAACCGATCCTCGTCGGCGCCTTCGGAAGAGATTCAAGAGCTGATCGTTGGGACGGACAAGACGCGACGAAAGCTGCTGCCTCTGGGAACGATGCGACGTCCTCGTGGTCTTCCTCCCAAACTGCCTCAACGTAAGGAGAACGACCCGATCGTCCACGCGCCCAGTGCGTTTGTCGTCAAGCAAGAATGAAAAAGTATTTGTGCAATACGCGTCACATGTAGTCGCTGAAAAAAAAAACACCGAACGGTGATTTCAAACAACCTTCAGGCAATACTGGAGAAAACCTCAGAGAAGCAACCCAACCAGATAATCTATTGCACTCTTTTGCGTTTGCATTCATGAAGCGAGTGATTGTTTCAATGAAGCAACAATAGATGGAGATTCAGCACGAAAATATCCGCAATAACCGCACATTTTCTAGCATGTTGCTTTAAGGAAAACTCCTTTTTGCGAGTGATATTCCCGTCAATAGTGAAGACTCTTTCACTGTTACAACTGGTCTGGTGTGATCGGATGTGGAAGTGGGATGATCGACTTCTTATGGACGTCTCTAGGCAGAGCCTTCCTCATATCTGAAAGATAAAAAAAAATTAGACACTTGTTCAATATCCAACCCCACAATATCGTACCAAAGGCATCTTCCCCGTCGTCTGCACTCGAGTAATACCCGAGAACGCGCCTATAGACCGAGTAGCCGAACTTCTCGTACATCCCGATGGCCAGTGAGTTGGAGACACGGACAAACAAGTCCACGAAGTAGGCATCGTAGAGTTCTACCGACACGTTCTCCAGGTAGTCCATGAGCTTCTTGGCCAGTCCGAGACGTCGGAACTCCGGAGCGACAGTCACAGCCGTCACGTGTCCATGCCAGTTGGTCCCTTGGCCTTCAGCCTTGCCCATGACTGCAGGGTAGAACGAGTAGAACGTGGTTTAGTGCTTAATTTTGGCAGGGGCTCAAAAGAAGCAGCGCGAAGAGCACAACGCACTGTAGCCCATGATGGTGTTGTTCGGGTCCTCCTGCACCAGGAAGTAGTCCGGCCACTTGGACAGATACTGAAGGTAGAACGACATGTTGTACTACAACGCAGAACTCGGTCAATATGGAGGTGAAAGAGGGATGGAAATGTGGCCAAGAGACTCACGGTCTCCGTCAGCACGTCCAGGTTCACATTGTTGAAGCGGAACAGGTCGTCGCAGCAGAACTTGCGCGTCGAAGTCATGAGCACTGCTTGGTCGGTTGGATGACGATCTCAATGCTGGTACACAGTGTACCGGAAGTGTACTCGTTAGCGACCGGTTATACGGTATACCTTTTTAATACCAGTACTGAAGAACCGAGTCGTCAATTTGGCTACGTTGGTACAGTGTACCTAGCACTCGCATTTCGCGTCCATGATTACAGGTCTGCCAGTTACAGTACAGTGGACACTTGAGTACGTGGCAGGACCGACCATCGATGGACGACGAGTTGTATGTACCTCGATCGTATTACCTTCTTCCGTTTGGCGACGATGGCGTAGAAGTGCGGGACTCTAACATTCCGGGAGCTGGCAAGGGGTTATTCGCCACGAAGCTCCACGCTCGAGGCTCGACCATCTGCGAGTACTCGGGGGTAGTGCTGCCCAATGAAGTAGCCTGGAAGCTCAAGGACAAGTCGTACCTCATGAAGCTGGGTGACGGTGTCTACGTGGACGCTTTGAACTGCCCTGACGTCCTGGCGCGGTACATCAACGACTGCAGAGGACATCGCGGGGGCTTCAACGTCCACTTCGTGAAGCGTCCAGAAGACACCAAGGCCGACGTCGTCGCAATGCGAGACATTCACCCCGGAGAGGAGCTGTACGTCAACTACGGTCGACTGTACTGGCTCGCCTACAACATGATGCACCCCAGTAACCCCGTGCGCTAATTGCACAGGTGAACCATTGCGTTAATTGATGAATACAACTGCATTGCGTTAATTGATGAATGACATGGACTACATTGACATTAGTACTCGCGGAGAGATGCCGAGATGGCAGCTGCTACATCCTCTTCGCTGGTACTGCGCGGCTTCGTGGGTGTGCCGTCCTGGTGCCCCGTGCTGCTCATGCTGCTCGACAACGAGAGCTTCGCGCTCTGCATGGACGACGTTAGTCATCGGGGAACGACACTGGCCTTTAATACAGACTGCACAGCAAATACCTGTCGTGCGAGTTCGTCGTCCGAGTCGTCCTTCTCACTAGCCGCCGCTGCCTTCTCTTCCTCCTCCGCCTTGCGCATAGCGGCGATCTCTGCCTCCGCGATCTCCAAGAAGATGCGCTCGCGGTTGAAATCGTAGTCGAACACGTCCTGATAATTAGCACAATTGTACGCATCGGTTAGTTCATAGGTTAATGCAGAATTGCAATCAGCAGCTTGCTCTTGTCACCCTTTGAAGAAGATTTTCGTTCAGCGAGGGCATCACTGGCGCAGTTGTGAACGTCGTGTTCAGTAAGATTTTGGTGTGCTACAGCCGCACAAATAGTCAGCTAGATGCTCAGAGCGGTCATACACCGTATTGACAAGGAGTCCTGCCGCAACCTTGAGAGTGGCCGCCTGGCCGCTGGAGAGCACCGGAGACGACGCCATGATCGGCGACCTTCTTCGTGTTTTCCTTCAGATTGTTTGCACCGCCCAAAATAGGTTCCCTGTTATTGTCGTACAATCGGTATAAGCAGGTACTCTATCATGTTATATTGTACGCCTAGGAGCTCTACCAAGAAGCATCCTGCAGTCTCTGGCAGCAATATGCCACATCACCTCTATCGCGTATTCTCTATCTATCCGCATAAAAGCCCAGCAGCACTCGTTATCTCCCTCAAGGCAAAACTACCGCAGCAGCAGCATCCTCTGACTGTCAACGCCGCTTGATTCCTTCGAGGTCGAGTTTTTCTGTGCCTTTGTCGCTCTTCCAGGGCCATCCAGTCCCCACGCGGCCCTTCACGTCCTCAGTGCCGTCCTTATCCTCTGACGGTGTGTCCATCCACGAGTCCTGCGTGTCCACTGCCTTGGCCGAGGTCCAGTCTCCTTTCTTCCAGTCGCGTTCGCTGCGCTGCTGTGCCTGTGCCGTGTCCACCAGGTCGCTTACCATCTTGAGCTGCTCGCGTGCCTGGCGCAGTAGCATGCTCACGCGACGCTCGTCCTCCTCGTTGCGGCAGGTGTCAAAGCCCGCGCGGATCTGGCGCCGCACGTCCAGCCGCACGTCGGCGGCCAGCGGCTTCGTGGTGCGCAGGAACTCGCGGTACTGCTTCAGCACTGCCGTACGGTTCAGAAAGTACTGCAGCGACTTGACCTCGAGTCCTAGTGCTCGCCTCGTGACGCCCATGGCCGACAGTTGTCGGCGACAAATAGTCCCCTCCGCACCTCCGAAATGAGTGGGAAATTCGTAAAGTTAGCACATACAAAGGTAAATGTTCCGACTCAATTGCTACTTTTCCACAAAAAGCAAGCTGAAGTGGAAAATGGCCTACAAGAACCGGATTGCTATTGCTTTGAGTTGCTCCGTGTTGGCACACTTTAGTGAGCACGCTATCATGTCGTAGGGACGCGATCAGGTTACAAGTTGTATCTTACAACCGGAATACTTGTGTGGAGAGGTAAATTACCTCTGATGCAGTGGGCATGGATGTGGCGTTTAGCAATGCGTTCTACGTGTATCCGTCCATTGGGGTAGAGTGATCACCTCAGCGTACATGAGCTAGTATGATTGTATCACAAATTGTGAACACCATGAGAAGCGGCACGAGGTGAGTTTTTTTTTCGGCCTTGGCAGCTACGTTGAATACGGAGTTTGCTCCCAAAGTCATTGCCGATGATATTAGCAGGCCCCGTACTTGGATGTGAGCTAAATATTTGGCGAGTTCCTCATCCGGTATGTACGGAGGAGCCCAAGCCTGGAAACTGCCACGCCGGTCCTCTCGGCCGCCACTTCAATTCCAATCTTTCGACGCCTGAGTTGCAGCAGCAGCATTATTATAGCGCTTGCCTGCGTACGATGCGGGTGAACTCCTCGTAATCGCCCACGGCTTCTGAAACAAAAGTTGAAATCGGATGAAAAGATGCCGCTGACAACAGTCTCCTAGAAAAGCATCATAAAATGAGCACGATGCAGCTGTCAGCTAGTGTAGCGTGGCAGCTAGTGTAGCGTGGCAGCTTTCGTTGTGAACTTCAAAACAAAAAATCTGATGCGTTCAAAAGCAGATATTCATTACAACTTCAGAAAATGGGAACGCATGCAAAACAACCTGACATAGTCAAGCAAACACGCTATCATGCCGTGATAACGCGGACGCCGACAGACGACACACGCTCAGCCGACACCATATCGGGCTGCGTGATGAACATCATGTTGCGCGGCACGTCCATCTTCTTCGACAGCCACTCGATCGTCGCGGGTTTGAACTCGCCTTGCACCGACACGAAGTCGATGCGGATCTTCGGGTACATGCTGTCGAACAGCACTGCCAAGTTGCGGAACGTCGCCAGCACGGGGGCGTCGCTCTCTTCGACCGAGAACACGTGCACGATACGGAGTGTGTGGGTCTGCTCATTGCGACGCAGATAGACGATCACCTTGTTGATGATCGTGAGGTCTGGCCGCTTGCAGAAGAAGACGATCGGTGCACTGCGGATACTAGTGATGGCTCGAGCGATCGTGCGACCTCCGCGAGCTCCCGTGTGCTCCACCTCTGGGGTGTCACGCGTGCGGAAATAGTTGACAGCAGTGTCCTTCGCGTACTGTGACGGCGCCGTCTTCTTCATCAGCGCCAACAGACAGCGCAGAATCATGACACGCTCGAACATAATGAACATGACAAGAGCCACGGCGATGAAGTATAACGCGAAGTACATCAGTACCGACGGATCTCCAAGCAGGTTGGCGAAAATCGCCGCCACCACCATCCCTAGTCCAAGCACGAGAACAGACCACGGTGCAATGACATCGCGAGGGATTTCAGGACGCTTCGCTTTGAGTAGCATGGCAGCACTCGCAAAGAGCGCCATCAAGCCCAGGAACGCGTACGTGTACACGCCGTTCATGATACTGGAGTCGGCATTGAGCACCAGCACGAGACTCGCCGACAGCAGGAAGAACGCGGCAATGATGTAGTGGTTCGTGCCGCGCAACTCGTTGGTCTTGGCCAGGAAACTCGGCAGCACCCGGTCCGTTGCAAGTCGACGCACCAATCCGCAGATACCGACGTACGAGGTCAGGACGGAACCCGAAAGCACGACGAATGCGTCCACGCTGACCCAGGTACTGAACCAGCTTCCGAGGGAAACCTCAGCGGCCTTCGACAGCAGTGCGTCGGCGCTGGCGTAGATGCCATCGTCACCACCAAGTGGCAACACGGCAAGGATGCCGACTCCAAGGCAAACGTTGAAGAAAGAAGCCAAAGCCCACATGTTGCGCAGTGTCTTGCGGAACACACCGGGGGCTTGTTCTTCGACGTAGTTGGAGGACGACTCGAAACCCGTGATACCCAGCATGGCAGCGCCGAAACCAAAGAACACGGCAGTGAACGCATTGCCGTCCAGCATCGTCCCGGCAAAGTCCACCTCGGGGAAGTCCGCGTTCATGTTATCGCGGAAAATGTGCGGGTTCTTGATGCTGTGCACCGCGCATGACACCACCAGGATGGTCAGCACCACAATGTGATGCAGGAAGATGACAAGAGCGACACGGGAGTTTTCAGCGATACCCACAAGAGCCAACAGAGCGAACGCGAACAAGAGCGCGATGGTGCAGGCGACAATGGGGATATCCACTTGGGTGTCCAGGTAATGAACGCCTGACGTGGCGGAGACCACACCCGTGGCCACGTACGACAAGATACTCAGACAGGCAGCCACAGCGGCTGCACGCTTGGAGGTGGTGTTCAGTAGGGCGTTGTAGGTACCACCGTTCATGGGGATAGCGGTGACCACCTCTTCGTAGATGAACCGGAAAAAGTAGAGCACAATGGCCACCATGAGCAGCGAGACAGGCATGAGTTTGCCGGCCTTGGCAACCACCGACGCAGCTGCATACAACACGCTTCCCAGAATGTCGTTGCCACTAATAGCGGTGGCAGGCCATTCTGACAGCAACTTGCGTGGCTGGTCCAACTGGTGTTCGATGTCAGCGAGTTCGGATTCGGGCACGTGTACATGCTGGGAGGTGCCGGAGCGGGGAAACTGCCAGGTAGGGCCCCGTGCAGCACCTTCCTCCACCTCAATCTCGATCTTGCGGCGACGAACGTTGAGTCCGCTTGCCATTACCGGCACTGGCGACGCGACTTCGAGGTAGCTGCTCGACTCCATGGATAACGTGGATGTTGTAGGGCGTGAAGTGATGAAACTTGACTTGAGACCGACTCCGCAAAATGAAGAATAGTGCAGAACTGAAAGGTGTTGTCGAAAGGCTAGAATCTACTACGTCGACGTAGCATATCCTCGTTCTACATGTACAGTACTGTACTCAGAAGTATTATCGTCGCCAATCCCAGTTCAGCCCCGACGAAAAGCATAGTGGAAAGATCAGGGCGGGTCATCCCTCCCTCCCCTCTGGCAGGCTAGGTGACAATCTTATGGAGCCGCGTTTTGGATGCCTGAAAAGGAGAGAGTTGACTCTCCCGTCCGCGAAAGGGGTTTCGAGGCCTCGGAATTCTAAGCAATGCTTTTCATCGGAAGCAAAGCTCGCACCATCGCGCCGTTAAACTTTTCATTTTTCAAGAAACAGTTGTCGCCGTTGGTTCTAAAGAGAAGATTGGCGATGCGCGTCTTGCACACACGTTTCGTGTCACGAATCACACCCGCTGTGTGTCCCGCATTCAATGCGGCATTGCTCCTCTGCAGATGTGGCGGCAAGTGCGGGAAGCTTCTCTTAGTCGAATTGCTTGCCATCGTCGCCAACAATTTTTTCTTGCACGGGCTGTGTTTGCCAACATCAAAACGACGCCGGTTGGTTTGTCCTGTCTGGGTCCACTTTTGGTCTGGCTCGGATCCGCAAAAGGCCAGCGACTTGCTGTCAGCCAGCAGAGCTGGTCCGCTGGTCCAGCTCTACTGGCTCACAGAAGCTGGATAGTGCGTACACGCCGGGTACGGTTAGCATGTTGCCCGGGCAATTGCTTCTCGGGATTGCTGGACGGTAAGCCAAAGCTGCAATCATTTTGGCGCGCTGGATTTTTCTCGAATGTGACGAGGCGTTTTGCAATCCTTTTTTCAGCACAATGTCCGTTTTTCGACAACGAATGTCAAATGAGATTGGGCGTACCCATGGTTCGTTTGTTCGCGTTCCAGCACCTGTTGCTTTTAAAAAATGCCAATATATGTATGGTTCAGATCTTGAACACCCCAACCTCCAAGACCGGGGCTGAGAAGAACAATTCAGTATCATCCTTGCGGCTAAAAAAGAAAAAACAAGTTCAAATGCAATGCAGACGCACAGACCAGCCGCAACACCGATACAGTATAGTTGGAGTGCTTAGCGATACTGTAAAGTCGAGAAATAGATAGCCCCAAAGATAAATAATTTATTTCGATAGATAAGTACTTGTTACCCGTGAAAAATTATCAATAAATGCTGTACCGAAATTTATTGCGCTAATTGCTGCACCACCCTGCAGTTTTTTGGAAAGGAATTGAAGACAGTATATGTCGACGGACAAGCTGACCCCCGTTGGGTATAGCAATCCGGGGAACTTTTGGCTGAATGTGATCGACTTTCACAGTGCACGGAGCATTCATCAGATTTTCCACAATTGATACTATTTCTTTAGATTGGCCCTATTTGTACCAAGTGCCAGTCATACAGGGAGACCAAATGCCGCCTCGTCTTGCTTATCTTTCATTATGGAAACGTTGGTCAGAGTTTCGTGTAAATAACTTGTGACCAAACGTTTGTTCACCCATACACATTTCGACACTCCCACTGTTCTACAGTAAGCCCATCCGAAAGCCGAGCATGCCCGCACTGCCATCTTGCATGCACGTCATCCGAAACGAAGCAACTGCCGTCCGATTTCAGCGCCGTGTTCTTCAGCTTTGACCATGTGGTGCAGTCTCTGTTTCAAATGTCAGGTCCCTTGTGGCAAGCAGGACGGATGTCATGGCCCCACAAATGTCACGGGTCTGTTAACCCGCCCGCCTCAAAGCCCTGAAGATGCAGGAATCTCAATGCAAATATGATGGGAGGGATGACCCGCAGTCCAAAGTGAAAACTATTATATTTTCAAGGACAGTCGACATCACGATGGCCTGTCCTTACTCTGAATGAAGCGCCGACTTGACTTGGATATTGAAGTGATCCATACAAATCGCCATATATCGCGACTTAAGCGCGCTGCACTTGCCACTCAAGCGCAAAAGTTCGGCATTCCGCTTTTCGCCGCGTCCGAGGCAGTTGAAAAGTCCCGTATCAAGTGTCCCCAGTCCAAGTCGCAATGGTCTCGAGCGCTGGAGAAGGCGGAAGCACCACCGGCAACCTCCAGGTGCCGTCTGCAGCATACATGGAGGTTTTGTCACCCCGCGTTCCGAGCTCGGGCACGAGTTCCCGGGCCCTGAACCTTCGCCGCCGCAAGATCGAGATCGAGATCGTCGAAGGCGCTCGCAAAGGACCAACATGGCAATTTCCGGGCTCAGGCTCCTCGGAGCACGTCCAAGTGCCGCAAGGAGAGCTGACCGAGATTCAGAAGGAACTGGATCAACCCAAGAAGCTGCTGGGTCAGCTACCAGCCACCTCCATCTCGGGTAATGACATCTTGTCCAGTGTGCTCTACTCGGCGTCGTCGGTGGCTTCCAAGGCCGGCAAGCTCATGCCCATTCCTTTGCTTATGGTCTCCACTGTGCTCTTCTTCTTCCGGTTCATTTATGAAGAGGTGGTCACTGCCATCCCTTTGAACGGTGGTACCTACAACGCGCTCTTGAACACGACGTCGAAACGCACGGCAGCAGTGGCCGCCTGTCTCAGTATTTTGTCGTACGTGGCAACGGGCGTCGTTTCGGCCACATCCGGCGTCCGATACCTGAACAACCAGATTGACATTCCCATTGTCGGATCGACCATCATTCTGCTCGGAGCGTTTGCAGTTTTGGCAGTGATTGGCATCACCGAGAGCTCACGTGTTGCCGTCGTCATCTTTTTGCACCACATCGCCGTCCTGCTCATCCTCTTCGTCTCGTGTGTTGTCTACGGTATCAACCACCCCCATGTTTTCCGGGACAACATGCACGCCGGATACCCAGAAGTGGATTTCGCGGGCTCCATGCTGGATGGCAACGTGTTCACGGCCATTTTCTTCGGCTTTGGTGCGTCGATGCTTGGTATCACTGGCTTCGAGTCCTCGTCTAACTACGTCGAGGAGCAGAAGCCCGGCGTCTTCCGTCAGACGCTTCGCAATATGTGGGCACTTGTCACGTTCTTCAACGTCGGTCTTGGTGCCGGGATCCTCGCGGTTTTGCCGCTTGACGGTGACGGTGGCATCTACGACAGTTCCGATGATCTGCTCGCTATGGTCGGCCGCGAAGCCGTGGGGAGCTGGTTCGAGTCGTGGGTTTGTGTTGATGCCTTCATCGTGCTGTCCGGTGCAGTGCTGACGTCCTACGTCGGTATTTGCGGTCTCGTACGTCGTTTGTCCACGGACCGTGTGTTGCCGGCCTTCCTGGCGAGAACCAACAAGTTACGCGGCACAAACCACTACATTATCGGCATCTACTTCCTGCTTTCGTCGAGTCTCGTGCTCATCCTGAACGCTGATGCCACCACAGTGAACGGTGTGTACACGTACGCGTTCCTTGGCTTGATGGCTATGTTTTCGTGCGCTTGCATGCTGTTGAAGGGCAAACGCTCGGAGATTCCGCGTGACATCCACGCTCCATGGGCTGCGGTTATTATCGGCTTCGTTCTGGTTGTAGTTGCCATTTTTGCCAACTTGCTTGGTGACCCATCGGTACTCATGTACTTTGCCATCTACTTTATCGTCGTGATGTTCGCCATGTTCATCATGTTCGAACGCGTGACGATTCTTCGCTGTATGCTGGTTATGCTCAAGAAGATGGCGCCGTCTCGATACGGCAAGGCTGCTGCGGTCGGTCTGACAACCGACAACTCGGAAGTGGAGCACACTGGCGCGCGTGGGGGACGCACTATTGCACGCACCATTGTCAGTATCCGCAACGCTCCTATCGTCTTCTTCTGCAAGGTTCCTGACCTGACTATTATCAACAAGGCCATCATCTACGTGCGTCGTAACGAACAGACCCAGACACTGCGTATCGTGCACGTGTTCGCGGACGAGGAGGCCGATGCGCCGGTGCTCGCGGTTTTCCGTGAGATGGCTGCGTTGTTCGACAGCATGTACCCGAAGATCCGCGTGGACTTCGTGTCGGTGCGCGGCGAGTTCGGTCCTGCGATGATCGAGTGGCTGTCGCGCTCGATGAATGTGCCACGCAACATGATGTTCATCACGCAGCCCGATTTGATCTCGGCCGAGCGCGTGTCGACCGCTGGTGTGCGTGTCATCACGGCATGATTTAAGGATCAGCGACTATGAGCATACAATTTTAATTGTTCAAACACTTTTGCTTTCATTTATGAATCTCGTCAAGTTTGCACTCCTCCTTTGGATCTAAAAAAACTCAGGCGAAACTAACCGATTGTCTTGCTGGGTGAGAGTCGTCCGCTCGATCACGACGTGATAACGTGTAAGATTCTTTTGCACACATCATTTTCTGATGATTTTTGTTAGCACAATGAAAGTTGTCCTGACTGACTGAGACGACGCTCTCTTCCTGTCGCTGGATTTTCAGATCTGATGGGTAAATTTCGAGGAGAGACTGTTGTCAACGGCCCCACGCGCCGAACCATTCATTCTGATTTTTGCAGCAAAACCCATGGGCGATTACCACGAAATTGTTTCTTGTCAAACACAGACCAACGCTCCTGCTGCTGCAACTTTCAGGCGTCGCAAGATTGAAATTGAAGTGGTGGAAGCCTCAAGAGGACTGGCATGAGAATTTCCAGGCCTGGGGTCCTCCCAGCAGTTGAACATAGGAACTCGCCAATGTTCAACTTACTCCGCCCCATGTACTTCTTTCCGAGTGGCCTGCTACTGCTATCATCGGCAACGACTTTTTGGGGAGCGTACTGCACTCGGTATCCAACGTAGCTACCAAGGCCGGAAAACTCACCCCCGTGCCGCTCCTCATGGTGTCCATTGTGGTACAATTATACAAGCTCATGTACGCTGAAGTGATCACTGCCATCCCAATGAACGGGGGCACGTACAACGCTTTTCTAAACGCCACATCGAAGCCCACCGCTACAGTCGCTGCGTGTTTGGGTATTTTATCGTACGTGGCCACGGGTGTTGTGGCTGCCATATCTGGCGTTCATTACCTCTCTACACAAGTAAATATCCCGATTGTGGCCTGTACAATTGCACTTCTGTTTGCTTTTGGTCTCCTGGCGTTGCTCGGCATTGTTGTCAATTCTCGTGTGGCACTCGCTATTTTCCTTCACCACATCGTTGTGTTGTCTACGTTAGCGACCTCGTGCATGGTGTACGGCATTCAGAACCCGAGTGTCTTTCGTGAAAACATGCAGGCAAAGTATCCTGGTGTAATTGTCGCTGGAAAGATGCTGGACGGCAATGCGTTCACTGCCGTGTTCTTTGGTTTCGGAGCTGCTATGCTGGGTATCACCGGGTTGAGTCGTCCTCCAACTACGTCGAAGAACAAGCCCCCGGTGTGTTCCGCATGACACTGCGCAACATGTGGGCTTTGGCTTCTTTCTTCAACGTTTGCCTTGGAGTCGGCATCCTTGCCGTGTTGCCACTTGGTGGTGACGATGGCATCTACGCCAGCGCCGACGCACTGCTGTCGAAGGCCGCTGAGGTTTCCCTCGGAAGCTGGTTCAGTACCTGGGTCAGCGTGGACGCATTCGTCGTGCTTTCGGGTTCCGTCCTGACCTCGTACGTCGGTATCTGCGGATTGGTGCGTCGACTTGCAACGGACCGGGTGCTGCCGAGTTTCCTGGCCAAGACCAACGAGTTGCGCGGCACGAACCACTACATCATTGCCGCGTTCTTCCTGCTGTCGGCGAGTCTCGTGCTGGTGCTCAATGCCGACTCCAGTATCATGAACGGCGTGTACACGTACGCGTTCCTGGGCTTGATGGCGCTCTTTGCGAGTGCTGCCATGCTACTCAAAGCGAAGCGTCCTGAAATCCCTCGCGATGTCATTGCACCGTGGTCTGTTCTCGTGCTTGGACTAGGGATGGTGGTGGCGGCGATTTTCGCCAACCTGCTTGGAGATCCGTCGGTACTGATGTACTTCGCGTTATACTTCATCGCCGTGGCTCTTGTCATGTTCATTATGTTCGAGCGTGTCATGATTCTGCGCTGTCTGTTGGCGCTGATGAAGAAGACGGCGCCGTCACAGTACGCGAAGGACACTGCTGTCAACTATTTCCGCACGCGTGACACCCCAGAGGTGGAGCACACGGGAGCTCGCGGAGGTCGCACGATCGCTCGAGCCATCACTAGTATCCGCAGTGCACCGATCGTCTTCTTCTGCAAGCGGCCAGACCTCACGATCATCAACAAGGTGATCGTCTATGTGCGTCGCAATGAGCAGACCCACACACTCCGTATCGTGCACGTGTTCTCGGTCGAAGAGAGCGACGCCCCCGTGCTGGCGACGTTCCGCAACTTGGCAGTGCTGTTCGACAGCATGTACCCGAAGATCCGCATCGACTTCGTGTCGGTGCAAGGCGAGTTCAAACCCGCGACGATCGAGTGGCTGTCGAAGAAGATGGACGTGCCGCGCAACATGATGTTCATCACGCAGCCCGATATGGTGTCGGCTGAGCGTGTGTCGTCTGTCGGCGTCCGCGTTATCACGGCATGATAGCGTGTTTGCTTGACTATGTCAGGTTGTTTTGCATGCGTTCCCATTTTCTGAAGTTGTAATGAATATCTGCTTTTGAACGCATCAGATTTTTTGTTTTGAAGTTCACAACGAAAGCTACTTTCGTATGATACGATCGCGCCGGGTTCCGAAAAAATAATACTCGTAAAAATTCATTCGAATATATAATTATAATGATTAATTCCGAGCCAACCGAATAAAATAATAAATTGAAAGCTAGGATTTGATGCTTTATCGGCAGTGATAGAAGACTTAGGCGCATTCACAGTCACCTCTATATCTTCCCTGAGCCGTTTCCCGGTGGAAACCATCAAGTAGCCAATTTTGGCTGTTTGAGTATCGTATTCGCTTAAATCGTAGTTTTGTAATAGGCGATTCTCCTTAATTTGTTGGACGAGTAACGGATAAGTGTCGGACGGTTATTGGATAAAGTGTCCAACTTTTTCGAATATCTCGCCAACCATTCCCGAGCCTCGCCATATTGGCTTTCTGAACGCTGGCGAAAACGTTGGACAGCGTGTACACAATATCGTGTACACGTTCAAATCGCGGCGACAAACGAACTGAGGCAGAGTCCGCAGCCACGCCAAACATATTCTCTCTGTTGACTAAAGGTTGACACGTTACAGGTGTGCAAGCAACCTATCTCCTCTTCGACAGCCGCCGCGCTCATTGCCATTGCCGTGGTTGGCGACGGCAATTCCGGACTTGATCTCGATGGCCACAACAATGACAACGGCGGTGGTGTCGAGCAGCATCATGTACGTGTGCAACTAGTTACGGAATATTTATTCATGGTTGCTTATCCTCTGTAATCTACTTTGTTTTCGTAGGATGTTTACGATGGTTGACCACTGTAGATGCTCGCTACGTCTGGTGTAGATACGCTGCGTCCGGTCGTGTATTGGCAACTCGCTCATGGCTGCGCTCAGCATTTGTCGCGCTTGCAAAAGCGATGGATTATCGACGTAAGTTTGTTGTCTGCGAGCAATATTTTCAATTTTTATCATAACATAGCGGAAATCTGACAATCTTTTCCGTGTTCTGATAGTCGGCAGATCGATGGGTACCAGTGATCGATATTGGTACTCGGCGAACCAAGCCACCATAACTCCCAGGCAATTGTTAACAAAACCTTTGGAAATTCAAGCTGTCGTCTGGGTGATTCTCTGCGTAATTCCTCCACAGTGTTGGGTGATTCAACTTCGTGCACAGCATTCCTGTTAGAAGCATTTAGAACAGAACTTGAAATCTGCTGGGATGTTTCAGTATTCGTCTGCATCTTGGTGAGTGTTCGTGTCCCGTTAATTTCCAGTGCTTGTACGATCAAGCGAGATTCATTATGAAATGTTTCTGCTTGTATACTTCGTCATCATTCTCTGCAACGACTGAGCTAAGAAGGATCCCAATTTGGGGTCGACAATGTCCGGCTTGTTGGCATGGAGCCACAGGATGTACTTCACTATTCCATAGAGGTAGACGCTCTTGGACTTCGTGTTACTTCTCACGATCTGCACTTGTTCATTGAGTTCTTCCATTGTGGTCTCGGCTTAGGAGTCGCATGTACGTGGGTTCAGCTTTGGTTTCAATTTACACTAGTTATTAAAATAAATACGATCCAACACTGTCCAACAAATTCTTACTACATATGAATAGAAGCGCGCTTTCATTAATAGAAGGTAAGCAGCCAATTTAGTAGCACAGCGTTTTTCGTCCAATGAAAACTTGTCAAAGAATGCAGAGGAATACCGTTGGCTAAAAAAACATTTAAGTTCGATAACCGCACAACTTGATGCCCAACTATTAGGATCATTCTAACAGGATGTGCGTGTTGGTGTGAAGCCTCCCAAATTGCGACGCAATGAGACCAAGACGCCGCATCAACAAATCAGCGATTGAACCCATGCTGCTATTGAGCGCGTGGTTGCTGGTGAAGAGCCACCGCCACCCGCCGGCGCGACCACGATTCCGTACAAAGAGGTGCAAGAAGGCACTGCCGACCAAAACAACGGGATCCTGCGCCATGACTTCCAGCTGAAGCGGAGCAAGCGCTCGCTGACTGGGGGTGGGGCAACAGTGAGTTGGTCGACCTGGCGACTGTCACACAATTTTCCCAAGGCCACCTGTTCCTGCGCTGAATACAATTAATAGCTGTCATAACCAACCGAACTGTCAGCCCCTCTATAAGCTGCAGAATTGTCTATATTTATACAAACTGGTGCCTCTCAGATATTATACCTCGACGTCCCAGCTGTGCTACCCAAAAAGAGATTTGATGTCTTGTTAATAGTGCGAGGTTGGCATGTAAAATGATTGCGATTTTAACGCCTGTGTTGAGTATGCATTTGTAAAAACTCACAAAAAGACTGGAACACACAGCTTCAAATCCACCTTGTGATACTTTATCCGATGCGTGGGTCATGTAAAGCCGTGTGTTACTACATGTAAACTGGCTGCTTACCTTACAAAAAAGGCTGTAGTTTGCTGATTTCCTAGATCAACGCAGTCTTGGCGCCGTGGATGACCGCTTCGCTGCAACCATACTATCCGGATAAGTACTCAAGAACGAAGCACGTTTGAAAACGTCGTTTTCTTGAAGAGTGTCACCGAGTCAAAGCCGAAGATAAAGCGAGCATGTAATCGTCGAACCGAACATCACACACTTGATTAAAGTATGCGCCAAACATTCGGAGTTCAAGGTTGGATGGTGTTTCAAGGTTTATCGTCTCCACTGTTCGTTTTTCTTGTCAAAGCTCAGCTAGGATGTCTTTACGTACTTTAGGACTGTTCGCCGCCATACTTGCATCGGCAACGCAAGCGTCTACAACCCACCAGGATCTTCATAATGGCATAGCGACAGATTGGCCAGCACTACGTTTTCAATTCACAGTCAAGCGGAGCTCCATGCAGGTTCACGGACAGTCAAGCTTCACGATGTTTGCCAATCCCGTCGTCTCTAGTGATGACTCCCAGGTGCTGTACGATACCTTCACTACGTTCACGGAGAACTCGATACCGGCCAATTACACCGTATTAGACGGCGTCTCCTACGTTTCTCATCAGCTCTTGGACGTTAAATCTTCGAACCCGTTGGTGGAATGTGCGGATTTAGATACTCTGCCATCCATTAATTCCATTGTATCAGTGCTGAGCGATGCTGTGGCTGTGTCAAGTATTTCCACAAGCAGTGGGAAGCTTATTGAATGCGCGAGTGGAAAGTCATTCAAGGTTACATGGAATGGAGTTAACTTCGGACTGTGTTTTTCGGGTTCGTCGGGCTTTACGATGCATGGCAACGACGTGGACGTCGTGGTGGAGTACGAGAAGGAAAAAGTAATTATTAACGCACCAAGAATGGAAGAAAAGTGTGCGAAGTCGGTCTTTTCGAGCGCTGTGACGTCCATCGGAAAGTCGCTACTCACAGGCGAGCCATTTTCCGCACAGGACGCAAGAAAGCTGGAAGCTGCGTTTGGTTTTGAATTTACGCTGGCTGAAACAATCTGCGGATGTAGATCCACGCCTCGCCCATGCGTATTTCTTCATGGTTTGGCGGCTTTTAAAGAGGAAAAAGGCAATCTCAATGTGGACCCTTACTGGGGAAATTTAACGAATCACGCGCCGTGCTGTTCGTCGATGCAGTATGTGAGGCTAGAAACGATGAACACCTCCTGGACCGACACCAAGCAGCAGCATAAAGTTTGCGACCATTTGCTTGCCGTGAACAAAAACAACCAGAATTCTACTATATCGGACACAATTATCGTGACGCACTCGATGGGAGGGCTTTTAGTCGCAGCAGCGCTTGCAAGTAGGAAATGCCATGTTGATTCCAGTACAAGTTGGGTAGCAATTGCGTCTCCAATGCGAGGAAGTATGTCCTCCGACTACTTCCAGGAATCCTGCAAGGACAACACCAACTTTGTCATGGAAGCACTGATCGACTATACTGGCTTATGCCCGGGAGGCGACGGCATTCGGTCACTAGCGTATGAGGAAGAGAAATACAGCTCAAAGAAGTTGGACGCGCTGTATGTGGCTGCGCAAAAAGCGTATCGGAGTCACGTTACCGCCGCAATGTGCAGCAACGGAAACACTGGACTGCGATCGAACAGACAAGCAATCTATTGGGTTCTTGGCCGCACGATGAACCACAAGTCGTCTAAAAATGACGGAATTGTGGAGTTCTACAGCTGCGCCGGGGGATTCCCTGAATCAAAGTTTGGGGAAACCTACCACGATCGATTCTACGTGACAAAACTCAACCATGCCGACGCAGCGTTCCGGAACGGTGACGCGCTTTTAAATACGGAGAAGATGCCCCTAAAGTGGTTCGAGTGTCTACTCTAACCTTAACCATTACGCTATTACTCAACCAGATGAGTTATATACTCACTCGTGCAGGAAGCACGATGGACTTTTATATTTTTTACTTTACGGGATGGGTTCCATGTAGTTTGCCAAATATACAGAAGCACTCGCTTCATATGCAGGTCGAAATAGTTCTTCACTGCTTTTTTTTTTTTTTGGGGGGGGGGGACTTGGGTGCATTCCATCGTCAAGGAAGTCTACATCGAGTTTTCATCAGATGGACGACCTTGTTCTGACAATCCTCATAGTGCTAACTTGGCTTTCTTCATGCTGCGGCCATACTCTGCCAGCGTAATCGAGCGCTTCAAAAGAAGTGATCCTTGTGTGATGGCACAGTTCTGTGGGGAGTACAGCGGGATGCTCGTCTCCACGTCACACGGGTCAGAGGGGCTCGATGGGCTCTGGTCGCCCTTCATGACCACCACGCAGTCATCAATCCACGTAGTGGTCTGGTCTAGGAAGGTCTCGACACTGGCAGGACATTCCTGAACCAGGAAATCTGCGTCAATCTCGACCTTGAGGTCATCGTTCAGCGGTTCACAGCTCTCGCTGGCCTCGTTCACCGTCTTCTTGCGGAAGACATTTACCAATTCGACTAGTGTGCTAGGCAGCACACTGGTGTCCACAAATGGGGCCGTGTAGGCAGACAGGACGTGTCTTGCGGCATCTAAAAGTACACCAACTAGCTCATGAGTCCACTGATTTAGCAAAAGCATACAGAGACCAGTCAAGCACCTTTCAAGATGTCCACCGGCGTCTCCAGCACTGACCACCACGGTTTCCCTTCACTCGTTTCAGTGTCTTCCGGCACGCAGCCACCGAACAGGCCGGCGGCGTACACTGCGGCCTTGGCAGCGAGCACAGCGTCCACTGCCAGACACGTCCACGTGATGGCGCTGTCGTTCAGAAAGCTCCAGGCCGTCTGCTTCAGCTGTTGCCGCAGAGCATCTCCCTGTGTCTCCTTCAAGGCGACAACCTTGTCCACCGCAGCTGCGATATAACAGAACGAGTGGTCCACGTCCAACTCGAAGCTCAATGCCAGAAGCACATCTCCCTCAAGCTCAACAATGTCGCTGGCCACGTTAGCTTCTGATAACTCCAGTGACGTCTGCGTCATCAGCGCCTTCGCTAGTCGCCGTACGTCGACGCCCTGCGTCTCGTCGTTCTCGGCCTTGGAGGCCAGCAACAGGCACGCGGCCGCCACTCGGCGCTCATCGCACTGATCCAGTGAGCGCCGCATGAAGAAGCGGTGCAGGAACACACAGGCTGCGCGCTGAGAGGCCAGCGACAAGTGCAGCGCCGCTGCGAGTCGTGCCACGAGGCGACAGGCAGAGGCGCGGCGCTCCAATTCCGAAGCGAGCGATACGCCGTCCTGGCGGGACGGAGAGTGCTGCAGCTCGGCGGCGGAGAAGAGCCAGTCGGACGACATGGCGGGGGCCTTAGAGAAGGCGGGCGGGGAGGAGGAAGAGCGGCAGGAGCTGAGCGGTGCGCGGATTCTTGGTGGTGCTTCGTTGACCTTGGACTGGAATGGCTAAACTGGCCTCAGAACCTATGGAAATGGTGCGTTGCGAGTGGCCAAAAATATTTGCAAAGCCCTTACCCTATACTGTTTTTGTCGACGAATCAACCGCCAAAATTTGAATTTGAAAAGAAACGCTTCGACAATCAATCTGACTTCAACAATCACTCAGATTCATTTGAGTCAACACCCTGAAGCGGTTGTTGTCAGCTTGTCCGTTGGTTTAGCTCCAGCGTCTGCTTCAGAGTGGCGAACTGAGTTGCTTTGACCTGAATTCGCTGAAGAATTTCCAGTTTTTGAGCTTCCATGCGCTCCACTTCTGCCAGAATAGTCGCCTCCATCTCCGCCACTTGGTCTTCAACTGACAACTCGATGGTTGGCTTGTTCATCCGCAGACTGCGTGCAGCTCTCATCATCGAGAAAAGACGGCGCTGGTCGCCCAAATCGTAGCCTCGCCGCAAAATCCCTGCTCGCCACGCAGCTTGCAGTAGTTTTGCCGAATTTTGGCGAGTCGCCTTCTCCCACCACTCCAATTCAATGAGATATTTCACCTTTGTCTCGCTTGGCGAGAGATCGAGGAAATTAAAGAAAAGCGACTGGACGAGCGCCACAATGAGAACACCGCAAAACATCCCGCCAACGACCGAAAATGCTCGGCCAAGATACGTCACGGGAAAATAATCGCCCAAACCAGTCCCAGACTGCAAAACAAACAAATAGACGCGTAAGTAACATATCGGATGCAAGAATATATAAAGAAATGCACACACTTGCCAGAGTGGTGATTGTAAACCAGACAGATTTCCAGTAGCTGTCAAAAGCAGCTTGCACAGGTCGCTCCAGGACACGCACAATAGCAGCCGTAAGCAGAGTGATCAGCGCTATTAGCGGCAGCAAGATATTCAGCGGATGAAGCTTGAAAATGGTCTTGAAGTGGAAGAACGGCTTCATTGCATCCACTCCATTTAGTGATCCCACAAGCGAAATCCATGGCGAATGCAGAGCTGACGAGCTGCGAACAAATCGGGATAACAAATACAGCCTTGCCACCATGAACACACCCAGTACCTCCACAGGGTACTGATACAATAGATAACACGATTCTCCAATCTTCACAGTCTCGATTTCTCGCTGCAGAGATTGACAGACCGAGTTATCCTCCCGACTCAGATTTCCGTGGAGCTGCACGAACTCAAATTTCCCACTAAGTCCCGGAGGGATGTGGAAACTGCAGGCAATCAGCTCCAACAGCAGTAACATAGGTCTCCATAGTGAGAATTTCGCTCTTCTGGACGGGACGGCGCTCTGCAGTTGGTTCACGTGGCCGTCGCAACGATATCTCAGCACCAGAAGCACGTCCAGCAGCACAGTCGACACCAACACAAAAATCTTGAGAATTAGCACCACTAGCTCTGATTTTGACGGCATTTCGTCGTTGCGTTCAGCAATTTCGTTCTCCACAAGCATCAAGGCAATGCCCAGTAGCCCCACGATGCAGGACGAGAGATCATAGCGGCGGCGATGTCGGAATTGCTGGATAATATCAGGAATTGTGACAAGAATGATTTAGTCAAGAGAATTTTGGAAAACGATGGTCGAATTGGGGAGTAGATACCTTCTGGAGGTTGAGTAGGAAGTGAACGGGGGGGCTCTGCGAGCTGGTGCTGACGTCGAATCGCTTGGTCGCAGCCGTCTCGAGCCTCATTCCTGCAGATAAAAAAAAACACTGTGTGGTTCGTTAGAAATATTTCTAAAAGATCATCAGTGAAAAATTGACGTAAAGTTGAAGTGAACGGAAACGTAGCATATGTATTCATTTCGTTGCTAGCTACGTCTACGCCGTGATGACGCGCACACCTGCCATCGACACGCGTTCCGCCGACAAAATGTCCGGCTGCGTGATGAACATCATGTTGCGTGGCACATTCATCGAGCGCGACAGCCACTCGATCATCGTCGGACCGAACTCGCCGTGCACCGACACGAAGTCCACGCGGATCTTCGGGTACATGCTGTCAAACAACGCAGCCATTTCACGGAAAGCCGCGAGTACTGGAGCACCGGCCTCCTCGTCCGCAAACACATGCACGATGCGCAGCGTGTGGGTCTGTTCGTTACGACGCACGTATATAATGGCCTTGTTGATAATAGTCAGGTCGGGCACCTTGCAGAAGAAGACGATGGGAGCGTTGCGGATGCTGACGATAGTGCGTGCAATAGTGCGTCCACCACGCGCCCCGGTGTGCTCCACTTCGGGTGTACCATCGTCCACCATGCCGATGATAATCTCTTTCCCCATGCGAGACGGCGCCACGCTCTGCAAAAACACCAGAACGACACGAAGAATCGTGACACGCTCGAACATGATGAAGATCACGAGCATCACGACGATGAAGTAGATGGCGAAGTACATGAGTACTGACGGATCGCCCAGTAGGTTCGCGAAAATGCCCACCACGACAAGAAGGAACCCAACTATGACGACTGTCCACGACGCGTGGATGTCTCGCGGAATCTCGGAGCGTTTGCCCTTGAGCAGCATGCAGGCGCACGAAAACATAGCCATCAGGCCAAGGAACGCGTACGTGTAGACTCCATTAATGGTGGAAGCATCGGCATTCAGGATCAATACAAGACTGGACGCCAGCAGGAAGTAGATGCCGATGATGTTGTGGTTAGTCCCGCGCAGCTTGTTCTTGTTGGCCAGGAATGCAGGCAGGACTCGGTCACTTGATAAACGTTGAACGAGACCGCAGATACCGACGTACGACGTCAGTACGGCACCGCTCAGGACAACGAAGGCGTCAATGCAGACCCACGTCTCGAACCAACTCCCCACAGCCACATGCCCGACCTTTGCCAGCAAGGCATCGCCATGTGTGTAGATGCCGTCGTCACCTCCCAGCGGGAGCACAGCCAGAATCCCAGCCCCCAAGCCAATGTTGAAAAAGGTGACGAGTGCCCACATGTTGCGCAGAGTCTTCCGGAAGACACCTGGAGCCTGTTCCTCGACGTAGTTCGACGATGACTCAAACCCCGTGATACCCAGCATGGAAGCTCCAAAGCCGAAGAAAATCGATGTGAACACGTTGCCATCGAGTATGGAGCCTGCGAAGTCTACTTCGGGCAACTCCGTGTGCATGTTATTGGTGAAGATGTGGGAATGTTGAACACCGTACACAATGCACGACACGAAGAGGATGCTGAGCACGACAATGTGGTGCAGGAAAATAACAACAGCCACCCGTGAGCTTTCGGCAGTACCCAGTGCGGACAGGAGAGCGAAGGCTCCGAGTAGGATGATCGTGCATCCGACGATAGGGATCTCCACCTGGTTGTTAAGATAGCGCACACCCGACGTAGCGGAAACCACGCCGGTGGCCACGTAGGATAAAATGCTCAGACATGCTGCCACGGCGGCCGTACGTTTGGATGTCGTGTTGAGTAGTGCGTTGTACGTGCCTCCGTTCATAGGAATAGCGGTGACGACTTCTTCGTAGATGAAGCGGAACGAGAACAGCACGGTCGACACCATGATTAGAGGAATGGGCATGAGTTTGCCGGATTTCGCGGCCACCGACGACGCTGAGTACAGCACACTGGACAGGATATCGTTGCCACAGATGGCCGTGGCGGGTAGTTCGCCGAGAAACGAGCGAGGCTTGTCGAGCTCGAGTTGGATGTCGGCCAGTTCCGATTGAGGGACCAGCACATGCTCTGATGTACCGAACCCCGGGAACTGCCACGTCGGGCCCTTGGGACCTTTGTCAACGACTTCGATCTCGATCTTGCGCCGTCGAAGATTTAAAGCTTGCGAGCTGGTGCCACTCACCAACTTCGGTGAAGAAGCCCGTCGGTAGAATGGCGTGGGCGACGGTGCCAGTAAGGCTCCGTTCGTGTTGGTCTCTTGATCCATGGTTTTGACTTGAGGTGCTTTATCAGGAAAGAGGAAGAATGAAATCGGTGGCGGCGTTTCTGGCCCAGTCCCAGGCAGAGAGTTCCTAATTAAGCCTTCACGCCTGATTGGAAGATGACTGCTTTTGTGGTTTGGTTGGTTCGATTGTAGAACAGAGCATGAGAGCAGCCACTTGCTTGCTTAAACTTGGTCCGCGACGAACGTTTCGAGCCACTCTGGTCTGGTATCCGATATTACACGCTTGAAATGGGGTGGCAGTCTGTGCGGTGAAGGCTTTCAGATCGCCAGCAGGAATCCCAGCAGAGGTGACTCACTGTCTTGACCCCCCACAAGTTGAAAAATGCTGTTGTGTGACGCCTCGAGTATCACACTGTCGTTTACCTGTCGGGGAGAGGTAGACATTATTATTGTGCCTCCACGAGCGGTTGCTCCTTTGACGATAGTTTTGGCCAAGAGGGACATCGAACGGTAAAATGCTAAGAGTTTCTGGCACGAGCCCGACGACTGCGTTGATCTAGGAAATCTGCAAATTACACTGCTTTTTGTAGTGAAAGCGCGCGTCTATTCTCGGGCCTACAGAAGGCACTCAAACCATTTTACGGGCATCTTTGCCGTATCTAAGAGTGAGTCGCCATGCCGGAACGCTGCATCGGCGTGGTTGAGGTTCGTCGCGTAGAATTTGTCCCGATACGTACTGCCAAATTTCGATTCGGGAATCCCCGACGCGCAGCTCTGAAACTCCACCATTCCATCGTTTTTGTCGGATTTGTGCGGGACCATGTTGCCCAGCGTCCAATACTGCAAGTGCTCAATGGAATAAATCCCGGTGTATTTGTTGCTGCACATGAGAGCATACACGTTCCTTCGATACGCTTCCTGAGCAGCCACATACGCTGCGTCCAGCTCCTTCGAGCTGTAAGTCTCGTTCTGGTACGCTAGTGACTGGATCCCGTCACCAGCAGGACAAAGGCCAGTGAGGTCCACGAAGGTTTCCATGAAAAGGTTGGTGTCATCCTTGCAGGAATCCTGGAAGTAATCAGACGCCATACTCCCAGTCATTGGCGACGCAGTGCTGACCCACGTAGAACTTGGCGCGAAACTGCATGTCCCCGTTGCAATAGCGCCAGCCACCATAAGCCCGCCCATGGAGTGAGAGACGATGATTGTGTCAGAAATTGTGGATTCGCGGCTAGTTTTGCTCACCGCGAGCATCCGATCACACACTTTTTGCTGCTGACTCTTATCGGTCCAGGAATACTTTATCGAATCGAGGACTGCGTATTTCATCGATGTACAACATGGAGCGTGGTCCGTCAAATCGCCCCAGTACTTTGGGCGTTCATCGGCGTTTTTCGGTTCCTCTTTGCGAATTCCTAGACCATGAACGAAGATGCACGGTCGTGGCTTTGACTTGCACGAGCACGAATCGTCAAGTAAAAAATCAATTTCCGCCTTCAGCATTCTTGTAGAATCAGAGGAAACCAGCGCACCCGTAAGCAATGATCTTCCAATTGCCGATACTGAAGTTGGCACTGCCACCGCTTTGCATTTATCTGTCGTCCCAGTGTTTGCTTTCGGTGGCAAAATCTCGACTTGACTCGCTAGATAGTCCACTTTGACGTCAATATCGCTGCCATACATCGCGAATCCCGACGAACCCGACGCACATACACCAAAATCGATGTCATTCACTGCGACCTTGAACATACTGCCACTCGAGCACGCAGTTGTGCTACTGTTGCTCGCCGATATACTGGACACAGCCGCAGCTTCACTCAACGCCGAAACAATAGAATTAATCGATGGCACAACAACTGACTGGGAATCTACGCATTGCACCAACGGAGTGTCGACATCGGGAAAGTTTCGCGATACGTACGCCACACCGTCAATGGTGGTGTAGTTGTATTCTGCCAGGCCCTCTGAGAATGAAGCAAATGAGTCGTAGAGAACTCTGGTGCCAGCATTGTCATCGCCTTTAACGGAGAGAACGGGCCTTGCGAGCACAGAGAAGTTGGAATGACCGTGAAGTGTCATGGAGCTGCGCTTGGTCGTGAAGTAGAAGCGTAGCGACGGCCATTCTGAATCTCCTGTCTGGGCTTGAAGCTCACGGGGTTGCCGCTGTTCAAGCGTATGTACAGGGTTTAACCGACTTCCAGTTGCCTGTGCCGAGAGTGACAACACCGCTGTAAGAGTCAATATCGAGCTCAGAAACGCTGTAATCATTTTTCTGAATCCTTGGCAATTGCTGTTCAAAATGAATACTGAGAAGTGCTCAGTAAGTACAGCCTACGGCGCGTGAGTCACGCCAGAGCCCAGTGCTTTTCTCGAAGGACGGTAGGTTGTTTGAGCTGTTTGCGTGCGAAGTTGACGGTCGTCAACTCGACATAGTTGCAGCATTATGAGGAACTAACATATTCCAGTAAAAAAAAGTTGTAAATACACACGCTCTGACTTCTGATAAGTTCACCAGTTTTTATCAATATTTTCTACTGGAACATGGTAATTCCTCACTGCAACCGTTTCCCAGGATTATCTTCAGCTTGGTGCTGACAAACGATTAGTACACGCTGTAGACTTATTAAATGTACGCCATCAGTACAGTAACCTCGTCCGGGCTGGCTGGCACCAAAGCTGCAGTGGGCATTGTGGTGATCACCACTAAGTTCTTCAGCCATTACGGTGTCTGCTACCTGTCGCACGCGCTTAAAAAAACGCTATCGATGAGCGAAAACCTGTCAACAAATCGGACGAATATTCCAGTAAATGTATGAGCCATGTTTCCATTGCCTACGTACTCGATTTCGCCCGAACGTGTTATTGCACATGTGTGGTGTATTGAGTGGTGGCGACCTGAGGCCAGCACAAACTGTTACGTCATAGTTAGTTCCTTATCTTCTCCTAACAACAATTGCGGTTGGAAAAGTATTCTCGCCGGTGAATGATACTACTACAGTAGTAAGTCTAATACGACTACTGTCAGTGAGTCGATTACGATTATACGTGCTACCCTACAATAGGCACTCGAACCACTTCACTGGCATCTTCGCTTTGTCCAGAAGGGCATCGCCCCCTCTGAAAGCCACATCGTAGTGATTGAGTTTCGACACGTAGAAGCGATCACGATAATCGTCACCAAACTTGGATGCTGGAATCCCCCCGGCACAACTGTGGAATTCCACCATACCGTCGTTTTTACGCGATTTGTGCGAGACCACGCTGCCCAGCGCCCAGAAGCCAACCTGATACGATGAAATGATTCCAGAATAACTGTTGCTGCACATCAGAGCGTACACATTGTCCCGATATGCCCTCTGTGCAGCCTCGTAGGCCACGTCCAGTATAGGATTACTGTAGCGTTCGTGTATGTATGCCAGAGACTTGATACCGTCGTCTGCAGGGCAAAAGCCGGTTGTTTCAACGAATTTCTCCATGAAAAGATTGGTCTGGTCCTTGCAGGATTCCTGGAAGTAGTCCGAGGCCATGCTCCCAGTTATAGGCGATCCCGTACTGACCCACGTCGTGCTTTTATCAAGACTACATAGACCGTTTGCAATCGCTCCTGCGACCATGAGTCCACCCATCGAGTGCGAAACGATGATCGTGTCCGAAACTTTTCTTCCTTTGCTCGTCTCACTCACTTCGAGGATGTGATCGCACACTTTCTGCTGCTGAATATGGTCGGTCCAGGAATTGTTCACCGTGTTAAGTACGGCGTACTTCGTCGTGGAGCAGCACGGTGTGTGTCCTGTCATATTCCCCCAGTAGTCGTACGTATCGAGATTCTCCTCCTCCTCTGTGAGAACACCCAAACCGTGGATGAAAACGCACGGACGCGGCTCCGACTTGCATGAACAGGACTCGTCCATCGAAAAGTCAAACGCCGCCATAAGATTCCTCGCGTCGACTACAATTTCCTCTCCAGTCAGTAAGGACTTCCCGATCGACGTGACTGAACTGGGTGACGACACTATTTCGCACGCAGTTTTCGCGTTTTTATCCATCTTTGGCGCCAGAATGGGCGTGTTTTTCTCCGCGTACTCCACCTTGATATCCATATCGCTGCCATACATCATGAACCCTGAAGAACTTGAAAAGCAGAGTCCAAACTCGATGCCATTCACCGAAGTTCTGAAGGAATTCCCGCTTGAACACGAGATAGCCTTGCCATTACTCGCCAGAATGGTTGCAACAACCTCCGCGTTACTCAGTGCTGCCACGATCGCGTTCACAGGCGGTAGCATATTCGTATCCATGCACTGAACCTGCGGGTTCTCGCTGCCGTCCAGGAAGCTGTGAGAAACGTAGGCCACTCCATCCACGAGAGAGTAGTTGAAGAGCATTCCATCTTCTGCGAACGAGGTGAACGTGTTGTAGAGCACGCTGGTTGTGTCGCTGGATACAATGGGGTTGGCGAGGACAGAAAACGCGGATTGACCGTGGACTTCTGTTGCGGTGCGCCTGATCGAGAACTGGAAGTTCAGGGACGGCCAACTGGCAGTTGTGTCTTCTTGTACGACGCTATTCTGTGCGGCTGCGAATGCCAGCAAGGCTGCAAATACAATGGCGACTATGGAACTTGGACGAGGTGTTGACATACTGCGAGTCTTCGATCAGCACTTTTGGTGTAGAGAGCAGAACGATCGCTGAAAGGGAATCACGTCCACCACCACTGCCGGTGTTCGTCGAAGGTTGTCAAGTTCGATTTTGTGAAGTCGAGTTGAACAGGGCAGGAGCATACGAATTCCAAGAGTTTGTACTGTAGTATCCGGTTCGTTGGAGATCATGTGTTTTATCTTCGGGCTTTGCCAGACATCAAGTCTTCAAGCCCGAAGTACACAACAAAAAATAAGTCACTGTTGCTGACAGACTTGGTGACTTGGTCGGTCGAGGCTTCGAGGCTTTCCACAAATTAATCCGAAGGTCGTTCGAATGGTGACTCGAATCACTAATACAGGTAGCTCTGAAGGTCAGTCGAATGATGGCATGGATGATCAATAGTAGTGTCAATGTGTGATGTTTAGGACTTCGGGTTCAACTACAAGAGCACCTGTGGCATCTGATCCAAAACAAAATACAAACTGTAACTTGCAGTTGCCTGACCGTCAGTGACAGTTGAGGTTGGTGTAAGCTATTTTTTTTTTCTTACAGTAGCTTCTATTTTTCCCTGCTGAATTACCTGTACGTATCTCTGCAGGAGACACTCGAACCACTTCATTGGCATCTTTGCTTCGTCCAAAAGTGCATCGCCGCTCTGAAATGCCACGTCGAAATGGTTGAGTTTCGTCACGTAGAATTGGTCTCGATAATTGTTCCCGAACTTGGCTTCCGGGATGCCTCCAGCGCAGCTGTGAAACTCGACCATGCCGTCGTTGTGAGGAGTTTTGTGTGGAACTACCTTGCCTAACAGCCAGAATTGCCACTGGTAGTTTGAGATTAATCCACTGTGTTTGTAGCTGCACATTGCCGCCTTCACATGAGTCCGATAAACGTCCTGTGCCTCCTTATACGCTCTGTTCAGCTTAACCGAAGCGTAGTCCCCGTGTTCGTACGCAAGGGACCGGATCGCAGTACTCACGGGGCATCGTCCGGTGATATTTGCCAACTTCTCCATGATCCGATTGGTTTCGCCGTCGCAGGAACCTTGAAGATAATCCGAGCCCATACTTCCTCTCATTGGAGCGCCAGTACTGATCCAAGTTGTGCTAGGGGCAAGGTTACACTTTCCCGACGCGATTGCGCCACCGAGCATCAGAGCTCCCATCGAGTGTGTAATAGTGATGGTGTCGGAAATCCTCGACTTGATACTCGTTTCACTAACTGCAAGAGCTCGATCGCACACTTTCTGCTGTTGTTCGTCGTCAGTCCACGAGTTGTTCACTGTGTTGAGCACTGCGAACTTTATCGACGTGCAGCATGGCGCGTGGTCCGTCATGTTCCCCCAATACCTCGTGGGGAACGAGTCCTGGTTTTCTGCCATCTCCTGTTTGATACCCTGGCCGTGAATGAAAATACACGGACGTGGCGTTGACTTACACGAACACGGAGACGCATTCAAGGAGAATCCCAACGCAGCCTTCAGTATTCTCGAACTCTCACCAGGAATTGGTTGACCTGTCAATAGTGACTTTCCGATTGAAGTCACGGAGTGTGACGTTGCCACTGCATCGCACATGGCAGCTGGAACTGAAGTGTGAAACTCTTCGTTGCTGCTCAAGTATTCAACGTTGATGTCCATGTCGCTGCCATACATTGAGGAACCCGAAGAGCCCCGATGACACAGTCCAAAAGGGATGCCATTCACCGACATTTTGAACGTGCTGGAACACTCGACGACACTGCCATTACTCGTCGATATTCTGGACACAAGTGAAGCCTCGCTCAGTCCAGCAATAATGGAGTTTATCGACGGGAAGATGTCTGATTCATAGCCAGGGATGCCCAAAAATAGATACTTCCAAAAATAAATTTGTATTTCTCAGTAAAATTATTTTTTTAGGACGTGTCCTACTTTCAACCGTTATTTATGTTGCCATTTCGTAAAAATAGGGAATTTATTTCACGGAGCTACTGAGCTCCAACCAAATCGTAGAATTTGCTGAGGCCATTCATCTAGTTCTGGTGCTGCAGTTCAACCTCCAACATCGTGGAAAGGCTTTTTAGCATTGCGCGTGCTGTGCTACGCCACGAGCGCCAACGCCTGTCGCCAATGATGCTAGAAATGATCATGTTCCTGAAATGAACAGCTCCTACTACGACGTGGCAACGGTGGAGCAGTGCCTGTAAATGCTAACAGTATCGCAATAATCTATTGTGGTCGTTGCTTTTACTCAGTTATTTATTTGTCTCTGTGGATGGAGTGCAACGGATTATGTATTTTTTTTCTCAACTTACAATTCAAATTTATCGTATTTTAGGCATCCCTGTTCATAGCATTGTATGGAAGTGGCGCTGCTACCGCCATTATTACTCCGCGAAAAGTACGAGACGCCATTGGCCATAGTATAGTTGAAGCAGGCCAAGTCTTCCGTGAAAGTTGCGCAGCTATCGTAGAGCACGCTGGTACCTGTAGTATCATCGAAAAGGACAACAGGGTTCGCGAGAACTGTAAAGTCTGACTGGCCGTGGACCTTCACGGAGCTGCGCTTGACTTTGAAGTGAAAACGTAGCAAAGGCCAATTCGCCGTCCCATTCTCGAGGCTTCGTTGTTCCTGGTGTTGAGCTAAAGTTGTTTGGACGACTGCAACCAAGGCCGCCATCCACCAGAACAGCGACATCGGCATCACGATGAGTCCTGGTGCGTTTGGTGTTCGTTACGACCCCCCCCCCCCGTAATCCCAGTGGGAAATTGGGAGTGTCCTGGCAGGTCACTGCCCTGTCAAACTCATCGGTGGGAAGGACGCACCATCTCGAAAGCTGGGCATACGAAGTTCAAGTTCACGCTGTTCGATTCGGTCGAACCGCTTACCGGTATCTTCAGCTGTGTCTGTCGATGTGTTGGTTGGAAAGGAAGCAGTTTACCGGTACGTGTCATGCGCAATGTTTCACGCAGCATGACGAAGTGCTGTCAGCTTTACTGGCAATCAAACTCAATTAATCGAGGCTTCACTGTCTATGTCGTTTATTCTCTATCGGTTGCCGCCGTCTAAAGCAGACACTCGAACCACTTCACAGGCATCTTGGCCTTACTTAGTAGAGCGTCACCATTCCGGAACGCTGTATCTGCGTGGTTTAGTTTAGTCACGTAGAATTTGTCCTCGTAGGAGTTCCCAAAATCTGATGTAGGGAATCCACCAGCGCAACTGTAGAACTCGACCAAGCCGTCGTTCTTGAAAGAGTGGTGAGAAGCGATGGTCCCTAAAGTCCAATACCACCATTGTCGATCTGATCGCAGCCCGGAGAACCCGTTACTGCACATCAAGGCATCCACATTGCTTCGATATGCCTTCTGCGCCTCCACGTACGCTGCATCCAGTTCCGAGTTGCTGTAGCTGTCACCTTCGTATGCGAGGGAAATAATCCCGTCGTCTGCAGGGCAGTACCCAGTCTTTGCTACCAAATCTTCGACAATAAAGTTGGTTTCGTTCTTGCAGGACTTTTGGAAGTAGTTGGAGGCCATACTTCCACGCAATGGACCCGATAAACCCACCCAAGTCGAAGACGAAGCAATGCTACATTTGCCCGTAGCAATGGCTCCAGCCAGCATGAGATTGCCCATTGAGTGCGTGATGATAATGGTGTCTGTAATGGAACTGTCTTGACTGGCCCCATTCACTGCAAGAGCCCGATCACAGACTTTCTGCTGCTGCTCATCATCCGTCCACGAGTTATTCACCGTGTTTAGCATTGCATACTTCATCGACGAACAGCACGGCGCGTGGTCCGTCAGGTTCCCCCAGTATTTAGTGGGAAATACGTCCAAGTTTTCGGGTTCCTCTGCCTTGATTCCCAATCCATGGATAAAAATGCACGGCCGAGGCGTCGACTTGCATGAGCATGGGTCGTCTTTAAGCGAGAAGTCAATATTAAACAGCATTTCTCTCAATTTCCTCGCTTCGTGTGGGATTGACTCCCCAGTGAGCAGAGATTTTCCGCTTGCAGTCACCGAAGCTGGCGTCGCCACTTTCTCGCACGCTTTTCCCCCAAATTTCGGCTTCATGACCCTTTCGTGGTTTTCCAGATATTCCACTTTGATTTCCATATCACTGCCGTACAGCATGAAGCCTGAAGATCCTGAAAAACACAAACCCAATTCGATTCCATTGACCGAAATCTTGAACGTATTTCCGCTTGGACATTCAATAACACCACCACTGCTTGACGAAATACTGGAAACGGGGGTGGCATTGTTGAGTGCACTTACGATTGAGTTGATGGACGGCACCACGTCCGAGTCATCGCACTCACCCACTGCGCTTGTATTGCTGTCCAAAGAGCGGTGAGAAACGTACGCGCTGCCATCTACAACCGTGTAGTTGTACAGTGTCGAGTCCTCCGTGAACGTGGCGAACGTGTCGTACAGAATACTGTCGAACGCAGCGTCACTATCAGATATAACTGGGCTTGCAAGTACGGACAAGTCGGAGTGTCCGTGGATTCTCATGGAGCTGCGCGTGATCGAAAAGTGGAAGCTCAACGAGGGCCAACTCGTTGTCGTCGCATCCACAAGACTCCGAGCATCGCTCTGGATAGCGAGTGCAAGTATGGATGTCAGCATGGTGGCTAACATGACGGGACTTGGCAGCATAGCGACGTGCGTGCTTGGTCGGAAGTGGAGAAATGAGTGGTAGATTTGAACATACATGTACCGACAGCCGGTCTGGCATAATAATCAAAGCAGCGGGCCACGGTCAGATCCTATGATCGCCATGGCTTTCTATCACACATGGACCGCGAAGAAATATGCAAGCAGAGCTGTTGTCGTGAACCGAACCGTTGTCCCAGACTTTCTCCTCATCTCGTTTGCGGCAAGCTGCAGTATCCGGTACACGTATGAATCTTTGGGTCAATTGGCGAGGTCTTTTCCGTAAAAAGGGTTATTTTTTTTTTAAACTTAGCAAAAACCCTTCCTATCGAAATTCCTAAAAGGCAACTAGTCCGAAATAACTCGCACGCCCAATGCCGATACCCGGTGGATGTTCTCGTTCGCCGGTTGACGCATGAACATCAAGTTGGTCGGGACATCCATGGACTTGGACAGCCACTGCACCATGGCTGGATCAAAAGCCCCAGTAACAGCGATGAAATCGATCTTGATCGACGGGTAAATGTGGTCGAACAGGTTTACGACATCCTCGAATTCACGTGGAACGGGGGCGTCTGGTTCGCACACGTGGACTAATCGGAGGCAATACGTGTGCTCGTTCTGCATCACGTACCGCACAGCTTCATTGATCTTGGGCAGGTTGGCAACCTTGCAGAAGAAAACCACAGGCGTATTCTTGACCGTCTCGATGGTCTTGGCAACCTTCACACTGCCAACAA
This sequence comes from Phytophthora cactorum, assembly GCA_016864655.1. Classification (NCBI taxonomy): domain Eukaryota; phylum Oomycota; class Peronosporomycetes; order Peronosporales; family Peronosporaceae; genus Phytophthora; species Phytophthora cactorum. The sequence goes on from NHQK01000101.1 coordinate 161,609, forward strand.
AGGCATGGCCACCCGCCGAAAGCTGCTGTATAGGCGTAAACTCTCCTTGTTTGCCACCGAAGTGAAGCAATAGCTTGCGTGAAATGTAGAGAAGTCCTTTGAGCAGACTGACGCGAGTCAGCATCAAGAAAACCACCACGAAGAAGACCAAGAAGTAGATGAAGAAGTACGACAGCGCCTTGACGTCCGAGAAGGCGTTTGAGAGGATACCCAGCGAAATCATTCCAAGACAGAAGCACGTGTTGGTCCACGACGTCGTTCTCTTGCGTGGGATCTCTTCTCGACAGATTTTCAACAGTAAACACGCGATGGTGAACGATAACAGCACCGAGAGGAACGCAAGCGCAAAGACACCCGAGAGGACCGTCACTTCGGCGTTCAAGATGAACACGAGACTGGAGCACACGATGCAGAAGACCAGGATAATGTAGTGGTTCGTCCCACGACACGAATTTACCTTAAGCAGGAAGCTCGGCAGCACTCGATCAATTGCCAGACGCTGGAACAACCCGTTGATTCCTACATATGCCGTCAAAACGGCACCAGCAAGCACACCAAATGCGTCAATTGCCACGAGAACTTCCAGCCAGCGACCGCCACTGAGTCGTCCCATTAGAGACAGCAGCGTCGACTGGTTCGAGATAATCGTGTCCAGTGGGACAACAGCCAGTGCTAATAACGAGTACGCCACGTTGAATGTGCTGGAAAGAGCCCACATATTACGCAGAGTCTTCGGGAACATGCCAGCGGCTTGTTCTTCCACGTACTGCGACGAGCTCTCGAAGCCTGTGACTCCAAGCATCGCTGTACCGTAGCCCAAAAACAAAGCGGAGGCGACATTGCTGGCGTCTGCGGCTCCTCCAAACATCGTTACGTGAGGGAGAGAAGTGCCCATATTGTCCACGAAGATAGAAGGGTGTTGAGCCACGTAGATCAAGCTGAAAATGCCCAGAAGAGTGAGTGTAAACGTGTGGAAAACGAAGAAGATGAGCGCCACAAACGCACTCTCCGCGATGCCCATAAGACACAGTAGTGCGAAGACGACGAGCAAGAGAATAGTGCAGCCCATCACGGGGATCTCCACTAAGGACTCGTTGACGTAATTCATCGCCGAGACGGCATTCACCACAGCTGTCGACAGGTACGAGAGCATACTGAACACTGCAAAGATCGCAGCGACTTTCTTGGGGGCGGAGTTGAGCATAGCTGTATAGAACCCTCCGTTCAACGGTACAGCGCTCATAACCTCCTCGAATACCCAACGTAGACAGTAGACCACTGTAACCACCAATAATTGCGTCACTGGGGCCAATTTCCCGGCTTTAGCGATCGTTTGGCCTGCTGAGAATAATACACTGGAGAGAATGGCATTGCCACTGATGGAAGTGGATGTCCATTCCCCCAGTTTGTTTTTCGTCTCATTGGCTTCGAGTTCCAGGCGAATAGCGTCGATCTCGTCCTTGTGGCCCTGTACGAACTGCGCCTCTCCGCCGATATTCGGATGCATCCACGACGGTTCTTTGAAGCGACGATCCGTGACTTGGATATGCATGAAGCGCTGGCGCAATTGACTGGGAGTGTCGGCGCGGATGAAGTTCATCTCACTCACCCAGCCCAAGTCCGACGGCTGGTGCACCGAGAGCGCATAGTCTCCGGTGGTGGGGGTCACGGGGGACAACAGGTTCAGACGAAGGTCTTGGTTGGGACGGTCGCGTTCGGACTTGGCCATGATTTCCGAGGAATTGTCACGTCGAGACCTGGGGAGAAACGAAATGAGACCCGTGCGACTCGAAACCCCAACTGCCAAGTCGTCGAGTGAAGTTGGGAGAGGCGTGGCCAACGGTTGGACAATTCTGTGCGCGAGGTTGACAAGAGAGCGGCCAGACAGATTTTGCTTGGCGCTTGTGCGTTCGTAGCCATCTGAGCAAAGCCGCATCAGGACCGAGCGGAAAGCTTTTTTCTTATCCGAAACGATCACAGAGCTGGCCATTTGCCAGCGGCAATTGGTACTTCGAAATAAAAGAAATCGAGACGCGAAAGAGAACTGTGAGGAGTGGGATGGCCGCAGCTAAATGTAAAGCCGTTTTGGCTGCTGCAACACTGGTTTGCTGCTTTTTTTGTTTGCAAGTTGCAACTTGCAACTTGCAAACATCCTGTTTCAATCCAATGGGAAGAGTGGTGAATGACACCAGTCCAGCAAGGTACTGTATATAGCAAGATTGAGATCAGTTCAGTGACTTTTTGATTTAACGACTTAACCAGTGACGACTCGTAGGTGAATCGACTTGCGAAGGCCCATGCTGCATCACATACAGCACAGCCGCATTAATCTTCGGCAGGTATAAAACTACTGGCGTGTTCTTAATTGTCTCGATAGTTTTAGCGATATGACGAAGACTCTGACTCAAGTCCCCACTACGGGTATCCAGTGACGTTGTTGCTTCCGAGTAATGACAAGAAGCCCCTCATGTGAGTCATCAAGAATCACCACGAAAAAGGCTACGAAGTTGCTACCGGCGTTAACCGCAAAAAAAATAAAATACTTGCGCTTTCATTAGAAAACTAGCGGCGGGGCGTCTTCGTCCTCCTCTTCCAGTTCTACTTCTGATCCAACAACATGACTCGCAGTCGTTTTCGTCACTAGTGGCGTCATCTGCGGGCGTCCATGAGACTTATTGTTCTCATTTTCATTCTCTTTCTTCACGAGCCCACGAATGCTGACTGCTCGGCGTTGCTCCGGTGAAGCCTTATTCGCAGCTTCCAGCAGCTATGATACATCCAGCAGTACAAGTGTGAGTATTAGTTAAGGCACACGAGATACAAATTGAAGATACATGATAAATATTGCTGTACCTCGTCAGAAATCTTCGATGTGGTTTTCGTGGTCGAAGTCATCTTTTTCTTTGCGTTCTTGGCCTTCAGTTTCTTGTCCTGCTCCTCGCGGTACAACCGAGCGCGTAACTGTTGTGCGTGGGTAACATGCGCTTTCGGAAGTGTCAAGCGCAGGGTTCCTGTGGTCTTCGACCGTTCCGCTTTGCCCGCATCCGAATGTACGAGCTCCGGAAATTTGAGCCGGAGAACCTTATTTTTCGCCACAATGGAGACGTACGAAGGATGAACATCCACGTCCACCAGTGACGTGTCCATGAACCGAGGAAGATCCACCTCCAGAATGATGTCGAGGATCTCATCCGTGAGTCGGAACTCCCACTTGCCTTCGTTGCACTGCCGAATGGCCCCATCTGCCCGCTCTTCCAGTTCTCGAGCCTTCCGCAGCATCTCCTCGTGTTCTGTTTCTGTGTTTCTCTCCTTCGGCTGGTTCTCGCGTCTGCGAGCTTCTTCCTCTTCCTTCTGCTCCGCCATCTCGAGATACATCTCGCGACGGGTGTGCGGCGTGTACGGCACCTTCTCCGCCGACGACATGACCGACTTCTTCTCCGAAATGTCGGTCGCTTCTCCGCCCACCACTTCAATTACCGCTTCATCTTCTGCTTTCTGTTGTGCCTTCTTGGCGAGTACCTTAATGGCTTCTTTGCGAACGTACTTCTGTCTCGCTTGAAAGACCTGCAGGGCCTTGATCCGATCGCTACGTTGGATCTCTTTACCGTCCAGAATCTCCAGTTGGGGCAGCGAGGCGATCACGTACTCTCGGAATCCTGTCTCCCAGTTAGATTGGCATGGATTTCCTAGCATGTAGAGCTCTCGGAGGTGCTGCAGAGGTTTGAGGTGGTTGATGCTCTTCTCCAATGTGTCAAAGTCCACGAAGTTGACGGTGAGGTCCAGTTTATTGAGGAACTCGCAGCTCTGTAGACCTTCAATCTCACTGATGTTATTCAGTGCCAAATTGAGGTACCGCAGCTCCTTCATGTGCGTCAAGTCCTCGATCTTGTCGATGATGTTGTTCTGTAAGTACAGGATACGCAGCTTGCGACACAAAGTGCCGATCATCTCCATCCTCTCCAGCTCCTCTTGGTGCAAAGAGATCTCCTCGAGAGTAGAGATCATACCTTCATTGTGCTCCGCCCGCTTGCGCAGTAGCTCCACCGTGATGTGTGGCATGACTGCAGAATGGGAAATGGCTACTAAGTACAAAAAGTATCTTGCGGTTGCGTCGTTTCGAGAAACTGACATGTGAGGATTTTTTAGATCCGATATTCGGCTCAAATCCGCTTTTTTCTAACTTTGAGGTCGGACTTAAGTGAATTGATCTGGACCAGTAATTAGCCTGAGTTCCCAATTACTCTGGTCCAGTGTCCAGGGACCTAAATTCGCAATCCAGACTACCGTAAATGCGCCAAGTGATTTTAGCTTCACTGCACCAGTAAAACTGCTTTCTCGACAATTTAACAGAAGAGCAACAACACCCGTAATCATGAACGCATACAGCATGATGGCCATGAACCAGCGAATCGACAAAAAAGTATAACAAACTAAGACTAAGTGAGGCTTTTTTTGTTGGGAAGTATCACAACTCTCAATTCCGCATCGAGGATAGCGAGACTATAAAACAAAATTCGCAGTTCGTAAGAACTGTTGTTTGCCGCCCTGGCCGTTTGTCATCCAGCAACGTTCGAGGAACAATTATCGGTCGGTCATTGCGGTAGCCGTCAATGCATCTAGGCGGAAGTTTATGACAGTCGCTAGCGACGCGTACTGCAGTGCAAGCTGGGATATTTGGTGACTAAGTGCATGGCGGCTTCCATACACTGCTGCCATTATAGTGTGTTGGGTCAGTCATATATTTTTGAAGTAAATAGCTGGCAGCAAGGCACAAAAATTTACAGCTTTGTTAGTTAGCATTTTAGTGTAAGCTGTTCTGTAAAAAAAAAAGTCATCGATTGATGTAACTCGCGATACGACTTTCTGGCGCTTAGTGGCAATGCCAACTTTTGACTAAAAGCTAGTTTGGAAGCTATCAACGACTTAAGAGCATCGCGTTGAACTCTTTTAATATAAGTCGACACATACCAACGATAACAAATGGATTTTCACAAGCAACTTGTGAGGCTGTCTATTCGGTGAGTCAAGCCTTTTAACGATTTGTGCGCTTGCTTGCGTGATTCCTTCGCTTTCGTAGCGAACGTGTTTGTTACGCATCTGGAGAAGCAACATATAGTAGTTTACGCCAAATCGTCGGCGCCCAATAATTTAGTCAAAGTATCAATTAATGCTAGAGCGTCTACCATCATTGGCTTTTTATTGATTACCAATTGGTTGCTTAACTGCGCTTCAATGCAGAGAACTACATGTAGCTCCCCAAGCTGTCTTGATTTCTCTTTGTCTTGACGAAGACAAGTTTCCTCTATGTCGGTACAACCACTTCTGTCTCACCAATTGAATATGGAGTTCGCCCGCGCTACGCAGCACCCAGCAGGTTTTGGCAGAAGATGATTATGCTACGATAATTTCCATCAGAACTGCTGCGTCTGTTGTATTTTAGATAGATTTTAACAAGCAATGGAAAATATGAAAAGAGAAGTAACGTTTAGTTAAATTGGTCAGGGCGATTTTGCTTTAATACTTGTGTCTTTTGCTCTCCGCGAGCTGCTCCAAATAGTAAATATTCTCCATACTCTGTCGATTGTGCGATTCACTAAAATGCAATACGGTCCTTGCAGCTCTCTACATCCGCTTAGCGCACCCGTCTGGATAGAGCTGCTTTCATAACCAAGAACCTCACGATAAAAGTACTCATTATCGTTATCTGTGGAGTCACTGGACTAGCACGCGATTTTAACCAACCTCTGAATCGTTGCAGATTGTCTCTAACGTTTTCTCAAGCCAGTTGATTGTTGGAATCAGACCGTGGTCACGGTCCGAGGACCGGTTCGGGCGCCGACTCAGGGATTTGCCGAGCTAGGGAGCTCGGGTGGTTGCCAGAACGCTGCGAGTATGTTGACAGATAAGATAATGGACTTTTTTACTTTCTCACAGTATATCCTCAAGCTAAAAGGTTATGAGCCCAATGGTTCATACTGTCGGCGCGGACGAAGCCCGCGTGCAGCCGGAAGCAAACGCCAGCCACGAAAGGGCTGGCAGCCAGTCCGGAGAGATTGAAGAGGTCAAGGGGACGGATGAGCCGAAAGGAACGCAGGAAAAGCTGCTGGATCTTCTCACGGGCCTCACAGAGCGAATGGAGCGTCTGGAGGCGTCGCAGGAGCGACAGGAAGAGAAGGAGCGGCTGAAGGGCCACGAGCCCAGCGTGTTCGGCTCGTCGCTGGGGCCAGGAAGGCCGATGGATCGGCAGGCCCTGGAGCAGACGCCACCACCGCGAAACTCTCCGGGAGTGTCGCCTGCCACATACTTTAGCTTGAGGCAGCACGAGTACGCGAACACGGCTGCGAACGTCGAGATGGCTCAGGCGCCCCAGGCGCTGCCACAGCATTTCATACCCCCACAAACGTACCACCCACAGCCCGCAGGCCCCACCACCACACGTACCGAACTTCGCGCGAGTGCCTGACACGAGGCAGCGCAAGCTCGGGATTCGCCCGTTCGACGGCAAAGAGCTCTACCATGGATTGGGGAGTGGATTCTTGTCCTAGGGAAAGCGTTTCGTGCGCCAAATTCAGTTCGCAAAACGAGCAAGTGGTTTCCAGTGGACAGAGGATGTCAAGATGGACATCCTCGGCCACCACCTGACCGGCATGGTGGAGCGCTACTACAACCAGCAGGTCGAAGGATGGTGGGAAGAGCAGCCAACACTGGAGCACGCGATGCAACGCCTCCTACACACGTTCGCCACGAAGATCACGCCGGCGCAGAATATGAAGATGTTCACTGCACCGAAGAGCGCAAAGAGGAGCTGGACCGAACACTACCTATATCTAGTTGCGGTTAGCGAGGCGTGCGGAGGAGCGGACAACCTGGTCCTAGCCAACATCGTGCACTACGCAGACTCGGTCATAAGAGTGTCGATGCTCTCGAGGCTAAACCTCGCGCGCACGGACTACTTGCGCCAAGCTGAGGAGCTGGCACACTTCGCACAGTCGACCGAGATCGAACTGCGCGGCAAGAAACTGGGAAGAGACGACGTAAACGACGTCCACGAAGGCCGCACCGACACTCGCAAGTGTTTCAAGTGCGGTAAGCCTGGACGCCTGAAGGCGGCCTGCACCAGCAAGAAGACGGACTGGAGAGACACTGGAAATGCGGATTTTGTGCTCACGGTCGACGACTCGGACACCAAAGACGGGGTCTGGATCCTCGACAGTGGCTCGAGCCGCCACTTGGTGAACAACCTAGCCCTGCTGGAAGACCCGGAAGACTACGAAAGCCAGTGCGTGGCTGCGGACGGAGGAACGCTCTGAGTGTCGAAGCGTGGGAGTGTCATGCTTGTAACGACTGCGATGGGGAAGCTGACCCGAGTGCGACTACTGAACGTTCAGTACGCGTCAAATCTGGAAAGGAACATCATCTCGTATGGATTGCTCGAGGTCAAAGGATACGGCCTGGCATACCGAGGAAGTAACCGCGTGATTGCCGCCATTGATGGAGGGCCGGCCATTTTCGACGTTGAGAAGTCGAACAACGTGCTGACCGTGCGTACTTTGGGGTCTAGATCCACTAAGGGCACGAGTGACGTGTTGATGTCGGTGCTCGCGGAGAACGAAGCGGCGGTCGAGCAGGACATGCAGACCGGACCGCTCATGCATTTCCACCGTAGACTTGGTCACCTGAACCACGATACTATCATTCGTATGACAAAGAACCCCGCGTCGGGGATCGCGCTCACTGACGATGTGCGTGCGAACTGCTTGGTCTGTGCTCAAGGCAAGCAGACCAAGAACAAGCAGTCGAGGAAGGGCACAGGCGGCAACTCGTCCATCGATGTTATCGGTGGCGTCATCTGCTCGGGCCTACAGGGGCCGATGACGCCAAGGGACAGACTCGGAAACCGGTACATGGTCAACTTTGTCGACCACCGGACGAACTATTGTAGGGTTTTCTTAACAAAGACTAAGGACGTTGCTGCGCTGAAGTTCAAGCACTTCATGGCTTTCTTCGAACGTCAGTTCAATTGCCGCATACACGTGCTGAGAACGGGCGGTGGGGGCGAGTACAAGACGCTGGACCTGTTCTGCAAGGACACTGGGATCGCGCGGCAGGTGAGCGATCCGAGGAACCAGGCCAGCAACGGCAAGGCCGGGAGGATGCACCGCATCATCATGAACATGGTGCGGAGCATGGTCTTTGCTTGCGGACTGCCGCTCAGTTTCTGGGGTGACGCCGCGGAATACGCTGCGTACATATTGAATAGGAGCCCTACCAAAGCGAACCCGGGGTCGAAGTCGCCGCTGCAGATGCTGACGAAGAACACAGCAGATCTGAGTGACATCGTGGTGTTTGGGTCGCCGTGCACGGTACGCGTGGACGCAAAGAACAAGTCACCGGGCGAAAGGGGCAAGCCGGGCATGATTGTAGGCAAAAGCGACGAGATCAAAGGCTACCGGGTCTACATCCCGCGGGATAAGGTAGTAGTGGTCACGCAGCACGTGAGCAACGTTGAGACGCTCTCGGACGTGCAGAATGAGCAGCTGAAGCGCGTGCACCTGGACGACTAGGAGGAGTCGGGGGGCACGGACTCTTCGGAAAAGAAGACTTCAAAGAGGAATTCGAAGCGCCACAGGAAGAAGACCGGTTGGACGCGTGACAAGCGCCAGACGAGAGCGGCGACGCGGAAAACTGCTGAGGCAAATGCGAGCCAAGGAGGTGGTAGTGAACAAACTGGGACGCCAACTGACGTGGTGAATAGCGTCAGGGAGCCGGATCCCAAGAACTACAGGCAGGCCATCAGGAGCAGGCTGAAAACGGAGTGACTCGTGGCCATAGAAGATGAACTCAGGGCACTCGAAGAGAACGGCGTGTGGGTCGTGGTAGTCCCACCCGTTGGCAGTCACGTGTTACACACTAAGTGGGTCTTTAAGACCAAGACCGACGCAGACGGTGCGATCGAGAAGTTCAAGGCCAGGCTAGTGGCCCGTGGAAACGAGCAGATATTTGGCATTGATTTCAATCTCACTTTTGCAGCGGTCATGGGATTGAGCACAGTGAAGGTGATCTTGGTCTTCGCGCCGCTGGGGCGTGCCAGCGAGGCACGGCGACAGCCCCAACGCGTACGTGAAGGCCGACAAGGAGCAGCACCTCGAGATTTACCTTGAGATCCCGCAGGGGATGGCTATAGGCGAGGACGTGCTACGCACACTCGGCGTGGACAGTAAGGGCAGGCTCACTCTGCGACTGCGGAAGTCGCTGTACGGTCTGCGGCAAGCAGGCCGTTTGTGGAGCAAGTTACTTCACGCCAGGTTGGAGGAGGCCGGTTTCACGCGCTGCGTGACCGACATGTGCCCGTACTACAAGAGGAAGGGTGGAAACATGACCCTCGTTGGCGTGTACGTGGATGACCTCCTGGTCACAGCGTCCAGGCCCAGTCTGGTGGAAGAGTTCTTTGCCTCGATGAGCGTGCTGTCCGTCAAGGACCTCGGCGTGGTCAAGAAGTTTCTGGGGATGCGCGTAGAGCTGGACGATGATCGCTAGACCAGCAAGCCACCGTCGAAGAACTGCTCAAGCAGCATGGACTTGCCAATGCAAATGGAGTTTGTGTGCCAATCGGAGATGAGAGCAACGAAGCGAATGACAAAGAGCCGCAGTTGTTGACAAAGATGGGAGCGCCGGGAGAACCAACGATCCGCGGTTTCCAATCGCTCGTGGGTAGCCTACTATGGATCGCACGGTGCACGAGGTCCGACATAAGCTTCACCGTTCACAAGGCCACGCGAAGGACGCACCAGCCGACGATGAGCGACTGGAAGCTGGCTAAGAAGATCGCGCGGTACCTGAAGGACACGAAGGGCTTGAAGCTAACCATGCAGGCTGTTTCGAAGAGCGGTGATGAGGTCGCCATCGAGAGCTGAAGTGACGCAGACTTTGCAGCCGACAAAGGCGACAGGAAGTCCATTACTGGAGGAGTCGTGACGGTGGGTGGATCCATCGTGCAGTGGATCTGCAAGAAGCATTGGGTGTGGCGCTATCTACAATGGAGGCGGAGTTCACGTCGGCGTCTCACGTTGGGCGTGAGCTGCCAGGGATGCGACAGCTAGTGCGCGAGTTGGGTTTTCGAGTGGTGGAACCGTTGCCGATGAAGATGGACAACCAGGCTGTCATCAAGCAGCTGGATTAGGAGGAGAGCATGACCAGCGCCAAACACGTAGACATCCGCGTGAAGTTCATCTGCGACTTCGCTAGGAAGGGGATTGTGAAGCCTGAGTATGTGGAGTCTCGCTCGATGATGGCGGACCTGCTGACGAAGGCGCTTCCGGCGCCAAGGATGGCTGAGTTGCGAGAGATCTTTAATTTGAAGTAACGGGGAGTCGAGAAGTCGACGACCGAGGAGGAGTGTTGGAATCAGACCGTGGTCACGGTCCAAGGACCGGTTCGGGCGCCGACTCAGGGATTTCCCGAGCTAGGAAGCACGGGTGGTTGCCAGAACGCTACGAGTATGTTGACAGATACGATAATGGACACTTCTACTTTCTCACAGTATATCCTCAAACTAAAATTGATTCCTTCGCTCAATCCTACAAGTACATTTTGACTACCGGTAGTGTATCGCAAAAAAAAAAAAAAGAACTAGGAACCGCGAAACCGCGGGCCCACCAGCCCGCAAACCAATCCAAAGAGATGAGAATGAATAGTTGTCATCCCTTTCGCAAAGGGGGGTCCGGGGCCCGGCCTCCATACGATTTGTACCACCCCGAAGATCTGACTGAAATAAGGGTGCGTACCGCAATTCCGCTGGAACGAAACAGTGGATTGGTCTATCCGCTGGAAGTCATCCATCCGCCCGAATGACCAATCCGCTGGGTCTTTGATTGATTTTGCGGGTCTCCAATCCACTGAGATAGATTATGGGAACCTATAATTGTGTGGGCATAAGATGAAAACTATTGAATTATAAAGGAAGAAGTGTGCTGCTGCTTGGTGAAAACTCTGTTAGGAGAAATCAGTATAGCCCGATAAAAACGCCTGGACGAAGTAGAGTCAGCATTCATCGTCCATCCCACAATAGATCGTCGCCGCGTTTTGGTCGTTAGCGAACAGCTGAACGACACGGAATCGGTCGGAAATTCCAATTGTTTCCGTTAGCTCGTCTTGAATGAGCTTGATGGCTGCGTTCGACTTTGACGGTTTTATCACAGTTGCCTTGTCTTGGCTAGCCATGCTGGCGTCATTGAGGGTTTTGTGGGCGCCGGCAAGCTTAAGTATGACCTCTATCATCTTCTCACCCCTGAACCGTTGGCACTTGGGGGTGCCATCGCTGGAATTGCCTCCTCGCTGACGAGACCCTTGGAGAGACCTTGGCAGCACGCGGACTCGCGGTGTGTGTCGCTTCGTTTGAAGATTGCTCCGATGCGCCTCCCGACTCGCTATCATTTTCTGCTTCCTCAGTGTTTCTTTCATTTCCACTACGGCTCACGTTGTCCTCATCGTCGTTGTTACCGTCTTCGTTGTGCGAGAACCGCATGTGTGATGCATACTGGCCCGTGACAGCCGTCCCGGAAAAGATCTGGTCGATCTCGCCGAATATGATCAACGCTCGACTCCGAAACTCTCTTGCCGGAGGGTGCTCGACAATAACTGCGTCCCACTCGTACTCAAGAGCGGTCGGAAGGTTCGTTTGGGGGTCCCATCCGAAACCGCTGTTGTTATGCATTGCTGAAAAAGCTTAGCACTTCTTTTTTTTAACTCTGTAAGTCTACTTTGTAGCTGCTTGCTTGTTATCTTTTCGCCGGCGGCTTGGTCACGATTGAACTTGGACTCAATTCTCGTCCAGACAGGTTTCTTGAAGGTTCCGTCGTACGCAGACCCCAATTGCCGTACTAGGTCAAGGACAGCAATGATAAGGCGAGCAGTCGATTGATCAGTCCAGGTGATAGCCATCTTCTTTACAGTTTGCTTGTCGGTCTCGGTTGCACTGTTAATTTTTGCTGAAATTCAGAAGTATTTTGCCTCGTACTCGACTCTAAAAGCGTAGAGATCGGTTAGTTCTAGAGCGTAACCGCTCCATACGGTACAAGTCCTTAACACCTAAATTGTGAATTGAATGGTAGGTCAGTGTCACTTCATTTTTGGCATGGATACATCGACCAACACCTCCACTGACGAGAGCGACATCGACTCCGATATTGATCATGGAGCACTCGTCGTGAGTGCAATTCCGATGCTTGCCTCATATCTCCGCAAATAGACGTACTTTGCTAAGGAAGACTGTCGAACGTCAAAACTCACTCGTGCAATGAATTATGAGGAGTGTAATGGCGTTGCACACAAGTGGCTACACGTAGCTACTTGGTTGCATGGAGGGTTCTCGAACGTTGGTGTAAGACACACCGATGGTTACACTTTGCAGACCGCTGGTCTGTATGCATTTAGGCTTCCTATTGGTAGATAAACAACTCTTTCTACCAATTAGATTAGCAGGGTTCTGACAGCCATCAGATGGCAGAATACCTTTCATATAGGATATCAGTTTTAGGAGGAAACCCAGTCCAGACATAAATCATAAATAACAGTTCTCATTTTAACCCAAAACGGCTTTTAGCTTTTCTTATTTTAGTAAATCTGTACTTTCGGACGAAAGCATAGATAACCTAAGTTTAAGCAAACTACGCTTCTTCGTACACGTGCGCTAACGTGTAAGCCGAAGTAGTGGGCACTGAGTAGGCCCATTACAAGTTGCCCATATCTTAGCCGCAGTGAGTAGCTGAAAAACGATCGCAGTAGGCATAGAGACCTGTACACAAAACTACATACTAGAACCGTCTCTAGAGTCCATATCTACGATCTTAGCAACCGCGTTCAGGAAAGGTTCACGTAAGAAAGGGGACGAATTCCAGAGTCGGCCTCACATTCATCTGCTTTTTCCAAACAGACTTGTAGTAGAGAAGCAACGGTCGCTTAAAAAATAGACCCCCCCCCCCAGCAGAGTTCAGTGGCAGCTAGCAAGACCTGATAGAAGTACTTATTGAACTTGTAGTTCGATACAGCCCGTATCTGTGATTTCCTCACCACTATCAGCTTTGCCATTATTTCCTCCTGTGATCACACCCAAAAGTCGAGCCAGTGAAATCTCCATCACACACACCGCCTATTCATCAGTACTAGACAGCTCACCGAGGGCGCTGACGAGGAGGTCGAACGCGGTGGAAACCATTCCAGCGTCGCCATTGTGGCCCCATGTAAGTAAAAGCGCTAATTGATCCGTTTATTCCCCTTCCACTCAGTGATCCAGCAAATGAAGTACATGTGGGCTGCCTGCGCAGGCGCTACGTGGGGATGGTGGGAGACTGAGGATAGCCTGAAAGGGTCAGTGATAGCAGTTGGAAGTGGGCGCTAGCTGCGTGATTGATACGTAATGGTCGGTGCAAAATTGTGAGGCGGGTGTGTGTGTTTGTGTGTCGAGTGTCGGTGTCGTCTAGTGGTTAGGACGTGAGCTTAACACGCTCAAGATCGAGGGTTCGATCCCCTCCTCCGATATCTTCTTGTCTTTTGCCGCGCACAGCCCATTTCGCCTACTTCCGGGACAACCACATGCGCTGCAGCCAGCTTTCTTTCTGTCACAGCGTCCTGGTCGGGCTGTGGCTCGATGCCAATCGGCGCAACGAGTGCTCTGCAGCCTCCATGACGCCGGGACTGAACGAAGAGGACGCAGCAGGCAGCGCTCTGATGGAACTGCGTGGGGACGTGTCGCGATGGGAGAGTGGCCAGAAGGGTGGCAAGCAGGGTCGTGGGGGCTGCTGTACGACCCGTGGTTGCATATGCTGTGTAGTCGATTGGATATGGAGAATGTGGTGGGCGGTTGAAATTTGTTGATATTTTAACGACAGCTTGGCCGAGTGGTTAAGGCGATAGACTAGAAATCTATTGGGGTAACCCGCGTGAGTTCAAATCTCACAGCTGTCGGACCCTATTGCCTTACGCTTTTGCACCACCTACTTTTCGATCCCTCTACGTCGCTTCTGCGCATCTTTTGGGCCTTACTCAAAGTGCGCTGCTTCCGTTCGCCACATCCCTAGATCACTTGCCTCATGGCCGTTCTTCGATCCCCTATACAAGACTATTTTCAGCTTCCTCCGGCCCGCCGCATGAGTCCTGTTCGTTTGTTTGGCACAACCAAAGATGCGGTCGTACGCGGCTAGATCATTTGGTGCGGGTATAGAGCAGTTGCAGCGACTCGATACGGAGCATCCGGTCCGTCGTAGGTGAGGCAATGCGATGGGGGTTTGTGTGGTGGAAGTCGGTTCGTGCTTGGTCCCGTTGTGATGACTGGTGCGGCCGACGCCACGTGGGGATGGTGGGAGACCGAGGATAGCCTGAAAGGGTCAGTGATAGCAGTTGGAAGTGGGCGCTAGCTGCGTGATTGATACGTAATGGTCGGTGCAAAATTGTGAGGCGGGTGTGTGTGTTTGTGTGTCGAGTGTCGGTGTCGTCTAGTGGTTAGGACGTGAGCTTAACACGCTCAAGATCGAGGGTTCGATCCCCTCCTCCGATATCTTCTTGTCTTTTGCCGCGCACAGCCCATTTCGCCTACTTCCGGGACAACCACATGCGCTGCAGCCAGCTTTCTTTCTGTCACAGCGTCCTGGTCGGGCTGTGGCTCGATGCCAATCGGCGCAACGAGTGCTCTGCAGCCTCCATGACGCCGGGACTGAACGAAGAGGACGCAGCAGGCAGCGCTTTGATGGAACTGCGTGGGGACGTGTCGCGATGGGAGAGTGGCCAGAAGGGTGGCAAGCAGGGTGGTGGGGGCTGCTGTACGACCCGTGGTTGCATATGCTGTGTAGTCGATTGGATATGGAGAATGTGGTGGGCGGTTGAAATTTGTTGATATTTTAACGACAGCTTGGCCGAGTGGTTAAGGCGATAGACTAGAAATCTATTGGGGTAACCCGCGTGAGTTCAAATCTCACAGCTGTCGGACCCTATTGCCTTACGCTTTTGCACCACCTACTTTTCGATCCCTCTACGTCGCTTCTGCGCATCTTTTGGGCCTTACTCAAAGTGCGCTGCTTCCGTTCGCCACATCCCTAGATCACTTGCCTCATGGCCGTTCTTCGATCCCCTATACAAGACTATTTTCAGCTTCCTCCGGCCCGCCGCATGAGTCCTGTTCGTTTGTTTGGCACAACCAAAGATGCGGTCGTACGCGGCTAGATCATTTGGTGCGGGTATAGAGCAGTTGCAGCGACTCGATACGGAGCATCCGGTCCGTAGGTGAGGCAATGCGATGGGGGTTTTGTGTGGTGGAAGTCGGTTCGTGCTTGGTCCCGTTGTGATGACTGGTGCGGCCGACGCCACGTGGGGATGGTGGGAGACCGAGGATAGCCTGAAAGGGTCAGTGATAGCAGTTGGAAGTGGGCGCTAGCTGCGTGATTGATACGTAATGGTCGGTGCAAAATTGTGAGGCGGGTGTGTGTGTTTGTGTGTCGAGTGTCGAGTGTCGGTGTCGTCTAGTGGTTAGGACGTGAGCTTAACACGCTCAAGATCGAGGGTTCGATCCCCTCCTCCGATATCTTCTTGTCTTTTGCCGCGCACAGCCCATTTCGCCTACTTCCGGGACAACCACATGCGCTGCAGCCAGCTTTCTTTCTGTCACAGCGTCCTGGTCGGGCTGTGGCTCGATGCCAATCGGCGCAACGAGTGCTCTGCAGCCTCCATGACGCCGGGACTGAACGAAGAGGACGCAGCAGGCAGCGCTTTGATGGAACTGCGTGGGGACGTGTCGCGATGGGAGAGTGGCCAGAAGGGTGGCAAGCAGGGTGGTGGGGGCTGCTGTACGACCCGTGGTTGCATATGCTGTGTAGTCGATTGGATATGGAGAATGTGGTGGGCGGTTGAAATTTGTTGATATTTTAACGACAGCTTGGCCGAGTGGTTAAGGCGATAGACTAGAAATCTATTGGGGTAACCCGCGTGAGTTCAAATCTCACAGCTGTCGGACCCTATTGCCTTACGCTTTTGCACCACCTACTTTTCGATCCCTCTACGTCGCTTCTGCGCATCTTTTGGGCCTTACTCAAAGTGCGCTGCTTCCGTTCGCCACATCCCTAGATCACTTGCCTCATGGCCGTTCTTCGATCCCCTATACAAGACTATTTTCAGCTTCCTCCGGCCCGCCGCATGAGTCCTGTTCGTTTGTTTGGCACAACCAAAGATGCGGTCGTACGCGGCTAGATCATTTGGTGCGGGTATAGAGCAGTTGCAGCGACTCGATACGGAGCATCCGGTCCGTAGGTGAGGCAATGCGATGGGGGTTTTGTGTGGTGGAAGTCGGTTCGTGCTTGGTCCCGTTGTGATGACTGGTGCGGCCGACGCCACGTGGGGATGGTGGGAGACCGAGGATAGCCTGAAAGGGTCAGTGATAGCAGTTGGAAGTGGGCGCTAGCTGCGTGATTGATACGTAATGGTCGGTGCAAAATTGTGAGGCGGGTGTGTGTGTTTGTGTGTCGAGTGTCGGTGTCGTCTAGTGGTTAGGACGTGAGCTTAACACGCTCAAGATCGAGGGTTCGATCCCCTCCTCCGATATCTTCTTGTCTTTTGCCGCGCACAGCCCATTTCGCCTACTTCCGGGACAACCACATGCGCTGCAGCCAGCTTTCTTTCTGTCACAGCGTCCTGGTCGGGCTGTGGCTCGATGCCAATCGGCGCAACGAGTGCTCTGCAGCCTCCATGACGCCGGGACTGAACGAAGAGGACGCAGCAGGCAGCGCTTTGATGGAACTGCGTGGGGACGTGTCGCGATGGGAGAGTGGCCAGAAGGGTGGCAAGCAGGGTGGTGGGGGCTGCTGTACGACCCGTGGTTGCATATGCTGTGTAGTCGATTGGATATGGAGAATGTGGTGGGCGGTTGAAATTTGTTGATATTTTAACGACAGCTTGGCCGAGTGGTTAAGGCGATAGACTAGAAATCTATTGGGGTAACCCGCGTGAGTTCAAATCTCACAGCTGTCGGACCCTATTGCCTTACGCTTTTGCACCACCTACTTTTCGATCCCTCTACGTCGCTTCTGCGCATCTTTTGGGCCTTACTCAAAGTGCGCTGCTTCCGTTCGCCACATCCCTAGATCACTTGCCTCATGGCCGTTCTTCGATCCCCTATACAAGACTATTTTCAGCTTCCTCCGGCCCGCCGCATGAGTCCTGTTCGTTTGTTTGGCACAACCAAAGATGCGGTCGTACGCGGCTAGATCATTTGGTGCGGGTATAGAGCAGTTGCAGCGACTCGATACGGAGCATCCGGTCCGTAGGTGAGGCAATGCGATGGGGGTTTTGTGTGGTGGAAGTCGGTTCGTGCTTGGTCCCGTTGTGATGACTGGTGCGGCCGACGCCACGTGGGGATGGTGGGAGACCGAGGATAGCCTGAAAGGGTCAGTGATAGCAGTTGGAAGTGGGCGCTAGCTGCGTGATTGATACGTAATGGTCGGTGCAAAATTGTGAGGCGGGTGTGTGTGTTTGTGTGTCGAGTGTCGGTGTCGTCTAGTGGTTAGGACGTGAGCTTAACACGCTCAAGATCGAGGGTTCGATCCCCTCCTCCGATATCTTCTTGTCTTTTGCCGCGCACAGCCCATTTCGCCTACTTCCGGGACAACCACATGCGCTGCAGCCAGCTTTCTTTCTGTCACAGCGTCCTGGTCGGGCTGTGGCTCGATGCCAATCGGCGCAACGAGTGCTCTGCAGCCTCCATGACGCCGGGACTGAACGAAGAGGACGCAGCAGGCAGCGCTTTGATGGAACTGCGTGGGGACGTGTCGCGATGGGAGAGTGGCCAGAAGGGTGGCAAGCAGGGTGGTGGGGGCTGCTGTACGACCCGTGGTTGCATATGCTGTGTAGTCGATTGGATATGGAGAATGTGGTGGGCGGTTGAAATTTGTTGATATTTTAACGACAGCTTGGCCGAGTGGTTAAGGCGATAGACTAGAAATCTATTGGGGTAACCCGCGTGAGTTCAAATCTCACAGCTGTCGGACCCTATTGCCTTACGCTTTTGCACCACCTACTTTTCGATCCCTCTACGTCGCTTCTGCGCATCTTTTGGGCCTTACTCAAAGTGCGCTGCTTCCGTTCGCCACATCCCTAGATCACTTGCCTCATGGCCGTTCTTCGATCCCCTATACAAGACTATTTTCAGCTTCCTCCGGCCCGCCGCATGAGTCCTGTTCGTTTGTTTGGCACAACCAAAGATGCGGTCGTACGCGGCTAGATCATTTGGTGCGGGTATAGAGCAGTTGCAGCGACTCGATACGGAGCATCCGGTCCGTAGGTGAGGCAATGCGATGGGGGTTTTTGTGTGGTGGAAGTCGGTTCGTGCTTGGTCCCGTTGTGATGACTGGTGCGGCCGACGCCACGTGGGGATGGTGGGAGACCGAGGATAGCCTGAAAGGGTCAGTGATAGCAGTTGGAAGTGGGCGCTAGCTGCGTGATTGATACGTAATGGTCGGTGCAAAATTGTGAGGCGGGTGTGTGTGTTTGTGTGTCGAGTGTCGGTGTCGTCTAGTGGTTAGGACGTGAGCTTAACACGCTCAAGATCGAGGGTTCGATCCCCTCCTCCGATATCTTCTTGTCTTTTGCCGCGCACAGCCCATTTCGCCTACTTCCGGGACAACCACATGCGCTGCAGCCAGCTTTCTTTCTGTCACAGCGTCCTGGTCGGGCTGTGGCTCGATGCCAATCGGCGCAACGAGTGCTCTGCAGCCTCCATGACGCCGGGACTGAACGAAGAGGACGCAGCAGGCAGCGCTTTGATGGAACTGCGTGGGGACGTGTCGCGATGGGAGAGTGGCCAGAAGGGTGGCAAGCAGGGTGGTGGGGGCTGCTGTACGACCCGTGGTTGCATATGCTGTGTAGTCGATTGGATATGGAGAATGTGGTGGGCGGTTGAAATTTGTTGATATTTTAACGACAGCTTGGCCGAGTGGTTAAGGCGATAGACTAGAAATCTATTGGGGTAACCCGCGTGAGTTCAAATCTCACAGCTGTCGGACCCTATTGCCTTACGCTTTTGCACCACCTACTTTTCGATCCCTCTACGTCGCTTCTGCGCATCTTTTGGGCCTTACTCAAAGTGCGCTGCTTCCGTTCGCCACATCCCTAGATCACTTGCCTCATGGCCGTTCTTCGATCCCCTATACAAGACTATTTTCAGCTTCCTCCGGCCCGCCGCATGAGTCCTGTTCGTTTGTTTGGCACAACCAAAGATGCGGTCGTACGCGGCTAGATCATTTGGTGCGGGTATAGAGCAGTTGCAGCGACTCGATACGGAGCATCCGGTCCGTAGGTGAGGCAATGCGATGGGGGTTTTGTGTGGTGGAAGTCGGTTCGTGCTTGGTCCCGTTGTGATGACTGGTGCGGCCGACGCCACGTGGGGATGGTGGGAGACCGAGGATAGCCTGAAAGGGTCAGTGATAGCAGTTGGAAGTGGGCGCTAGCTGCGTGATTGATACGTAATGGTCGGTGCAAAATTGTGAGGCGGGTGTGTGTGTTTGTGTGTCGAGTGTCGGTGTCGTCTAGTGGTTAGGACGTGAGCTTAACACGCTCAAGATCGAGGGTTCGATCCCCTCCTCCGATATCTTCTTGTCTTTTGCCGCGCACAGCCCATTTCGCCTACTTCCGGGACAACCACATGCGCTGCAGCCAGCTTTCTTTCTGTCACAGCGTCCTGGTCGGGCTGTGGCTCGATGCCAATCGGCGCAACGAGTGCTCTGCAGCCTCCATGACGCCGGGACTGAACGAAGAGGACGCAGCAGGCAGCGCTTTGATGGAACTGCGTGGGGACGTGTCGCGATGGGAGAGTGGCCAGAAGGGTGGCAAGCAGGGTGGTGGGGGCTGCTGTACGACCCGTGGTTGCATATGCTGTGTAGTCGATTGGATATGGAGAATGTGGTGGGCGGTTGAAATTTGTTGATATTTTAACGACAGCTTGGCCGAGTGGTTAAGGCGATAGACTAGAAATCTATTGGGGTAACCCGCGTGAGTTCAAATCTCACAGCTGTCGGACCCTATTGCCTTACGCTTTTGCACCACCTACTTTTCGATCCCTCTACGTCGCTTCTGCGCATCTTTTGGGCCTTACTCAAAGTGCGCTGCTTCCGTTCGCCACATCCCTAGATCACTTGCCTCATGGCCGTTCTTCGATCCCCTATACAAGACTATTTTCAGCTTCCTCCGGCCCGCCGCATGAGTCCTGTTCGTTTGTTTGGCACAACCAAAGATGCGGTCGTACGCGGCTAGATCATTTGGTGCGGGTATAGAGCAGTTGCAGCGACTCGATACGGAGCATCCGGTCCGTAGGTGAGGCAATGCGATGGGGGTTTTGTGTGGTGGAAGTCGGTTCGTGCTTGGTCCCGTTGTGATGACTGGTGCGGCCGACGCCACGTGGGGATGGTGGGAGACCGAGGATAGCCTGAAAGGGTCAGTGATAGCAGTTGGAAGTGGGCGCTAGCTGCGTGATTGATACGTAATGGTCGGTGCAAAATTGTGAGGCGGGTGTGTGTGTTTGTGTGTCGAGTGTCGGTGTCGTCTAGTGGTTAGGACGTGAGCTTAACACGCTCAAGATCGAGGGTTCGATCCCCTCCTCCGATATCTTCTTGTCTTTTGCCGCGCACAGCCCATTTCGCCTACTTCCGGGACAACCACATGCGCTGCAGCCAGCTTTCTTTCTGTCACAGCGTCCTGGTCGGGCTGTGGCTCGATGCCAATCGGCGCAACGAGTGCTCTGCAGCCTCCATGACGCCGGGACTGAACGAAGAGGACGCAGCAGGCAGCGCTTTGATGGAACTGCGTGGGGACGTGTCGCGATGGGAGAGTGGCCAGAAGGGTGGCAAGCAGGGTGGTGGGGGCTGCTGTACGACCCGTGGTTGCATATGCTGTGTAGTCGATTGGATATGGAGAATGTGGTGGGCGGTTGAAATTTGTTGATATTTTAACGACAGCTTGGCCGAGTGGTTAAGGCGATAGACTAGAAATCTATTGGGGTAACCCGCGTGAGTTCAAATCTCACAGCTGTCGGACCCTATTGCCTTACGCTTTTGCACCACCTACTTTTCGATCCCTCTACGTCGCTTCTGCGCATCTTTTGGGCCTTACTCAAAGTGCGCTGCTTCCGTTCGCCACATCCCTAGATCACTTGCCTCATGGCCGTTCTTCGATCCCCTATACAAGACTATTTTCAGCTTCCTCCGGCCCGCCGCATGAGTCCTGTTCGTTTGTTTGGCACAACCAAAGATGCGGTCGTACGCGGCTAGATCATTTGGTGCGGGTATAGAGCAGTTGCAGCGACTCGATACGGAGCATCCGGTCCGTAGGTGAGGCAATGCGATGGGGGTTTTGTGTGGTGGAAGTCGGTTCGTGCTTGGTCCCGTTGTGATGACTGGTGCGGCCGACGCCACGTGGGGATGGTGGGAGACCGAGGATAGCCTGAAAGGGTCAGTGATAGCAGTTGGAAGTGGGCGCTAGCTGCGTGATTGATACGTAATGGTCGGTGCAAAATTGTGAGGCGGGTGTGTGTGTTTGTGTGTCGAGTGTCGGTGTCGTCTAGTGGTTAGGACGTGAGCTTAACACGCTCAAGATCGAGGGTTCGATCCCCTCCTCCGATATCTTCTTGTCTTTTGCCGCGCACAGCCCATTTCGCCTACTTCCGGGACAACCACATGCGCTGCAGCCAGCTTTCTATATTGA
>NHQK01000102.1:0-173919 GCA_016864655.1 Phytophthora cactorum
TTTTTGTCATGTGGTTGTCGACCATCTTGCGAAGCACCTCAACCGGAGCGTGACCCATGCGCGCGTGCAGGTCGATGATCTTGCCACTCGTCGCCGCATTCGCCGATCGCTGAGGCGTCTGAAGCCAGTAGAGTCCATCCATGAGGTTTGCCGTCGCCACCACTTGCTTGGAGCCCTTGTGCGCAATCTGCATCTTGGTGCCGTCGAACACCACTTGAAACTTGCCACTTTTGTTGATCTGCGGTACCGAAAGCAGATTCTTGCTCATGCTTGGCACGTACAGCGCGTTCTTGATCTCGATCTCACGCTCGTCGCCGTTGGGCAGGACCACTTGTTCCACGATGGTCCCCACACCCTTTATTGCCGCCTTGTTGCCGTCGGCCACCGAAAGTTCGCCTTCGTTCCGCTCAATCAAATGTGCGAACTTGGCCTTGTCGTTGCAGATGTGGTGCGTTGCGCCGCTGTCGACCGCCCACATCCCGGACACATTCTTGCCCGTCGAAATTCCACATTCCATGGAAACCGCGAACGCCACTCGATCGTAGTCGTAGTCGTATCCGTCGCTGTCGTTTCTCCACTGGATGTTGTTGGCCCCGCGTCCACGGCCGTTGCCATTGCCATTGCCGCCGCGTCTTGGGCCCCAATTCTCGTCCTTCTGCTTGGTCCAGCACTTGTCAATCGTGTGCCCCACTTTTCCGCAGTATGTACACTGGCGAGACTCTCGGTCGGTGTTGAACGCCTTGACCGCGTTCTCCGTCTTCACCGTCGCCGTTGCCGTCTTCTCGCCTTGCCGCTTGATATGCTCGTTCGTGAGCACCTTCACGACGTCTTGCGATCGCAGTTCCGCGCTGCTCATCTCCAAGTTCAGCACGACGTTCTCGTAGCTCTTGGGGAGGCTGCGCAACAAGCAGATCGCCACGTCCTCGTCCTCCATCTTGGCACCGATGCTGCTGAGCTTGGCGCTGATGTTGAGGACCTCGTTGCAATGATGCAAGACGTTGCCGCCTTCCGACATCTCCATGCTGAAGAGTTGGCGCTTCAGGTAGATGCGTCCAGCCTTCTGCGAACCACCGTACAGCGTCTTCAGGCGCGACCAGGCAACCCACGCTTCCTCGCAATCGTCGACCACATGGTGGTAGTCCGCGTCCATGTGGAGCAGCATCAGTCCGAAAGCGATGTTGCTCGACTTGACGTAGTCGTCCTTGGCCCGCGAGTCCGTGTAGCTTGGCGTCGTCTCGCGGTTCACGACATGCCACATCGACTTGGTCAGGAACACGCCACGCATGTAGCGGTTCCACGTCGCGTAGTTGTCCCCGTTGAACTTGTCAATGGAGACCTTGGTCGAGGCGTCTTGGGCAGAGGACATGGTGCTTGGGCTCATAACCTGATGTAAGGTGTAGTTGGAGAGACGAAGCTTGGACGAAGCGGAGGGAGGCAGCACTCTGGGGGAGACCGGAGTGGAGGCAGGAAACCACTTGAGGGGTAGAGGGAAGATTCGAAAGTGATTGATTGAGGTCTTTAGCTCGAAAGCCTTCTTGCTATCTCTAGACCTACTGGATACATCCTACTTGATTCTTTACTGGATACTGAGTTACTTCAGCCAATCAGAGAGCGCCACGTCGATGCCCATCTTGTACCTACAATCTTGTACCCACAGGTGGCGTAATCGATAGTGGCGTAATCCGCGGTGGCGTAATCGGCGTGGGTTCGGATTGGACCGGTTCGGGCTAACCGGTTCACGGTCAATAACCGATACCAAACCGGTAACTCTCAATAATACGCTTGACCGCAACCCAGTGTTCTTCTTGAGGGTTCTCCATGAAGCGCGACACATAGCCAACGGCGTACGCGATGTCTGGGCGCGTGGCAGTCATCAAGTGCATCAGAGCACCAACAGCTTCGCGAAACGGAGCGTTCACCTTGGTCGCTGCGTCACTTGAAATCAGTCGAGTGCTTATGTCGACGGGACTCACCACGGCCTTGCATTCGTCCATACCAAAACGCTTGAGAATGTCATCCACATAGCGGCGCTGACACATCGTCACGCTGCCGTCTGGGCCGTCCACCAACTCGATCCCAAGAACGAACGCGCACTTGCCGCTGTCGGTCATCTCGAAGCGTGTTTTGAGGTCGGTCTTCGTGCGTGAGATCAGTTCGGGTGAACTCCCGGTGATCAGCACGTCATCCACGTAGACCAGCACGAGTACGCAGTGACCGTCAACGATCTTGACGTAGAGGCACGGGTCGAAGGCCGACACTTGGAAGCCGATAGAGCACACGAATTCGTCGAAGGTCTCGTTCCACACGCGCGAAGCTTGCTTGAGACCGTAGATCGCCTTCACCAATTCCAGGCAGTCGAAGTCACCGTCGAGATCAACACCTTCGGGGACCGCGCAGAACACCAGCTCCTTCATTATCCCGTACAGGAAAGCTGTCACCACGTCGAGTTGGACGAGGGGCCAGCCAAAATACTTGGCAATCGCGATGATCATGCGCAGCGTCACGTACTTGACGACGGGCGAGAACGTCTCGGTGTAGTCGATGCCGTACTTCTGCTTGAACCCCTTTGCCACGAGGCGCGCCTTGTATTTCTCGATCGATCCGTCCGCTTTGCGCTTGATCTTGAACACCCACTTGGTACCGATGGCGCGTTGTCCGTTAGGCAACTTGGCAGCACGAAACACACCACGAAGTCGCATCGACTCGAGCTCAGCACGAATCGCCTTGCGCCAGTGCACTTGGTCGGGGCCGTTCACCGCTTCTTGGAATGTCGATGGTTCCGACAGGTCCACAGTCGCTTCAACAGCATTGGCACTTGCACGCCAAAAAACTGGTGGAGTCGAATCGTCATCTTCATCTCCATGCTTTTCTTCTTCGTCTGCGTCTGCTCGGTGCGGAGAGGAGTAGTTCGGCGCACTTGCTTCTTCCAGTCCAGGTCGATGACGCACAGCTCGCGGTCTTCTGGCAGCTTCATCTTCGTCACTCGGGCGGCTCTTGCGCTTCCCTGCCTGCGTGTACTCCGTCTGGCGGGAACCATCATTGTCGATGTCGAGCGATTCGAAGTCCAGGTCGTCGACATCTTCATCAGAAATCGTCGGTGAAAGTCCAAAGGTCGACTCATCGAAGTTGACATCGCGACTGATAACCACCTGCCCCGCCTCGATGTCATAAAGTCGATACGCCTTGGACACTTCTTCGTAACCCAGGAATATTCCGGCGCGAGCCTTGGGATCCCACTTGAGCCGCTTCTCCTTCGGAGTCAAAATGTACGTCCGACAGCCGAACACACGCATGTGCTTCACACTCGGCTTGGACTTGTAAACGATCTCGAACGGAGTCTTGTGCTCGATCTTGGGTGACGGCAGACGATTCTTCACATAGATGGCCGTCATGGCCGCCTCAGCCCAGAAACGCTTGTCCAGCTTAGCGTGATGCAGCATGCTGCGGCCGATCGTGACGATAGTTCGGATAGCTCGCTCTGCCGTGCCGTTCGTCTGGTGCGCGTACGGAACCGTGGTTTGCTGCTCGATGCCTTCGTCTTCGTAGAAGTCCTTGAGCGAGTTGGTCGCAAACTCACGAGCTCCGTCGTGCCGCACAAACTTGACCTTCTTGCCGAACTGCTTCTGCACCTTCATGATGTACGTCTTGATGCAGTCTTCGCTCTCCGACTTGGCACGCAGGCAGAAACCCTTCATGCATCCGCTGGCTTCGTCCACGATCAGCAGTAGGTACTTGCTGCCACCAAGTGAGTTTTCCTCCATGGGTCCGCAGATGTCGAAGTGGAGCAGCTCGAACGTGTCGTAACGACGCTTGTCATGGTTGCTTGGGAACGGTTTTTGGACCATTTTACCTTGCTGGCAACCACGACACAGACTTGGTCCGCTCGACTTGGAAGGTGCCTTCGCGTCCTTGATCATGTGGTTGTCGACCATCTTGCGAAGCACCTCAACCGGAGCGTGACCCATGCGCGCGTGCAGGTCGACGATCTTGCCACTCGTCGCCGCATTCGCCGATCGCTGAGGCGTCTGAAGCCAGTAGAGTCCATCCATGAGGTTTGCCGTCGCCACCACTTGCTTGGAGCCCTTGTGCGCAATCTGCATCTTGGTGCCGTCGAACACCACTTGAAACTTGCCACTTTTGTTGATCTGCGGTACCGAAAGCAGATTCTTGCTCATGCTTGGCACGTACAGCGCGTTCTTGATCTCGATCTCACGCTCGTCGCCGTTGGGCAGGACCACTTGTTCCACGATGGTCCCCACACCCTTGATTGCCGCCTTGTTGCCGTCGGCCACCGAAAGTTCGCCTTCGTTCCGCTCAATCAAATGGGCGAACTTGGCCTTGTCGTTGCAGATGTGGTGCGTTGCGCCGCTGTCGACCGCCCACATCCCGGACACATTCTTGCCCGTCGAAACCCCACATTCCAGTGAAACCGCGAACGCTACTCGATCGTAGTCGTAGTCGTATCCGTCGCTGTCGTTTCTCCACTGGATGTTGTTGGCCCCGCGTCCACGGCCGTTGCCATTGCCATTGCCGCCGCGTCTTGGGCCCCGATTCTCGTCCTTCTGCTTGGTCCAGCACTTGTCAATCGTGTGCCCCACTTTTCCGCAGTATGTACACTGGCGAGACTCTCGGTCGGTGTTGAACGCCTTGGCCGTGTTCTCCGTCTTCACCGTCGCCGTTGCCGTCTTCTCGCCTTGCCGCTTGATATGCTCGTTCGTGAGCACCTTCACGACGTCTTGCGATCGCAGTTCCGCGCTGCTCATCTCCAAGTTCAGCACGACGTTCTCGTAGCTCTTGGGGAGGCTGCGCAACAAGCAGATCGCCACGTCCTCGTCCTCCATCTTGGCACCGATGCTGCTGAGCTTGGCGCTGATGTTGAGGACCTCGTTGCAATGATGCAAGACGTTGCCGCCTTCCGACATCTCCATGCTGAAGAGTTGGCGCTTCAGGTAGATGCGTCCAGCCTTCTGCGAACCACCGTACAGCGTCTTCAGGCGCGACCAGGCAACCCACGCTTCCTCGCAGTCATCAACCACATGATGGTAGTCCGCATTCATGTGGAGCAACATCAGTCCGAACGCGATGTTGCTGGACTTGACGTAGTCGTCCTTGGCCCGCGTGTCCGTGAAGCTCGGAGTCATCTCGCGGTTCACCACATGCCACACCGACTTGGTCAGGAACACGCCACGCATGTAGCGGTTCCACGTCGCGTAGTTGTCCCCGTTGAACTTGTCAATGGAGACCTTGGTCGAGGCGTCTTGGGCAGAGGACATGGTGCTTGGGCTCATAACCTGATGGAAGGTATGGATCTTGGACACGAAGCTTGTATGAGGCGGAGGGAGGGACGTCGCAGACGGTGGGACCGGAGCGAAGACACTTGAGGGGTAGAATGAAGATTCGAAAGTGATTGATTGATCGGAGCTTACACTATCTTCACTACCTAGTCTGCATCCAATCATTTGGTGCATCCAATCACCAACACTCTGTACTCGTCCAATCATCCTACTCGTCTAATCATCGGTGGCGTAAACAACGTACCGTAATCATCGCGGGATCGTATTGGACCGGTTCGGGTTAACCGGTTAATGGGTACAACTGGTACACAGTACCCAAGACCAGCAACCCTCAATAGTGAGGCGGAGTACATCGCACTCAGTCTGGCGATCCAAGAGGGCAAGTGGATTCATCGCCTACTGTGCGAGATTTTGGCGGCTACCAACGAGACGGGACCCGAGCTCAAGATCCGCGAAGACAACCAGTCGTGCATCAAGATGACGAAGAACCCAGTGAACCACGGTCGCGCCAAGCACATCGACATCAAGTACCACCACATCCGCGACGAAGTGAAGCGTGGTGAAGTGAAGCTCGAGTATTGCGAGACTTCTCTGATGCTGGCGGACATCATGACGAAGGCGCTCCCGGGACCTCGCCACATGGACCTGACGACTGCTCTCGGCATCCACGCGTGTTCGCATTGAGGGGGCGTATTGAGGGTTATTGAGGGTTGCTGGTCTTGGGTACTGTGTACCAGTTGTACCCATTAACCGGTTAACCCGAACCGGTCCAATACGATCCCGCGATGATTACGGTACGTTGTTTACGCCACCGATGATTAGACGAGTAGGATGATTGGACGAGTACAGAGTGTTGGTGATTGGATGCACCAAATGATTGGATGCAGACTAGGTAGTGAAGATAGTGTAAGCTCCGATCAATCAATCACTTTCGAATCTTCATTCTACCCCTCAAGTGTCTTCGCTCCGGTCCCACCGTCTGCGACGTCCCTCCCTCCGCCTCATACAAGCTTCGTGTCCAAGATCCATACCTTCCATCAGTTTCGCGAAGCTGTTGGTGCTCTGATGCACTTGATGACTGCCACGCGCCCGGACATCGCGTACGCCGTTGGCTATGTGTCGCGCTTCATGGAGAACCCTCAAGAAGAACACTGGGTTGCGGTCAAGCGTATCTTTCGCTACCTGCAAGGCACCAAGACGCATGGGATCTGCTTCAAGCCGGGTGACAACATCGACTTTCGCGGGTACTCGGACGCGGATTGGGCTGGCGACCTCGCGGACCGCAAGTCGACTTCCGGCTACACGTTCATGCTAATGGGTGCACCAGTGAGCTGGGGCAGCAAGAAGCAGTCAAGTGTTTCGCTGTCTACGAGCGAAGCGGAGTATATTGCGCTCAGTCTGGCGATCCAAGAGGGCAAGTGGATTCATCGCCTTCTGTGCGAGATCCTGGCAGCTGCCAACGAGACGGGACCCGAGCTCATGATCCGCGAAGACAACCAGTCGTACATCAAGATGACGAAGAACCCGGTGAACCACGGCCGCGCCAAGCACATCGACATCAAGTACCACCACATCCGCGACGAAGTGAAGCGTGGTGAAGTGAAGCTCGAGTATTGCGAGACTTCTCTGATGCTGGCGGACATCATGACGAAGGCGCTCCCGGGACCTCGCCACATGGACCTGACGACTGCTCTCGGCATCCACGCGTGTTCGCATTGAGGGGGCGTATTGAGGGTTATTGAGGGTTGCTGGTCTTGGGTACTGTGTACCAGTTGTACCCATTAACCGGTTAACCCGAACCGGTCCAATACGATCCCGCGATGATTACGGTACGTTGTTTACGCCACCGATGATTAGACGAGTAGGATGATTGGACGAGTACAGAGTGTTGGTGATTGGATGCACCAAATGATTGGATGCAGACTAGGTAGTGAAGATAGTGTAAGCTCCGATCAATCAATCACTTTCGAATCTTCATTCTACCCCTCAAGTGTCTTCGCTCCGGTCCCACCGTCTGCGACGTCCCTCCCTCCGCCTCATACAAGCTTCGTGTCCAAGATCCATACCTTCCATCAGGTGCTCTGATGCACTTGATGACTGCTACTCGCCCGGATATTGCGTACGCGGTGGGCTATGTGTCGCGCTTCATGGAGAATCCTCAAGAGGAACACTGGATGGCAGTCAAGCGCATCTTTCGCTACCTACAAGGCACCAAGACGCACGGGATCTGCTTCAAGCCGGGCAACAAGATCGACTTTCGTGGATACTCGGACGCAGACTGGGCTGGCGACCTCGCCGACCGCAAGTCGACTTCCGGCTACACGTTCATGCTGATGAGTGCGCCTGTGAGCTGGGGCAGCAAGAAGCAGTCAAGCGTGTCGCTGTCTACGAGTGAGGCGGAGTACATCGCACTCAGTCTGGCGATCCAAGAGGGCAAGTGGATTCATCGCCTACTGTGCGAGATCCTGGCAGCTGCCAACGAGACGGGACCCGAGCTCATGATCCGCGAAGACAACCAGTCGTACATCAAGATGACGAAGAACCCGGTGAACCACGGCCGCGCCAAGCACATCGACATCAAGTACCACCACATCCGCGACGAAGTGAAGCGTGGTGAAGTGAAGCTCCAGTATTGCGAGACTTCCGTGATGCTGGCGGGCATCATGACGAAGGCGCTCGCGGGACCACGCCACACGGACCTCACGGTGGCTCTCGGCATTCATGGGACTTCGCATTGAGGGGGCGTATTGAGAGTTACCGGTTTTATTGAGAGTTACCGGTTTTATTGAGAGTTACCGGTTTGGTATCGGTTATTGACCGTGAACCGGTTAGCCCGAACCGGTCCAATCCGAACCCACGCCGATTACGCCACCACGGATTACGCCACTATCGATTACACCACCTGTGGGTACAAGATTGTAGGTACAAGATGGGCATCGACGTGGCGCTCTCTGATTGGCTGAAGTAACTCAGTATCCAGTAAAGAATCAAGTAGGGTGTATCCAGTAGGTCTAGAGATAGCAAGAAGGCTTTCGAGCTAAAGACCTCAATCAATCACTTTCGAATCTTCCCTCTACCCCTCAAGTGGTTTCCTGCCTCCACTCCGGTCTCCCCCAGAGTGCTGCCTCCCTCCGCTTCGTCCAAGCTTCGTCTCTCCAACTACACCTTACATCAGGTTATGAGCCCAAGGACCATGTCCTCTGCGCAAGACACCTCGGCCAAGGTCTCCATCGATAAGTTCAACGGAGACAATTACGCGACGTGGAACCGCTACATGCGTGGCGTGTTCCTGACCAAGTCGGTGTGGCATGTGGTGAACCGCGAGACGACTCCGAGCTTCACGGACTCGCGGGCCAAGGACGACTACGTCAAGTCCAGCAACATCGCGTTCGGACTGATGTTGCTCCACATGAATGCGGACTACCATCATGTGGTTGATGACTGCGAGGAAGCGTGGGTTGCCTGGTCGCGCCTGAAGACGCTGTACGGTGGTTCGCAGAAGGCTGGACGCATCTACCTGAAGCGCCAACTCTTCAGCATGGAGATGTCGGAAGGCGGCAACGTCTTGCATCATTGCAACGAGGTCCTCAACATCAGCGCCAAGCTCAGCAGCATCGGTGCCAAGATGGAGGACGAGGACGTGGCGATCTGCTTGTTGCGCAGCCTCCCCAAGAGCTACGAGAACGTCGTGCTGAACTTGGAGATGAGCAGCGCGGAACTGCGATCGCAAGACGTCGTGAAGGTGCTCACGAACGAGCATATCAAGCGGCAAGGCGAGAAGACGGCAACGGCGACGGTGAAGACGGAGAACGCGGCCAAGGCGTTCAACACCGACCGAGAGTCTCGCCAGTGCACATATTACGGGAAATTGGGGCACACGGTGGACAAGTGCTGGACCAAGCAGAAGGACGAGAATCGGGGCCCAAGACGCGGCGGCAATGGCAATGGCAATGGCAACGGCCGTGGACGCGGGGCCAACAACATCCAGTGGAGAAACGACAGCGACGGATACGACTACGACTACGATCGAGTAGCGTTCGCGGTTTCCATGGAATGTGGAATTTCGACGGGCAAGAATATGTCCGGGATGTGGGCGGTCGACAGCGGCGCAACGCACCACATCTGCAACGACAAGGCCAAGTTCGCCCATTTGATTGAGCGGAACGAAGGCGAACTTTCGGTGGCCGACGGCAACAAGGCGGCCATCATGGGTGTGGGGACCATCGTGGAACAAGTGGTCCTGCCCAACGGCGACGAGCGTGAGATCGAGATCAAGAACGCGCTGTACGTGCCAAGCATGAGCAAGAATCTGCTTTCGGTACCGCAGATCAACAAAAGTGGCAAGTTTCAAGTGGTGTTCGACGGCACCAAGATGCAGATTGCGCACAAGGGCTCCAAGCAAGTGGTGGCGACGGCAAACCTCATGGATGGACTCTACTGGCTTCAGACGCCTCAGCGATCGGCGAATGCGGCGACGAGTGGCAAGATCGTCGACCTGCACGCGCGCATGGGTCACGCTCCGGTTGAGGTGCTTCGCAAGATGGTCGACAACCACATGATCAAGGACGCGAAGGCACCTTCCAAGTCGAGCGGACCAAGTCTGTGTCGTGGTTGCCAGCAAGGTAAAATGGTCCAAAAACCGTTCCCAAGCAACCATGACAAGCGTCGTTACGACACGTTCGAGCTGCTCCACTTCGACATCTGCGGACCCATGGAGGAAAACTCACTTGGTGGCAGCAAGTACCTACTGCTGATCGTGGACGAAGCCAGCGGATGCATGAAGGGTTTCTGCCTGCGTGCCAAGTCGGAGAGCGAAGACTGCATCAAGACGTACATCATGAAGGTGCAGAAGCAGTTCGGCAAGAAGGTCAAGTTTGTGCGGCACGACGGAGCTCGTGAGTTTGCTACCAACTCGCTCAAGGACTTCTACGAAGACGAAGGCATCGAGCAGCAAACCACGGTTCCGTACGCGCACCAGACGAACGGCACGGCAGAGCGAGCTATCCGAACTATCGTCACGATCGGCCGCAGCATGCTGCATCACGCTAAGCTGGACAAGCGTTTCTGGGCTGAGGCGGCCATGACTGCCATCTACGTGAAGAATCGTCTGCCGTCACCCAAGATCGAGCACAAGACTCCGTTCGAGATCGTTTACAAGTCCAAGCCGAGTGTGAAGCACATGCGTGTGTTCGGCTGTCGGACGTACATTCTGACTCCGAAGGAGAAGCGGCTCAAGTGGGATCCCAAGGCTCACACCGGACTGTTCCTGGGCTACGAAGAAGTGTCCAAGGCGTATCGACTTTATGACATCGAGGCGGGGCAGGTGGTGATCAGTCGCGATGTCAACTTCGATGAGTCGACCTTTGGACTTTCACCGCGGATTTCCGATGAAGATGTCGACGACCTGGACTTCGACTCGCTCGACATGGACATCGACAATGACGGTTCGCACCAGACGGAGTACACGCAGGCAGGGAAGCGCAAGAGTCGCCCGAGTGACGAAGATGAAGCTGCCAGAAGACCGCGAGCTGTGCGTCATCGACCTGGACTGGAAGAAGCAAGTGCCCCGAACGACTCCTCTCCACAACGAGCAGACGCAGACGAAGAAGAAAAGTCTGGAGATCAAGATGAAGAATCGACTCCCCCTGTGTTTTGGCGTGCAAGTGCCAACGCAGTCGAAGCAGCTGTGGATTTTGATGGAAGGTATGGATCTTGGACACTGAAGCTTGGACGAAGCGGAGGGAGGCAGCACTCTGGGGGAGACCGGAGTGGAGGCAGGAAACCACTTGAGGGGTAGAGGGAAGATTCGAAAGTGATTGATTGAGGTCTTTAGCTCGAAAGCCTTCTTGCTATCTCTAGACCTACTGGATACACCCTACTTGATTCTTTACTGGATACTGAGTTACTTCAGCCAATCAGAGAGCGCCACGTCGATGCCCATCTTGTACCTACAATCTTGTACCCACAGGTGGTGTAATCGATAGTGGCGTAATCCGTGGTGGCGTAATCGGCGTGGGTTCGGATTGGACCGGTTCGGGCTAACCGGTTCACGGTCAATAACCGATACCAAACCGGTAACTCTCAATAAAACCGGTAACTCTCAATAAAACCGGTAACTCTCAATACGCCCCCTCAATGCGAAGTCCCATGAATGCCGAGAGCCACCGTGAGGTCCGTGTGGCGTGGTCCCGCGAGCGCCTTCGTCATGATGTCCGCCAGCATCACGGAAGTCTCGCAATACTGGAGCTTCACTTCACCGCGCTTCACTTCGTCGCGGATGTGGTGGTACTTGATGTCGATGTGCTTGGCGCGGCCGTGGTTCACCGGGTTCTTCGTCATCTTGATGTACGACTGGTTGTCTTCGCGGATCATGAGCTCGGGTCCCGTCTCGTTGGCAGCTGCCAGGATCTCGCACAGAAGGCGATGAATCCACTTGCCCTCTTGGATCGCCAGACTGAGCGCAATATACTCCGCTTCGCTCGTAGACAGCGACACGCTTGACTGCTTCTTGCTGCCCCAGCTCACAGGCGCACTCATCAGCATGAACGTGTAGCCGGAAGTCGACTTGCGGTCCGCGAGGTCGCCAGCCCAGTCTGCGTCCGAGTATCCACGAAAGTCGATCTTGTTGCCCGGCTTGAAGCAGATCCCGTGCGTCTTGGTGCCTTGTAGGTAGCGAAAGATGCGCTTGACTGCCATCCAGTGTTCCTCTTGAGGGTTCTCCATGAAGCGCGACACATAGCCAACGGCGTACGCGATGTCCGGGCGCGTGGCAGTCATCAGGTGCATCAGAGCACCAACAGCTTCGCGAAACGGAGCGTTCACCTTGGTCGCTGCGTCGCTTGGAACCAGTCGAGTGCTCATGTCCACCGGACTCACCACGGCCTTGCACTTATCCATGGCGAAGCGCTTGAGAATGTCATCCACATAGCGCCGCTGGCACATCGTCACACTGCCGTCTGGGCCGTCCACCAACTCGATCCCAAGAACGAACGCGCACTTGCCGCTGTCGGTCATCTCGAAGCGAGTCTTGAGGTCCGTCTTCGTGCGTGCGATCAGCTCGGGTGAACTCCCGGTGATCAGCACATCATCCACATACACCAGCACGAGTACGCAGTGACCGTCCACCACCTTGATGTAGAGGCACGGGTCGAAGGCCGACACTTGGAAGCCGATAGAGCACACGAATTCGTCGAAGGTCTCGTTCCACACGCGCGAAGCTTGCTTGAGACCGTAGATCGCCTTCACCAATTCCAGGCAGTCGAAGTCACCGTCGAGATCAACACCTTCGGGGACCGCGCAGAACACCAGCTCCTTCATTATCCCGTACAGGAACGCTGTCACCACGTCGAGTTGGTCGAGAGGCCAGCCAAAGTACTTGGCAATAGCGATGACCATGCGCAGCGTCACGTACTTGACCACGGGCGAAAACGTCTCCGTGTAGTCGATGCCGTACTTCTGCTTGAACCCCTTGGCCACGAGGCGCGCCTTGTACTTTTCGATCGATCCGTCCGCTTTGCGCTTGATCTTGAACACCCACTTGGTACCGATGGCGCGCTGTCCGTTGGGCAATTTGGCAGCACGAAACACACCACGAAGTCGCATCGACTTGAGCTCAGCACGAATTGCCTTGCGCCAGTGC
This sequence comes from Phytophthora cactorum, assembly GCA_016864655.1. Classification (NCBI taxonomy): domain Eukaryota; phylum Oomycota; class Peronosporomycetes; order Peronosporales; family Peronosporaceae; genus Phytophthora; species Phytophthora cactorum. The sequence continues at coordinate 12,934 of NHQK01000102.1, forward strand.
ACTTGGTCCGGGCCGTTCACCGCTTCTTGGAATGTCGATGGTTCCGACAGGTCCACAGTCGCTTCAACAGCATTGGCACTTGCTTATACAGAGAGCGCAGTTTGTCTTTTAACGGTTTATTGATCCCAACGTCGCATGGCTGAAGAACACATGTGTAGCCGCCTGGGATGATTTCTACGTCAGTGCCAACATCATTCAAAGCCGTAGTGAAGCAGGCTTGGGTGTTACACTTAAACTCGTCTAACATCAGAAATGACGTGGGGTGGGAAGCAACGTACCATAGTTTGCACCCACGCTTGTCCATCCAGCCTTTTTCCTGGCAGCATCCAAATACACCCGGTGGTAAGAGTTTGTCGAGGGACTTCTCAATAGTGGCTCCTGGTGTTCCTTTAAAAACTAAAAACAGGGGAAGTTTAGTACGATCCTCAGCACAGGATACGCATGCAGTAAGTCTCCGCGAGTTCGAGCCACTCCCACGAATCGAAACTGACTTCGCATTAACTTCGTTGATAGTGGTGGTCGCCGTCATTAAAAAAAACACTGCTGTTTCACCATATTCACCCGAAGGCCTGGTTTCACACCTTCCAGCGTACCCCCGGATCTAAACCGCTCGTTCACAGCCTCGACAAATTCACGGCGTACTTGCTGCAAATGCCCGCTAAGTTTTTGACCGACTCGAGTTCTGCGCCGAATGCTAAGTCGATGTCGCTGCAGAAATGGGTACACCCAACTCCACATAGCACTACGCTTGCCGCCGCGAAAATTTCGGTCAATCGAGATGGCTTTCGCTATTACTTGATTTGTGGATACCGCGATCTCCATGCTACGACGCTCTCTAATCCAGCTTGCTATCTGCTCTTCAAGTTGAGGTGCCGCTCGTGCCGGCCCGGATTTAGCGACCTCGCGCGAGGATTTCGTCTCACCGTTGCCTCCATTTCTGACCTCTTGCGCCTCCACTGTCGAATCTGGCTCGGATCTATATTATGACGACGAGCCGTTCCTCTCACCGACTTAGAAATCTCAGCCTCGATGACAATAGCAAGCTTTTCTTTCACAGTTCTACTCGTGTCGCGCACCGGCATGCTTGAGTTTCTTCGCGCGCTTCTTGCAGACTGAGACTGTGGAAGATCGCAAAGTTATTTTGGCCAATAGGATGCTACTTGGGTGAAGAGTCGTTCATCGATGAGCTATCCCCCTTTTCGAAAGTTCTTGACGGGGATAGCTCATCGGTGAATTCGGTAGTTTAGTCTGGGTAGTCCTTGCGCTTATAAGCGCACTAACCGTAGTAGCTGTCACCCCCGAGACCGGTGTCGAGGCCTTCACTTCGTCCGGTCGCTCTTCAGGGGGGTGTTGGCCGCCTCCATTTTACCATCTGGGAGCCAGCAAATTAATATTTTTCGTCATAATTTTTGATTGGTTAAAAATAATAAATATTAGTGTGCTGATTGGTGGATTTATTGAACGAGCGCGGTTTCTATGCTATCGAAACAGCGAGCTTGTGGCGGTAGTTATTAATACTTTCTGCAGTGAGATGGCTGGGACAAGGTGGGCTCTAAGAGAAAGCTCTGCTCTTTGAAATCTCAAATACGATAATCAAGTTGCTCTTTTGATTTAAAAAAAAAACATTTCTATGAGATCGTATTTTTTCTTTCCGCGTAGCATAGTGAAACCAACTCAACGTGTGCGGAAAGCGTGTGCCAAACAAGTACTATTTTCAGTGAAAAGTACCATCGTTTTGTTCGCCTCAAAATCCAGCAAAGAAACCACAGGCATGGCCGACACCGCTCCATCGCCGCACACCGTGGAGACGGCGGATGTGCCGCCCAACCACACGCTCTATTTAAACAACCTGAACGACAAGATCAAGGCCGACCGCTTGAAGGCTACACTCTATGCGACGCTCTCGCAGCACGGTAAGATCCTGGAGATCGTCATGGGCCGCGCGCGGCGGCTACGCGGCCAGGCTTGGGTCACGTTTGACGACATTCCGAGCGCCTCCAACGCGCTGCGTGCCGTGAGCGGCTCCATGGTGTTCGACAAGCCTGTGGTCGTCCACTTTGCCAAGGAGAAGGCCGACGTCATTGCACGCCGCGAGGGCACCTTCGTTCCGCGCGAGAAGCGGAAGCGCGAGCCCAAGCCTGAGACCTCGCAGCAGCAAACGACCAAGAAGCAGGCAGGCGAGAATGGCAGTGCAGCCGCAGCAAGATCGTCCGCAGTGTCACAGCCGCGTATGCCGGTGCAGAACATGCCGAACAAGATTCTGTTCCTGGAGGAGCTTCCTGAATCCTGCAACAAGGAGATGCTGGGCGTGCTGTTCAAGCAGTACCAGGGCTTCAAGGTACGGCGTGGAATACTGGACTTCGACGCTTGTGCGGCTAGGATGAAGCTGGTGTACTTGACTGTGTGTGTGTGTGGTATTGCAGGAGGTGCGCATGGTGCCAGGCAAGAAGGGACTCGCGTTCGTGGAGTTCGGCGATGAGGCGCAGGCTGCTATCGCGCTGCAAGGACTGTTCGGCTTCAAGCTCACGCCCACAGACGTACTCAAGGTCTCCTTCGCCAAGAAGTAGGTTGGTTAGCTCAAGTGACAAAAGGACTGAAGCTCGCCACCGCCTGCACTAGTCGTCCGAAGGCAGCAGACAGCAAAAACAGTCAGGCGAGAGCCGCCGTGCTGCGCGCGGGTATCTAAAGCGAGTAATACAGCGTGGCTTTTGCCCTTGTTGTCATCACATCTTGTAACAACCACCCGGTCTTTCGTGGATTTTTCCTATGGCGACCAAATGTGACTTGGTTTTTGTATGGTCAGTAACTCGAGCCATTAAATCATTCGCCACCACAGAGCTCTTCAAGTAGTTCCCTCGTCCTCTTCTCTCCTCCCCCCCCATGGCGAGCACCAGCACGACCGCCACCGGCCTGGAGGCGCGCGACATGGCACTGGCCAAGAACACGCCGGAGCAGCTCGCTGAGCACCAGCGCGTGACGCAGGGTAAGGTACGCACGCGCTTCCCGCCCGAGCCCAATGGATATCTGCACGTGGGCCACGCCAAGTCGATGAATATGAACTTCTTCGAGGCCTTTGAGAAGCTGGGCGTGCCCCTGGACAAGCGTGAGACCTACTTCCGCTACGACGACACCAATCCAGAGGCTGAGAGCAACGAATACATCGACGCTATCGCCAACAACGTGCACTGGCTGGGCTACACGCCCACCAAGGTTACGTACAGCAGCCAATACTTCCAGGAACTGTACGAACTGGCACTCAAGCTCGTCCGCAAGGGCAGAGCCTACGTGTGCCACCAGAGTAAGCCCGAGATCGAGGCTTCTCGCATCGTGTTGCAGCAGTTCCACGCCACACCCGGTGTTAAGGACGAGAAGGACGTTTCCGAGGCCGGCAAGTCTCCCTTCCGCTCGCGCTCGGTCGCTGAGAATCTGGCCGAGTTCGAGAAGATGCGTCTGGGTCTGTACGGCGAGGGCGAGGCCTGCCTGCGCATGAAGATGGATCTAGGCAGTCCCAACCCCAACATGTGGGACCACGTGGCCTACCGCATCAAGTTCGTGCCGCACCCGCACATCGGCGACAAGTGGTGCATCTACCCGACGTACGACTACACGCACTGCATCGTGGACGCCCTGGAGCACATCGACTACTCCATCTGCACGCTCGAGTTCGAGACCCGTCGCGAGTCGTACTACTGGCTGCTGCATGAGCTGGATCTGTTCAAACCCAATGTTTACGAGTTCGCGCGTCTATCCATGACGTACACAGTGCTCAGCAAGCGTAAGTTGCTTAAACTCGTGACGTCCAAGACGGTGCGAGGCTGGGATGACCCGCGTATGGGGACTCTCAACGGTCTTCGTCGTCGCGGCTTCACGCCCGAGATCATCAAGCAGTTCTGTAAGGAGATTGGTGTCACGCGTGTGCAGTCGACGATCCAGATCGAGCGACTCTACTCTGTGGCACGCAGTATCCTTGGCGAGTCCTCGAAGCGTGTGATGGCTGTGCTGGACCCCGTAGAGCTGGTCATTGAGAACTTTGGCGACGCACCCGACAAGAGCGCGCTGTCTCTGCGTGTGCCGGACTACCCACAGGACGTGGAGCGCGACGGCGGCAACGCGTATCACCAGGTGCAGCTCACTCAGAAACTTTTCCTCGATCGCAGTGATGTCCGGACAGAAGACTCGAAGGACTTCTACGGCGTGGCGCTGAACAAGCAGGTGCGTCTGAAATACGCCTTCCCATTCACATGCACCAAGCTGGAGACGGACGCTACTGGACGCGTGACGAAGGTGGTGGGTCAGATGGACTGGACCAACGCGGCTAAGCCCAAGGGCGTGCTCTCGTGGGTGCCGACCACCAGTCCCAAGGTGGAAGTGCGTGTGTACTCGCACCTGTTTACGGTGCCGGAGCTGCCGAGCGAGGTCAAGGACTGGGAGTCGTTCGTGGACTCGAAGAACTCGGAGCGTGTGTACAAGTCAGCGCGCGTAGACCCCGAGTCGTACGCCACGAACCTGGACCAGATCGTGCAGTTCGAGCGCATCGGCTACTTCGTGCCAGACCAGGACTCGACGAAGGACAGAATGGTCTTCAACCAGATTGTGGCGCTGCGTGAGAGCGGCGGCGAGGCGGCCAGCGGCGCGGCGGCGTCGGGTGCGAACGCGAGTCGCAAGGACGCGCAGATGCAGCAGCTGGCGCTCAAGATGGAGAAGATGAAGCTGTCACCGGCCGACATGTTCAAGGAGCAGCCGGAGCTGTACTCGCAGTTCGACGCCGAGGGCGTTCCGACGCACAGTGCAGCCGGCGAGGAGCTGACCAAGAACCAGCGCAAGAAGCTTAAGAAGGAGCAGGACAAGCAGAAGAAGCTGCACGACGCTTACCTCGCCAAGTAGAAGGCGTAGGCATACGTAGTAGGCAAATAAGCAGAACTAATGGCAACAAAATGTAGCCGTGCCATGAGTTTGTTGGCTGTCGTATGAAGAGCGACAGCACACGCAAAATCCCAGTTACTGCAAACTCCTCACTTTGGTTGATTGCCTTGTGTGAAGCAGGAATGGAGTTACGAGAGCCGAAACCAGACAGTACCGAATGCAACCTTGGAGGTAAGCCTGAAGAGTTAAGGACGCTGAATGATACTGAAGGGGAAACGCGAAGGATAGCCCTGGGGCAGCGCGTGGGAAGTTTGGACCTTCGTCAAGGCTTGTCGAGTCTTTCAGGATTTACGTTAGGCAGCTTTTACTGTTCGGGCTTGCTGGCGCTGCATGGACTTGACTCGCGAGTGGATGTGGGGCGGGATTATTGTACATTCTTGTTTCTTGGTGGCGTCTCTTTGCCTCGCTTCATCCACAAGCTCGATATTAATTGTCTTTCTCTCTTGGGGGTTCTAACTTTCGTCGCCACTGCTCAGCGCGAGCTATCAGGCTTGGGCTGGAAGATGATCAGAAGGATGAGCGCCATAGCCATGATCAAGATGAGCCCCACCAGAAACTGGATGCACTGCTTGAAGCTGTCCGCCTCTTCGTCGGCCTCCCTCGCGTTCGCTGGTCTCCGCACGAGGTAGCCCAATTCCAATTCCGACTCGGAGCCGGCGTCTGACGCCGACGAGTTGTAGCAGCACAGCAGCGCCGAAGGGCATACAGAAGATCTATTGCTGCTGCCAGCGTCTTGTCTGCGGCGTCCGGGGTTTCTTGCGGGCGGTGGCGGGTGTCTGGTCCACTCGGGGCTGCGGAACCACGGCAAGGGGTAGACTTCCTCCTCGGGTTTGGACAGTAGCGGCGTGCGCTCGCTCCGCGTCGTCTTCACCTTGGATCTACTCACTTCCACCACCTCCACGTCCGCCGCGGCCGGCTCTTCCGGTTGGTGAGCATCGGCCATGATGTTTTCGACTTCCGGAGCTTGGTTTCCCATCCAGAAACTGTTGAAATGCGACCTTGCTTGGAGCAACTTTCATGCAACTTTGACGCAACCTAAGAAACCAATTGCGACCACCGAAGGTATATAATCAGATCCGGTCTGAGTCTGAGAAAGAAACGATCTTTCAAGATAAAAGCTGAGGATTCTCAGACTCAGACCGGATCTGATTCCTTTACGACCACCGAAGGTATAAGCAGATCCGGCGAGTCTGAGAATCCTCAGCTTTTATCTTGAAAGATCGTTTCTTTCTCAGACTCAGACCGGATCTGATTATATACCTTCGGTGGTCGCAAAAGTGCCCATTTCGTGTAAAATGGGCACGAGACATTTTTTCATGCAACACCTCCGAGTTTTTTCTAATCTGTTTCTACAGGATTTCTAACGAACGCCGCCAGCCTTTCATACCAACGAACAAGCGGCTAGCAGCGACCGAGGAACATGGCGGCCATGCTCGTGAAGAACGCACTGCAGCTGAGTCTACGAGCGCGACCAGGCGCTTCGGCCGTGCGCGCCCTGTCCAGCATCTCCAGCGGCAGCTTCTCCGCATCCCCGAACTCGCTACCGCACCCGTCCGTGCTGATGATGGCTACACCCTCGAACCACATGAGTGCGTGTCGCCTCATGCGCCTCCATCTCTCTCCGTGTGGCTGACGTCTATTCTGTTACTCCTCTGTTACAGACGCGCTGGTGCATAACCCGCTGGTCTTCGAGACGGGCGTCAACCGCCTGCAGATCGACGACTTCCTGCCGCAGATTGGAGAGCTCGAGTGCCCCACGGAGAGCCTCAACGGTGAGGCTACTGCTACTGTCATTTATGCCGCAGAGAATGGTCCACGTGACGTCTTGTATTATTTATTTGTGATTACTGCAGAACCCCTGCAGGCAATCAAACGCACGTACCAGCCCAGCGTGCTGCGTCGCAAGCGTAAGCACGGCTTCCGCACGCGCCGCGTGTCCATCTCGGGCCGCAAAGTGCTCAAGCGTCGCTTTAACAAGGGGCGATGGCGTATGTCGCTGTAAGTCTCGCGAGCGATGACGAAGGATAGCAAACGTGGGGCCAGCAAGTGCACACGAAAGAGACCGTAGTCAATGAAGACAGGAGGCTGTACGGACGATGCGTAAACGTGTTCGAGGGCGATTCCGTCGATTTGCATAATTCAGCGGCTGCAATAGACTCACCAAGTGGACATTAGCTGGCAGGTGGAAGTCTATTTCATTGTTCATATCACGCTCGAGTGGCTGGAACTTGCAATTGGCGTCGTCTATCGCAGCACCTTGCCCATATACTTCTCCAGCGCAGGCGAGAATACCTCGTAGATAAAGGTGGCAGGTCGTCCTCCGTTCCAGAAGAGGTAGGAGCGACCCCAGAACGGCCCAGACGCCCCGAAGGCCTGCTCCAACTCGTCCGAGTGGCCACAGAAAACGCTCTTCATGTCACGATACAGCTCTGTCTTGTGCTGTAGAATGTTCTTGCCGATAGGGATCTTGGTGTCTTTGAAGACTGCCCCCACGTCCTCCACATTGATCCACGACGCTGCGTAGCCCAGACGTTCGCCACGGGCGTTGCGCAGAAAAACTTGACGTCGACAGCGTGGTAACGCAATGGCCTCGACCTCGGACGGTGCATTGTCCGCGCTGTTCCCAACCGGCAGCATCCCGAGCACGTCCACCTCTGTGGGGGATCCCGTAAGCAGTCCAAGGTGGTGCGTGGGCGAGCCGTTGCCGAACAAGAACAACCGCCACGCCGCACTCATTTCTGCGTGGCCGAGCTGGTATTTTGCATGGAGCTCTTCAGTTAGTCACTGCCTCAATCACGCAGCGCTGCGAGCAGTCAGCACCCAATAGATCGTACCAGCATGGTCTCGGGGGAAGCCTGGAACGTCACCTCTAGCTTGTACCAGCCACGGTCTTCGTTGCCGTGTTCAGTGGCAACTGCAGCGGTGGAGACGAGAGTCGAGGTGGTCTCCTTCGTCGCTGTCTTTGGGTCCGCCACCATGGTTGCCGCTTTGATGTGCGGCGCTCCTGCTTCGTGGTTGGTCTGTTGGTTTCTATGGGGTCAAAGACAGGCAGTACGCAGGTCCACCCTGAATGTCGGACTCATCGACCGCGCCTCAGAAAGATACACCACGTTTAAGGGCAAAACTCCTCGCTCATTATAGCTGTTAGCAAGATCCGTTACCCCATAACAATACTCAGACGTTGCTGTTGCAGCCATCTTCCACGTGAAAAGTGCAAGCACTCTTTGTGATCTTGCAGAGCAGTGACAGCTTTCACAACGTACTAAATACATGTAAACCCCACCGCATCAGCGACTATGCTAAGTACACAAATGGTGAAGGCCTCAAACGCATCATTTCGAGACAAACCTTCGCTTCACCAGTCCACACATCGATTGTTTTGACGAAGGAGTCTCCTTCGTCCTTCAAGGACATACCTCAACACTCTCTCAGCTCTGGACAAGCACTTTCGAGCAACTCGATACAGGGCGTGGAATGTCGAACCGATACCGACAACCGACGATCACGAAGCCTTAACTTTCGAACGTTGCCGTGACGCGTAAGTTGTTAGAGCACCGGCGCGGTTGCTGCAGGGCTACATTTAAATTTAAAAAAAAAAAAAACTCCACTCAGTTTTTCCCATGACGACACCAACCGATTAAATCTCTTGAGGCGATACTAAGCTTAAGCAATTTCCGATGTCAGTTGAGCGTTGTAGAGTTTTGACTTAAAGTGCCAACCTGGCAGGTGAGAGTCGTGATCTTCGACCAAGCTCCAGTCCAGGATTGATGCCCGTTCATTTCACCACTCCCATTCATAACTGCGCGAGAAGGCAACCATCCTGATGCCGGTAACATCAATTCAGGGTGAGGACCAAAGCGAAACCTGGTATCTGACCTGCAGATTTATTCACGAGTCCACACGCCGCCAATGCGGTAACGCATCGATAGTATGCTTTCGACATCGCAGATTTCAACCACGTTGTCAGCGGTTCAACGCCCAACTTGACGCTACTGCGTTCCCAGACTCCAGCGAGCACGTGATCATGAACCTGGTAGAATAGCAGTCATACACGGCTGTGAGCACAAACTTGATTCTATAGACAGGATACAAACCGGCAGCAGAATAGCTGGCTTGGTGCCCGCAAGACTAGCTGTCACTGAAGTCGTGAATCCTTACCTTATCCACAGTCGCCTGTAGCCACTTCGTGTAAGTGCGATCCAAAGAGAAAAATTTCAGCATTTGGGAAGATCGAATCGCACTTAGCCGGACTGGCTGATATCCTTTAGAATCCGTCCTCACTGACCCTCGACCTGATACTCTATCCATGGCAACCCATTCGCAACGTTAAGCTAGTGGCGGCGTCAGCGCTATAGCTGCATCAGCGCGCGTCAAAACCATGGTTGGCAATGCGAGTGCCGTTTCGCCTGTGTGTTTCGCCTGTGTAACCTACACAACCCCTATACCTTCATATGAATATGAGCATTTGTAAGCGACATACAATTCGCAAGTGCGTTCCCTCTCTTCCGTTTCTTTCGCCAGAGACGGCGCAGTCGCCAACCTTCAGTGCAAAAGCGAACCGCCGACCCAGGAGGACGAGCGCGAGCAAAAGGCCACAAGTTCTCGGGCACCTCCTCACGCTTCAGACGCGTAACGACTCGCCAGTAGTAAGCAGCGTACAGACACAGCAACAGACATGAGCACGTCGGGACGCCCCAGCGGCGTGGGTCGGGGATCCTTCTCGGCTGGCCGCAGCTCCGAGGTCGAGCGCATTATCGCCGCCGCCGACGTGGACACGACCTTTGCCGGCAAGAAGGCTCGCTATCGTGGACGCCGCTCGGTATGTAGCAGTCGTTTAGTGAGTCTTCAGGAGTGATGGTCACTAATTCTTCTTTATTTTTTTCTTCAGACCTGGCCTGGAGCTCTAGCACTGTTCCTTGTTGCCGTCGTGTCCATCGCTGGTCTAACGTACTACGGCATCAAAGTGCACGACAATGTGAACGAGACTGTGGCCAGCAGCGAGGCCTCCGACGAAGCCAAGTACAGCGACGGCACCCAGATCGACGACGGCAGCCCCACAGATCCGGCCTCGGATCTGGCCACCACCAACCCCAAGACGTACACGGACAAGAAATGCGAGCAGCCCAACTACATCAGCAAGAACGGCCGCATCTACGCGCAGCTGTCGGACGGCACGTCCACGCAGATCGACATTAAGGGTATCAACTGGAAGGGCATGGAGGACTCGAAGGGTGTACCCAAGGGTCTGTGGGATAACACGGTGGACGGAGACTCGCTCTACCGTTACGCATACTTCCTCAAGTACAACAAGTTCAACGTCGTGCGTTTCCCGCTGTCCATCGACGCCGTCATGCGTAACACGGACATCGACACGAACCTCATCAACACCAACTCGAACCGTGCGCTGGCCACGGCCTCGCGTTACAACACGCTGCTGGGTCTACTGGTGCAGGGTTTGGGTCAGCTCAATATCGGTGTGGTGCTGGACTTCCACGTCTTGTCCTCGTCCGATGACGACAGCTCCGGTCTGTGGTACGGCTCGTCCATTAAACTGGCCGATATCAAGACGGCTATTACCAATCTGGCCGAGGCCATGTGCGACTCGACGCACTTCAACATCATCGGTATTGACTTAAAGGACGGACTCAGTACGGACGCTACGTGGGGCGACGGATCGGACACGGACTGGGCGGTGGCAGCTACGGAACTCGGCAACCACATGCTTACCAAGTGCCCCAAGTGGCTGGCCTTCGTGCAGGGAGTGCAGGGCGAGAGCCACAAGGACACTTACGGTGATCGTTCTCTCAAGAACACGTTCCTGCCTGGCTCGGACCTGTCGGGTGTCAGTACCGACCCCATTACCCTGGACACGGACAACAAGGTGGTGTACTCTCCAAAGTACTACTCGAGCTCGTACGTTCCGCGTCTTTTCTTCTTCGAGGACGGTCAGACGAGTGGCGATCTGCTGGAAGATTACGTCGAGTACGAAGACGCTGACTTGCTGGCCAACGTGAAGCTGAACATGAACTACTCGTTCGGTGCAGCTTTTGATACCGGTATGGCTGTGGTACTGTCGTCTTTCGGTGGTCTCGTGGGGGACCTTGACGCGACGGAGAAGCAAACGAGCACGCGAATCATCCAGGACGTTATCTCCCAGATGGCAGGATCAACAGAGCCATTCCTCGCCGGTGGCTTCTGGTGGACGCTGAACCCCGACACGTCGTGGCCGTACCCAGCCCCCGATACCTCCAACGCCACGGAGCAGGGTCTGGTGGACGATACGTGGCGTGTTGCCAACATGGATGTGCTGGGAGTGCTGGCCTCTATGAACAAGACCATGGACAGCGTAAAGTTCATCCCGTGCTCTACTTAGCTGAGGCCTCAGCAACAGCCAAGATATCTTCGTTTTGGCACTTTCATTTACTTCATTTGCAGTTGTTTTTCTCTTCTTTTTTTTCTTGCCTGGAGGGGAGGGAAAACGGTAAGATATTAGTACACACTTCTCTTTTCTCCGGAAATATTGTCGTCTGGTCATTAATTACCTAGTAAGAAGGCAGTCAGTCTACCGACTCTACTTCCGCATCTTCTGTGCGCGGCCACTGCGTTTGCTCCCGACGGAGGCGGAACTGTCCGTAGCAGGCGGAAGGAACGACGTGCCAAAGCCGCTTGTGGCTACTGTGGGCGCCGTGAAGCCTCCCGTCGCGAGTGGTGCAGCAGTGATGCTGGTAGTGGTGGCGGGAGAAGCGACGGACGTGGATGTGGTGCTTGTGAGGTTGAACGACACTGTCTTGGCTGGGGCAGACGCAGCCGTCGTACCGAAACTGAAGCCGCTAGTAGGCGCAGTAGTCGCTGATGTTCCGAAGCCAAAGCCTGTCGTAGCAGCAGGAGCTGCGGCTGGCTGGGGAGTCACGATTGTGGGCGCGACGCTGGTGCGGAAGCGGATCTTGTCGATAGCCTGGCGTTTGTCCGCCTCACTGCTCTTCTTACGCTTGTCGAATGGGTTCTGGAAAGCCGCCGGGTTCTTCTCACCGTGTCGAGCCAAGTCCTCCCGCATCTTGGACAGAAACAGTTGCCGCATCTCCTCTGCCTTCTCGTGTACTTCCGCCACACGAGCAGCAGCCTGCATGAGTCCAGCATTCTGCGCAAGTAAAATCTGTTGCAGTTGGGCAGGCGCGGGGGCCCCAGCTCCAGTCGCGTTGGCAGCGCCACTCCGTCCGTCGTATAGCGGTTTGAATTGCGCCTCCACGTCTTCGATCTGCGCCTTGATAGCCGCCATCTTCTGCTCGTAGTGACCCAGCAACTCCCAGTAGTAGGGCGATGGCATCTCCACGCGTCGCATGACGTGGTACATGTTGGGCGTGCCACCGTTGCTGCTGTCCAGACTTCGACGAGTCAATGTGGCCGCATCCACTTGATGAAGCAACTGGCGGACGTCCTGGCGCACATGCTGCACAGCGGTAGTCTGGCGGTCCTGGCGGTTGCGCCTAGCCAGTACTTCCTGCTCCAACCTGGCCATGTTCTCGCGTAGCACCTCCATCTGGCAGGGCGACACTGTCTTGAGGAAAGCGTCCGACTGGTCCTGCTCCTTGAGGAAGGCGTGGAACTGCCTCATATTCTTCTTCATGTCGTCGGGCAGCGCCTCGAACGCCGTCTCCAACGTGATCGGAGGGCCACTAAACAGCAACAATACACTCCATTAGTGCACCATCATCCACTCTAAAGTTGCAGTAATTTCCCCACATACGCTGGTTGAGTTGCAGCTGCTGGTTGTGCTGCAGTGCCGAAGCCTCCAGTAGCCGCCGGCTGCTGCGTCCCGAAGCCTCCAAAGCCGAATCCTGTCGGTGCGGGTGTCGCTGTGGCCGTCCCTGCTGCGCCAAAGAGACTGGGGGCGGTGGATGCCGACGCTCCGAAGCTGAAGCCACTGGAGGGAGTTGAGGCAGGTTTCGCGCCGAAGCCGAAGCCACTGGAGGCCGCTGGCGCAGCCGGCGTAGCACCAAAACTGAATCCACTAGACACGGCGGGGGCGGCCGAAGTTCCACCGAAGTTGAAGCCGCTGGACGCGGCTGGAGCCGCAGACGATGCTCCGAAACTGAAGCCCGAGGAGGCTGCGGGGGCAGCTGGCGTGGCGCCAAAGCTGAAGCCTGTAAGAAGCAGAGAATGAAGTGGTGAGGGTCATAATAGAGAAAGGGGGCGCGGACGGCTGAGACGTACCGGAGGAGGCGGCGGGCGCCGCCGCGGTGGCACCGAACGAGAAGGCCATGAGGTTGGCTGGTGCTGTGACTTGATCGGGTGCGTGCCACTTACTCTACACGCCACTTTGGTGTGCTTTACATTAATAAAGCCATCCCGGTTTAATTCGCTGTTTTAACAGGTTAAAAGAGGTGAAAGAGCATTACCCTTTCCCGATCCTGAACTATAAAAGTGTAGAGATCTGGGTTCGGAGACTCAATAATTGTGTTTATCTTTTTGGCTATTTAATCCTTCACAGCGTCCAGCGTCTCAGGAGAGTTAGCTTCTTGCTGCATTGCAAGAAGGGACCCTAACGCTGCCCAGTCGCCATCCGACCTGTTTCCATAGTAGGCTCTACACCTTTCGGTATTGCTGAAGAGCCTGGATAAATCAGTCTAAAACATTCATAGTTCTGCTCAGGTTGTCCTTGTAATCGTCCGAGTTCTGGGGGCATACGCAAATGCGATAAGAATTTGACGAGACAGACGATCTGCTTCCTTTTCGACGTACTTGAAGTAATTGGATTATATCTGGTTTGAGTTTGTACAAACTCCCCATAGTCCGAGTGAACATAGGTAATCGCCGTCGACCATTGTGTCCCGATTGTGACGGGTCACACGGCACCTTGCGCAGTGGAAGTGAGAGCTTCCGAGAGTATACAAACTCTCAGTGAACGGCAGTTCACTAGTCCCTGGCCTAAAGGGACAACTGGCCAAGACCAGGTAAATTTAAGACTGTGTATTTATAGGTGTTTCTAAATCGATCTACATACTAAATGCAAGTGGTCTATAGAGTATCCTAGATGTTATCCTATTGGTTGGCTTTGAGGGCATGTAGCCATGGTGTGTCCACACCACAGATCCCCTGAAGAGTGACAGGCACTCTTCCATGTAAGCGTGCTACATCCTCCCCCACTTAGGTTCGGTTTACCGACGAATCAGGGCGAGCTAAGAAAGTCTCACACTTTTCACTCGCCAAGTCGAAAGCCATCAACTAGCTGCGGTGCCACACCGCGGCGTCTCATTCCCGTTTGAGCCCCGAGCAGCACCCGCGCTCTTCTTTACGGTCTCCACATCGACCTCAGCATGCCCCATGTCGGGGCATCTCGCGGCACGAAAGCGCACGCCAAGTCTGATGCTACCAAGCAGCAGACCAAGAGCTCTAAGCCTCGCGGCAAAGGCTCTGCACTACAGGAGGCTACTGAGGTAGCCTCCAAGGCCGTCACCTCGTCTGGTGACGCGCCAGCGGATACGGGCGCGAGCTCACGCCGCAGTCGATCACCTTCAGGACGATGGCCCGGACCCGCGCTTCGCCGTGAGGGAGCACAGTCTGAGGCGAAGAGGTTCTTGTAGGGGTTAACCTCGGTCTCCAACGCCTCACGGCGTGGTGACCTAGAAGCATTCCGCTTCTTGGTGTGCTTGCTCTGTTCGGCTGCCACCTTGGCAGCCTGAGCTCGCTCACGACCCTCAGAGAACGAAAGGTTCCTGAGGACACGACGAGGTTATCGTCCTCGTCAGCCTGGGTATTGGATGAGTCCATGGCCTCGTCGGTCGGACTCATCGGGCTGTGGCCACCATGGTCACTTCCGAGTGAGTGCACGGACTCGCGTCCACCCTCACTAGGCAGCGGAGTACGCTCGCCGGCAGCCTCCTCGGAGTGACTGCCATCGTGTTTGGCCCTGGCTTCAGCCACGGTGCCAGGGCGAGAGCCATTCAGACTTGGCCTCCTTGCCTGCGGTCAGGAATCGCACGAGAGACGCGAGTGACTCGTCGTTCCGATACGCCATGCGTATCCGATCGTAAAGATCTGTCGTGACACAGGTGATGTGGGTCAGCTCATAGTCTGGCCTGCGAGACAACGCATCGGCAAGCACGTTAAGCTTGCCTGGTTTGTACTCGACACGGAAGTTGTACTCCGCGAAGAAGGACAGCCACCTCACCATCCGTTGGGATAGGTGTGGCGAGTTGGTCGCCGTCCGCAAGGACGCGTGGTCTGTATAGATTACAAAGGGACGAGAGCCCAGAAGATGCACCCGGAACTTAACGAGGGCATACTTCATGGCAAGCATCTCCTTGTCATGAACGGGATAGTTCCGTTCGGCAACCTTGAGTTGCCTGGACTGGAACGATATGACTCGTTCGTGTCCGTCTGCATCGTTCTGCAGCAACGCACAACCGATTTCGTAGTCGGAGGCATCGCAGACGACGCTGAACGGCTTCGTCTCGTCCGGCAGCGCCTGCTGAAGGCTAGCCTTGATGCCTTCAAAGGCATCCTGGTGCTGACGCTCCCAGCGCCAGTCGGAATCCTTTTTGAGAAGTTCCGACAAGGGTCTAGCCAGACCCGCGTATCCCGCGCTGTACTTGTGGAGGTAGTTGGTCAAGCCCAACCACTTCCGAAGATCCTTCTGGGATCGAGGCGTGGGCCAAGCTGCAACGGCTTTGACCTTCTCCGGGTCGGCCCGAACGCCGATGTTGCTGACGAAGCAACCGATAACCTTGATCTCTGGCGAGGCAAAGACGCACTTGTCGGTGTTGGCATAGAGCTTGTTGGCTCTCATGACTTCCAACACCCGACGGAGGTGCCCCAAGTGCACCTCCATAGCCGTCTTGCCATCCTCGACACGGCTATGGACGAATATATCGTCGAAGTACGTCTGGGCGTACGCACGCAGCGGACTGAAAAGCTGCGTGACCAAGCGATTAAACGTCGCTGGGGCATTAGACAGGCCCTGCGGCATGACAAGCCACTCC
Organism: Phytophthora cactorum; assembly: GCA_016864655.1. Lineage (NCBI taxonomy): Eukaryota > Oomycota > Peronosporomycetes > Peronosporales > Peronosporaceae > Phytophthora > Phytophthora cactorum. The sequence continues at coordinate 28,836 of NHQK01000102.1, forward strand.
CAGAGCATGCCGCTCGGAGTGCTTACCGCTGTAAGCGGGATGTTGCTTTCGCGCATCAGGATCTGGTAGTATCCGTCCACCAGATCTAGCGCGCTGTTCAGCTCGCAGCCGGCCATGTTGTTTAACAACACATCCTTTCGTGGGATTGGTGTCTGGGCCGGCACCGTCGCGTTGATCAGCTTGTTATAAGCGTGAACCAGACGCCACTTCCCGTTCGGCTTCCGAACGCAGAAGGTTGGCGTCGAGTGCGGGGATTTCGATTCCCGCACCATGCCTGCCTTTGCCTTCGCGGCAAAGAAGGCATCGATGACCTCGCACTGTGCTCGAGGCAGAGGCCATTGCCGGGTGACACAATACTTTGTGCCAGGCACGAGATCGATCTCGTGCCGAACTCCTCGATCTGGTGGGAGTTGCGACGGTAGATCCTTGGATACCACGTCTGCAAACTCCTTCACCAAAGGATACACCGGATCCTTGGGGTTCTTGAGAACTTCAGAACCCAAGCGCGCCTCGCGTCGCTTCTTCATCTCTTCCAGGACGTCTTCGTCCAGGACAGAGGAGGAGTTTAACTCTTCTGGAGTGGTCTCCGGCTTAAGGAGCATCACCTCCGCGATCTCCCCAGCCTTGAGATCGGCCAGGAAATCGTCCACCGCCATTTCCTCGAGGTTCAGGAGTTCTGACACCTTAGGCAGCGGCTCCAAATGGATGCCTGTTGCCTTGACGGGACGACTGGTCATACTGTAATGGGCCAACTCTGTGCCCACTACTTCGGCTTGCACGTTAGCGCACGTGTACGAGGAAGTGCAGTTTGCTTAAACTTAGGTTAACTATACTTTATAGATTTACTAAAATAAGAAAAGCTAGAAGCCGTTTTGGGATAAAATGAGAACTGTTATTTATGATTTATGTCTGGACTGGGTTTCCTCCTAAACCTGATATCCTATATGAAAGGTATTCTGCCATCCGATGGCTGTCAGAACCTTGCTAATCTAATTGGTAGAAAGAAATGCTTATCTACCAATAGGAAGCCTAAATGCATACAGACCAGCGGTCTGCAAAGTATAACCATTGGTGTGTCTTACGCCAACGTTCGAGAACCCTCCATGTGACCAAGTGGCTACGTGTAGCCACTTGTGTGTAACCCCGTTACACATACCGTTGAAGATATGATAACACTCTTCGACCGGCCGAGTCAGAGGAGCCCGGGCCCTGGAGTCCGAGTCGCTAGGAGCGACTCCAGCCTGAATATTATTCAGACTCGACTTGCGGCGGCGACGGTGTCGTCGACGGCGACCGTTTGTGGCACTTCGTTACCCACGCCGTGCGATGTCGCAATGGCGACATCGGGAGCACTCACAGCTCCGTGTGGAACACTGTTACCCACACAGGAAGCGCGTTCCGCGTCTTCCTCTTCAGTTAAGGTCTGGGCGACCATTTGTGGACCTTGGTTACCCACCTGGCAGGCGCTGCCTGGCGCCGCCACCTTCGAAACTTCATCCACCGGTCTAGAATCCGGTCGGGATCGAGGGCTACCCGCACAGGTCTGCCGCGCTCGATCGGGTGCAGCTCCTGCTGCCACCACTTCCGTGGAGTCGTCCAATACGTCGACGACTCCCAAATATTCTTTGGATGCTACGGCATCCTGGCGGCCCTTGTGGGCAGCCCAGTTCCGAACAGAGATAGGAACATGACTCAGTAATGATCTGTCGGATACTGCAGGGCGGCTTGCACCAATTGCTTTGCCGCGCCAGTCAATCCATGGCTCATGCTTCTCGAGCCATGGCATGCCCAGGGTCAAGTCATACTTATCCATCTCAAGAACAGTGAACTGTTCCGAGCTGTCGAAGTCCTCGAACTTGACAGCTAGATCCATGTGGATCCGGGGAACGGTGATCACCTTCCCGTCAGCCAGTTGCACTGACACTGTTCCTTTGCCTTTGCTCTCTCTCAAGGCATCGGTCAACCTGTTGCTGTTGCTAGCAACCGTCTGGCGGCGTGCGAAGTTTTTCGACGCCCCAGAATTAATGAGGACACGAAAAGGGAGTTCGCATCCTCGTACACGTGCGTGTACTACAAGCAGCCCACCGCTGCTCTTCTCCGATTCGAGAGTGCACAGACTCTCAGGGGCTAAGTCTCCATGGTGCGCGCCACCCGCGCATCGCTCATGAAGACTTAGATCTTCCCCAGTAGGGCGCCCCGCCCCTACTGGTCGCCTGCGTTCCCCTGGCCTCGGGGTCGCGGCTTCTGCCAGCGACCCTTGAGACCTAGAGGTCTGGGAGGAAACCGCTTACGCTGTCCTCCTGCGGGGCAGGCCCGTTTCATATGGCCCAGCCTTCTGCAGCCGTAGCAGCGGATGTCCTGCTGCTCGGCGAGCCCAAGACAGGTCCACTGGGGGCCGTGCGATTTGCACTCGGCGTAGAGCCCCCTGGCCACACAGATGCTGGCGTGCGTGCCTGGCGATGGCTGTACTCCTCCTGGAGGGCCATTTGAATCGCCTCTTCGAGGGTGCTGGCCTGCACCCGGAACAATTGCGTGCGTGCAGGGCCCACCCGGAGGCCATCCATGAACACCGTCACCTTGATGTGCTCATGGAGTGGGTTTCCCACAAGGGATGCAGTGAGCTCCCGCGTCTCTTGGATGTATTCGTGCAGCTCACGCTTTCCTTGTTTACACGAGAGGAAGCGTGAGCGCTGGCGGTACTCATAGTTCGCCGGGAGGAAGGCGGCTCGAAGCTGTTCACACAGCTGAGCCCAGGATGCAAAGTATCCCGGCGTAGTTGCTTCACGCGTGTACGCCCAGCTCTTAGCACGACCGCTAAGGTTGGAGAGGACGAAAGCAACACGGAGTTGCTCGGTCGAGATCAGAGCTGCGTCCATGGCGAGCTCTACTTCTCGAACCCAGAAGTGAAGGTTTTCACCTTCAGCCGCAACGGCTTCTGGTGAGATGGCTTTACTTCTGCCATCGGGGGTTGCATGCTTCCCCGCACGTGGGCGATAAGCCCACGTTCATAAGTGTCGAGCGCATTGACGCGTTCGACCTGCTCGGCTGGCGTTGCCGCCACCAAGCTCTGCAAGGCCTCCATACCGAAGGTGCCTGCCATCTTTCGAACGGACTCGTACTGAGGGTCGTTCAGATGAGGGAACTCATTCCGGTCCATGTTGACCAGAACTCAAAAGGTTCAGGTAGTCTACCCGCGTTGGCGTGGATTGACTACAAGTGCTACCAAGTGTGACGGGTCACACGGCACCTTGCGCAGAGGAAGTGAGAGCTTCCGAGAGTATACAAACTCTCAGTGAACGGCAGTTCACTAGTCCCTGGCCTAAAGGGACAACTGACCAAGACTAGGTAGATTTAAGACTGAGTGTATCTATAGGTGTTTCTAGAATCGATCTACATACTAAATGCAAGTCACCTATAGAATATCCTAGATGTTATCCTATTGGTTGGCTTTGAGGGCATATAGCCATGGTGTGTCCACACCACAGATCCCCTGAAGAGTGACAGGCACTCTTCCACGTAATCCCGTTACACCAATGGTCTTTGATAAATGTTAGTCAGGATAACATCGATTTAAAAGCTGTTTCCACTACTTTAGATTGTTGGTCTTCGGTCTAGACATGCAAGTCACCCATTCCTATCAAGAGACAGTCGATTCTGTTCTGGCTAGTCCAGTCGGGTACCTGTGGTGAAGCACGTTCCGGAAAATGAAAGATGGGATGCGATGAAAGAACGTTAATTCGAATTAGTGACATCACGGCCCAGAGAGTGGATCCAGCTGGATGCCCGACCCACTATTCCGGATCAACGCGCCCGGCCACAAGAGCTTTGTGAGGGAATCGAAAGGGCCTCAAGATCTAAGGTCTTTGGTGAAGTACTCACGACATCGGAGATACGATCCAGACCCTCGGATCTAGAAGTGGGATCTAGGATCTACGATCCACGGCCTACGATCTTCGATCTGGGATCCACGATCCGCTGTCTACGATCTATGATCTATGATCTATGATCTACGAGCTGTCTACGGTCTACGAGCTGTCTACGATCTGCGATCTGCGATCTGGGACCCACGATCTACGATGGGAGCCATGATTTGGGATGGGCTGGTGCGATCCGACATAGAGGAATTTCCATAATCTAGTACATATGTACTGTTTTGGCCCAGGACGGACATTGAATTATATCTGCTGACTCAGTACATACTCTAAGTTCGAAAGAAGTAAAATTTACTTAATGAATGTTAGCAGTTAGCCTAATTGTCTGAGCCGTTAAAGCGTACACTTCGCTTGGTTGCAGCATTTGCAACTCGCCCACGACGACGTCTTCCTCTTGTAGACTGATATAACCAAACAAAGTCAATAGTCTCCAGCTCAAACTGCACTTTTAGCTGCCAGGACAGGTTTTGAGCGGGCTCCCACGTCAAGTCTTCATATCAGTCCACTGTAAGATAAAACTTGAGCTGGTTAACCCAGCGCTTAGCGTACACCTTCTGGACGTCGTAAACCTGGTCATTGCGCCCTCGTCGTGCCCTTGTCCCGTTAAATAAGCCTCATCCTCTGCGAGCTACTTCTTGCGTCGTATTTCGACGCACGGGGAGGTTGTTATTAAGACGAAGTCTCCAAAAAGAACCGTCAAGTCGGCGTTGAAAGTTGCGAGCGTGTCGTTGTCTTTTATTGAGTGATGGCAACGCCTATTCGTAGAGATCTAACTACTCCGTCAGTTTTGAGTTAGAATCGATTTCCTTTTGTCTTTTAGCAGTCCTAATGCCGCATCAGCTTAGTTTTTCGATTTTGTAGCCTCACACGTCACTGGACAAACTGAAAAAATGCACTGTGTAATGTAAAATTTAGAGAATGTTCTGAGAAAACCTAACATTTCTCACCTACTCTAATACTATAGACATTTAATAGCTGAGGATTCGGCGCATCGCCATTTTCGAGCTTGGTCTCTCCACGATACCAGAATGCGACCAGCAGTTCCTAATAGACTCGGGCTTCACATTATCCCCCGCCAATTTTGCCCAACGCATCGCAGTGAATACTGAAATCTTCTCCTGGGGCACTGCAATACATAATGTTCACTGCCAGCCTTTCATTTACCACTGCAATGCAGCAACTCATGCATTCACGTTGCACTTCCAAAGTGATGAGCATTTCCCTCCTCCTCTCGGTTAATTCAGTACATGCACTGGTTTTGCGCCGTCCTCGTCTCTGTACGTCTTCACTACATCTGCGAGGTCTATTAGCAGGTCCAGTTCCGGATTTGCCGGGGAATATTGTAAATGGAGAATTACGTCGAAAGGATGAAGTAAAACGACAGTCAACGCTTTACTGCTGTACCTCAATCGATTGTCAATGCTCTGACATGAAGGCAGATTCAAGCCCTTCGGCTCTTTCAGAAGCGATAAAGTCGGCAGGCGCGTCAGCAACCGCAACAAAATAGATTGTTGTTGAATTGGTATTCCATCGTTCACACATCGGCGAAGAAGACCGGTACTAGTGTTAGACAGCACAATTTGTTCATAAACTTTTTGTAGTGCACTGCATTAAGTGCAGGCATATCCCAGCCTGCCTCAGCAAGGTGCACTGGCACGCAGACTAGTCTCTGGCGCCACTGCACAATCCAGAGCCGGATACCAAACCCGTCCAGCGGGGTCCCGCCAAACGCTTCATATAAAGTACGAACAAGTTTACTTTGCCTATCCAAGTATTTGATCATGGCCCAACACCGTTGAACGGTTGCTCGCCTGAGGTCTTCACTTCACAATTGGCTATTTCCCCAGTTGTATCACAATGACTGTCAAGTCCAAACGCAAAATGTATGGTGTACATATACTGTTGGCTACTGTTGCTCTACTGATCTGCGTCGGTGAGGCGTCGAAGGCTACCGATTAGAAGACACTTGATGCCGGTCCTGCGTCACGTCGTACCCTCGATGCGAGTTTGAATAACATCCAAGCCGACCGGCGCTTGAGGGCGACGATAGGTGATGGCAACTACGACACTGAAGACCGAGGTTTCCCCGGCATTACGAAGATAAAAGATCTTGGAACGAAGAAACTACAGAACCTCGCTGAGTCCACAATGACCAAGTTGATGTCCAACAATCAACCTACCACTAACAAACGCTTCAAGCAGCTCATAACTGGTCAAGTGGGGTCAAATGTACTCAAAAGCAAACAGTTTGATGACTGGGCCAGCTCTGTAACCAAAGCTTACAAGAAAAACCAGGAAGCAGCGGACACAGCGATGCTCACGACGTTGACGGCTCACTATGGTGAAAACCTCTTGCCAGCATGCTAGCTGCCGCAGGTGGTACCAAATCGACGGTCACTAGGCTGGAAAACGCACAGCTCAACAAGTGGAAGGAGGAGGGGAAAAAAGCGGACGACATTTACCGACTGTTAAGGATTGATGCAGAAGGCAGTAATCTGTTGAAAAGCCCCAAGTTGCAGATGTGGATGGCCTACATGTCCAAGCTGGACAAAGATCCATACGACTTTTTGCTATTCAAAGTAAAAGCCAACTATGACGACGCTGGACTAGCGAAAATGCTTGTTTTGGCCAAGAGCAACCGTGGAACGAGGGCGATTGCTCGTAAGTTGGAGACGTTGCAGCTTGAGAGTTGGATGAAAAATGACAAAACAATGATCGACGCCTTCCAGCTCCTGAAATTGAACGAAGAAGGCACTACACTTCTCAAAAGCCCAGTGTTGACTACTTGGGTCTCTTACGTTGAAATGTTGGAGAAGGATCCATATGAACTGCTCTTCTTGGCGATCAAGAAGAATGGCTTCGACGAAGTAAACTTGGCGAAGATGATTGGTGCAGCGAAGCAAGACATCCACACTGGGTCCATCGCCGCGAAAATGGAGGATCTACAATTCCAGAAATGGTCGAAGGATGGGAAAAGCAGCGAAGATCTCTTTAAATTTCTCGGACTCAACAAAGAAGGAGACAAGTTGTTTGATAGTCCAGCGTGGAGCATTTGGGCCTCTTATCTGAACAGGCAGGAAATGTACCCTGAGCTAGTAATGTTCTCGATACTGAGGACACGATTTGGTGATGAAAAACTGTCGAAAATGGTTACGAGGGCGAAAGAGGCGGATAGTACCAAAGAGGTCGCAGAAAAGTTGCAGCTGGAAATTTGGCGGGCGAATGGACAAACCTCAGATGAGATTTTCAATCTTCTCAAATTGAACGAGAAGAAGGACAAGATTTTAGAGAGCCCGGCATTAAGCACGTGGGTAGATTATGTGCGACGGTTGGACAGCGTCAAGGAACGTAAAGATAACTTCGTGCTTATCACGCAGTTGGAGAAATATTACTGCAGTGAAGATCTGGCACGAATGTTAGCCAGTTCGAAGTCGGCAAGCAAGGAGGGAATTATCGACGACTTGCAAGAGTTGCAATTCGAGAAGTGGATGGCTCAAAAGAAAGACCCCAGTGCAGTCGATGCCATGTTTCCTTCTTCAGATCTGGCCAGCTTCCAAGTGAAACTTGACTTCAAGAAGTTCTACAAGGAAAATATCGACGGATAGCAGGCAAGGTGCAGTGTTCTTCACGCGTAGACTTCGCTATGAGATTTTCTTTATAGACCTGGTTACTTCTAAAAAGTATACGTGATTGATTCTCTCCGACAAAAAATATGCTGTAGTAGTTTCGGTCACTGTGTCAAGATGTGTTTGCACAACGCAAGCGCAGCTACAACGCAGTTTATCGCGGTAACTTGGGGCCGGCCAACGGTTGAAAACATTAAGTTGTTGCTGTAAAGTAGATACCATGGTTCGTTTTATATCTCAAATTATTATATTGCCTCCGCTGTAGAAGCAGTGAGTGAGCAAGTTTAATCGCGAACTTTAGTGTAAAAGTACAATAGGGCGTAGATGTGCTGTAAGAGTTGGAGTCCTACTCGACGTCCCAGTTTTGTAAAGCTGAACAATGCTCTCACTGTTGGATGTAGGCGTCACAGGAGGAAGACCGATGCTGTACAGCCCTGCGGTCGTCAATTTTATTCAGTCCATGGTTGTGCTCCTCAGCTTCACTTTAAGTGAATTGTTTCTCTCTTCGACTCGTAGGCGTCGACATGCTTCCCGTCGTCGTCGTCGAGGCTGGTGTTATATAGGTAGTGTAAGCTTGGTAGCATGAAGACCGACATGTCCATCGCTTACTTCCCTGATTTTCAAGTAGCCGAGACTACCGAAACTTGTAATGAAAGAACGTGTATTAATACAACACGAATCCGCTGTACTTGAGTAGTGCAGAGATCGCTCACCGTCGTTATCTGCATCTGAGACTGCTACCCACTACAACAATGTAAGTTTATGTACTGTGCTCCAGTCTCCAGAATAGATCGCCCACATGTTGCTTCCTATTGTTCGTGGTCCCGGAGTGTCCTTCAAGCTGCGACAGTCTCCGACATCGGGTTCCAGTAGCGACACCTTCGCTGACGACTCCATCAAAGACGCCTGCCTTCCTCTAGGCGGCTTCTTGTTGAGACCGACTGGGCAAACAGCGTCGTCCCAGATACGCCTCGACGCACGTGCGGGCGTGCCGAAACCTTAGTCGTTGCAACGATGTGGCCGTTTCCAATGGCCAATCGCATATGCAATTGGCGCACCAGCTCATACATTACACATGGAGCTCCCGACAACGAACACCACCACTACAGACTGAATTCCAGGAGCTTGCCAATGTAAGGTACCAGTACTGCAGACTGAAAAATCTCTCCCCTTGCAACAATGAACTTATGCGCCAACAAAGGCAACTTGCTGGGAAAAAAAACTCCTCGTCCGTCCAGCAGAAGAAAACAAATGGCTACATTGTCAAAATGGAGCCCCTCAATGTTGTAACGGTTGGGCTTACAAACATCGAGTCAAAACCCCGCCGTCAAGTGACCCAACCCGCATTGCCGATGGCAGAGGCGAAACTTTGGCAGAGACTCGGGCGCAGATTCCACACTCGCCCATTTCCCTACCAGCCCCGAGCCCCATGTATCCGCCTCACAGTAGCAGGAGTCAGTTCATGCCTCCGTCGCGCCGCAGCTCGGCGGGCTCTGCGGCCGACGCGCCGCTCACGGCCGAGCGCGCCATGATGGACCAGATCCGCTCCAAGCTCGAGCGCGCCCAGCGCCGCCTCGCGCGCAACTCTCCAGGCAGTTCCGGCAGCGTCGGCTCCTCGTATATTCCGTCGTCCGAATACAGTAGTGCCATGCGCGCGCCGCCTGTTAAGAGCGTTCTCATGGAGGACATGCCAGCCACGGCCTCGAGGCCGCCTCCGTCTACGATGCGGCACCACGGGATGCCACCTCCGCCCTCTACAGCGCGTCATCACGGGATACCGCCGCCTTCCAGTCGCCGGCCTCCGCCCTCGTCCAAGCACGAAGTAGGCTCGAGACATCACTCACGGTACGCGCCGCAGCAATACAAGAGCAGATCCAAGTATTCCCAGGAAGACGCAGACCCGCTCAATGGCGGACCGCCGCCCATGTCTACGCCGTACTTGGTGTACTCGAGCTCGCGCCTGCCCATGACAGGCTCGCAGCAGAAGAGCAATCGCACGCAGTCCAAGCGGCCGGAGGACGAGAAACACAGACACCGAGCGCCGCCCAGCTCTAATTATAATGTAGCCATGAACGGCCCGCCGTCTGCCATGCGGTCGGGTATTGCGCGCCCACCGACGTCGCGTGTTCGCTTCGAGGGGCACGAAGAGAAGGAATCAGCTGCTAAAAAGGAGCGGGAGAGCGAAGAGAGGAAGCGACGTCACCAGCAAACGAAGGAGCGTGAGGCGCGTCACCAGCGCCATCGAGAGCAGGAGATGCAGAACATCAACGCTCGGGCAAAGGGGTCGAGACCTTCGTCGCCCATTGCCGCGACGCGCGGCCGACGCTCGTCGTCGCTTGAGAAGCCGCCGAGCTCGGCAATCAAACCCTCGGCTTATGACGATATTGCGCAGGCGATTCCGACGTCGCCTGTGGGGCGTCCACGTCGAAGCTCGATCAGCAACCCACCGCCGAAGTCGGACATAAAGGTATCTGCCTTTGAAGACATGATTCCAAGGCGACGAAGCCCAGACAACCAGCCAAAGCCTGAGAAACCGGAAGCTGGGCCTGAAATTGACACTCCAGAAGCTGTAGAAACACCGAAAAGGGCAGCCAGTCCGGAGGTTGAGGCGGAAACGGATGCGGACCAAGGACTATCGTCCGAGTCGGATAATCAGCAGCAAGAGACTGTCAAGCCGACAGCTTCTGTGGTACCTGAAAGGGTGAAATCACCACCAGTATCGGTGGTACCAGAACCTGAAGAGTCTAGATCCGATGAGGATGCTGGAGACACGTCAGCCTACGACACGGACGACAGCTACGAATTCGACAGTGATTCCGAGTTCCTGTCGTCGTCTGGGTACTCCATGTTTGAGGCGCATGTCCTGGAAGTGGATGTGGAGTTGGACGCGTATTCAGACGACAGCGAGGAGGAAACGGAGACTAACAACGTGGTTAAGGTCAATAACCAGATGTCCGAAGATGAAGAAGATGTCCCGACCCCGCCAGCTACCGAGTTGTCCACTGTCAAGGAAGAGGACGAAGAGGAACAGGCTCCAACATCCAGACTGACAGCGAGAGACCTGGCGCTCTACGCTTTAGGCCGCACGAGCAGCTACTCGCTCTCAGATCTCGGTTCTCCTGTGCCCTCGGCGAATGGAAAGCAGTCGCCAAAGAGCAAACCAGCGCCCATGTCGTACACCCCAGCGTCGTCTGCATTCCCGTCATCTCGCGCACTTGGTCGGCCGCCTGTTCCTGCCACAACAGGTCGGACCCGACGCAATCGAGTGCCGCCACCTATTTCTTCCACTTCAGTTGCCAGCTACGTCCGTCGCTCGCGAGCTCGAGCCCCAATGGACTTGAAGAACCAGTTACCGCCGTCAATTGGTGTTCTTTCGGGCTTGTCTAGCGGATCGTCGACCTTTATCATAGACCCGTCGTACTTCTACGAGGTGACGTGGAAGTCAGGAGAGTTTGCCTTTTCAGTGCAGCGAGTCTACACTGCGGAGAACGAGTTCGAGTTCGACGACCGGGAGCCGCAGCTCTTCTTGCGCATGCTGCTCAACACGGAGCGTAGCACGTGCAAGAGCTTCCACGACGTGCGCATGGGCGACGTGCTGATTCGCGTGGGCGACGCCTATGTCTCGGATCTTGGGCTGGAGGGTTCAGGCACAGTGCTGACGAAATTCTTTGCCAAGATGATGGCACAGACCCCAGTCAAACTCACGTTCCAGCGAATGAATCCCAGTGATTGGGAAGGTGGCGTGGAACTGTGAGGCAGTCGAAGTAGAGGCCACTTTTTTTAGAAGGCGAAATGCAAGTTCAGGGCGACAATAGGAAAGAAAAATACAATGGCATGGGTAATGATTTTCGATTATTGGTACAGATGTAGCTTTGAATTGGCGATAATTTTTTTTACAAATCCTCACATTGATTATCAAGTGTCATCTTGCGGATTCTCGAAACCAACGACTCATTGCTGACATTTATTCGTGCGGTCTGCATTGATTTAGTCGAGGCTTGCGAGGCTGAGCGAGGACGGCACTTTGGCTGCTGACCAAGGTGGCTAGTCGGATCAACGCGAATTACCACCGAGTCGCTACTGTTTGTGTCAGTGCCCAAAAGATCGACGTTATTTCGCAGCGTTTTGGATGTTAATCGATGTCGTGACATGATGGAGCGCAGTTTGAAATGCTTCTCTTCATGACGCTCTAACGCAGAGCGATCGACTGTTGTCCGGGTACTAAGAATTTGCCGAATAATCTTCTTGTTCTCATGCAAAATCTTGGATTGAGCTCGTGATCGGACCCGAGCTGCGGCTGAAGTTGAATTCGATGAGTGCATCATTGTTGGTGCATTGTACTCGACAAAGTTGTTTTTCATTGTGGCCGAAGCTCGAGTGTAAAGAACGTGGCTGGCTGGTGTCTGCGGGACGTCTGGCAACGGATGCAGACATTCGTGATTGGAATGAGCTCGCTCCGGCACCACGATAGTGTTTCTGTCTGCACACAGAGTGGCTTTAGGGTGTCGCTCTTCTTGTGGTCGACTCGGGTGCTTCTTTTTGCTACCGCAGCGTGGAGTCGCATTGTCCAGCGCGATGATCTTCCTGATTAAAGCGAGGTTGTCACGGTCGATCTGGTTCTGACGCGCCTTTGCCGCTGGTGATTTCGATCGAGCATTGAGCTTTGCCGGGTTTGAAGAATTTCGATTGCTGTGGATGCGATGAGGGTGTGCAGAAGCCGCAAGAGCAGAGGAAAAGGCCTGGGTTGATACTGAGCTGGATGACTGGATAAACTCGACACGATCGCGATGCGCCTGCCATTGAGACTTGTGCATTCGTTCGTCGAGTGCACGGTTGCACGAGCTCCAAGCTGCTACTCGAGTCATCTCCGCTATATTGTGAGTCGTTTGCCGATAGAAGTGGTGGACTATTTTTACGAAGTCCAGTTGCATGTTGTTGCTCCAAAAGCTCAACTCACTTGGCAACTGAAGGACCATCACTCTTGACTTCAACATAACTTCAACCTCCCATTTAAGTACGGCAAAATTTATCTCCCGTTTAAGTATATCTAATACGACTTCTGATTGGTCCATTCGTTTTCTTGTTTAAACTAACGAACAGATCAAGTTTTCAACATGGCCGGCAAGACACCGTCGCTGCCGCATACAGATTCGGGGCCGCCCGTGAGCGCGCGTGACGCGTCTTACTGGTTGGCAGTTGCCTGCGCTCCGTCGTCCTCTCGCTCAGGAGCCGTCACGAGCGTATCTGCGTCCTCGTCCACGCGCAGTCTGGACGCTAGCAGCTTCCTCTTGAGTCTCCGCAGTAACAGCAACAGCAGCGTCCTGGACAGCAACAAGAGCCTCTTGGAGCTACGTGGCCACACCATTCTCCCTCAGCAGGAGTCTCTAGACGTCCCTCCGCCCTCCTCACTCTACGATAGCAGTTTCTACGCCCCCACGCGACTCGCAGTCCCCCAGTCCACCAGAACCCGCAATAAGAAGCAGAACCAGCGCTCTAGCAGTCGCACAGAGAGCAAAAAGCCCATTATCGTGGCCGAGGAAGTGTACGAGCATCAACGGTACCAGATGGTGCTGGGCTGGGGCTCCAAAGGCCATTTACTGCCTCTAGATCCCGATAAATACATGAGAGTAGTGCGTCATTCCATACAGAGACGGAGACGACGCACACACAGCAGAGAACTTACACAAGAAGAAGACGACGTGCTGCTCGAGTGGTTCCCGTCCTCCACATTCCCAGATATCTCACTACCGGATCCTCCATCGGCTGATAAACCGAGTGCTAGCTCTATAAAGCAGCGCAGCAGGTCAGCTACAAGTGGCTCGAGAGCTCCAACGGCCGCTCGACATCACGCAGTTCATAATACTGCAAATTCTGCCTCGGGGAGCTCACTGGTGGGCCCAAGGTGGGAGTGGGTGAGTCCGTGGCATCTGGAGATCCCCGTAGATAGTCCAGGAGATGCTGTCGATGGCTGGCAATACGCGTCCAGCTTTTCCCACTTCACTCCACGACCATCACTCCGCTCGAGAGGTAGATCCATTGATTCGCTGAGTCAGTCACCGTCGCAATCAGGTGGAGAAATGCCTTCTTCGTATCCTGCCAGCTCTTCAGGCAAACGACTGCGAGTCCGTCGACGTAAATGGGTGCGTTATCGACGCTTGCGCACGGGTCGTACTAGTCTGACGCCTAGTACGTCATCAAGTGCCTTTGACGACGCGTTCTTGGACTCTATGAGCGGCTGGTTGCGTAAACGTGGACACGTGCGTAAGAACTGGAAGGCGCGCTATTTCGTGCTGGAAAAGTCCGTGTTGCGGTACTATGCCGATTCTTCCTGCACGAAACTCAAAGGGGAAGTGCTGCTCTTTCACCCGCAGACTCGCGTTCACTATGTGGACGTCCACGTGGCTGGAGGTCGGGATGCCAGTTTTGCCATCCAAGTGGGTCCAGACTATACTTTACTGCTGCAGGCGGCTCAACTGCGGGACCGGGAGAACTGGATGTACTGTATCGAAGACGCGCTACTTTGTCGAGACTCGTATCACCCGCAGAGAAGACCAGGACCGTACTTTGACCTGCGAGAGAGCGTAGCTCAACGACGACTGCTGAGTGCAGAGGCGATGGCGCTTGACGGCAGCTCCTTTCGTGATAATTTGGGTGGGATTAGCCACGCCCACGGAGGCGCAGTCAGCGATGAACTAAGCGACGAGGAAGACTGTGACGACCAGAGTGCATCTTCTTCGTACGGACAGAGGAGTGGCAGCGGTGGTGATGTCCTGCGGTTATGGGCTTCGTTACATGCGAAACCAGGTGGAGTGTTGAGTGCTGTAAGCTCCGCATCTCCTACGTTACGCTCGCTACTGCGCGCTTGCGACCAGTACCTTGCGAGCCTCACTATGCGGCAACATATTGCCAGCTTCTTGGTAATGTTCCGTCAGAAGTATGAACACCCAGCAACTTCGTCGGTGACGGCAATGGGTGCGTCCGCTTGGACGCGACTATCGGAGCCGTGGGCGCCAGGACTCAGTGGAAATGAATCAGACAGCGATCAAGAACTTCGAGAGGGTTCATTGGGTGCAACACCGCAAGAACTCCATAATGTCACCACTTTACAGGATGCTCGCAGCCTTCTGGCGCTAAAGAACTATCGATTCTTCTTGGAACGATCACTGGAGCTCATTATGGAGCATTTGTCTACTGTCGCAAACCCAAAGACGCCTCGACAGCTCGGAGACTCTGCACTTAATGGGAAGCGAGCACCAACTGACGACGAGTGGGCGCTAGCTCGTCGTGCAACTCTTTACAAACTGGAGCGACGGACTTTCATCCCGTTGCAGGAGATTATTTACCAGCTACTTGGAGCTGGACGAGGCCAAAGACAGGAAGAAGAGGAGCGTTTTGAGCGACTCCGAGCGCTGGTAGCTTCCCGGCCTCAGAGCTTTCTTGAGATTCAACCATCGCACCAGTCCCCGTCCGAGTGGAAGTCGGCGGTCGCTTTACTTAACTGCATGGATAACTACTCGCTGCCGTCAGAGAAGGCTGCTGTCCTTGTGGAGGTGGCACGTTGCATTTATGAGACCCACGCACGAGAACACGGCTTTGAGACTGACAGTACTGGGAAGTCTGTGCAGCCCACGCTGATGGCAGCAGACGATTTCCTGCCGATTTTCATCTTCGTACTGGCGCGTTGTCAACTGCGCAGTGTAATTGTGGCTCGCCATTTGATCAGCGAGACGATGATCACTGCGTTGATGATTGGCGAGACTGGCTATTATGCTACGATGCTGGAGGCAGCAATTGGCTACATTGCGGCGTTCGACGGGGCTGCTAAGGTAGATGAGATGGCTACCCGAAACAGTGGCAGTGGCAGCACGGCATTCAGCAGCTTCTAAGCGCATCCCGTCGGGATATTTGCCGCTGTTCCGTGCGCTACCATGGATAGTTGATAATCGACGTGGAACGATTATTATAAAATATTTTCCCTGCTTTAAAACGCCGAGGTTGTGCCGTTAGCTCGAGTAAAGAGAGCCGCAACTGTAAACCATGGAATCCAGCACTTGCTGCTCGTAGGAGAGTTGAAAAACATTTTAATGATACATGTACGAGTATTGTGTGTTTGCTCTCAACTTATACTCGCACACGTGGGGGTTCAGAGGTCCACTATTGTGTTGGCTCTAGCAGTTCAAGCAAAGCAACGGATCAGCAGAACAACGTGTGATCCGACTGTAGCGCGCCACAGGCATGCTGCGGATATTTTGCTCGGAGAATAACGTTGCGAGTACTCGGACAACGTCTGACCAGGGAGGGTATTTTGCACGCGATGCAGCCCCACGACGAATAGCACGTTTCTCCGAAGCAAGAAACAAGCGTGAATTGACACAAACTTTGTCGGTCGGGCGTTTGCGTCACGCATCGAGAATTAAAAGTACCAGAAGACAAAAGATACTTTTGCATTGTGATCTCATACAGACAGAAGCTCACAGAGCTTACGAGCGCGGCGGTAACCCGAAGTGGATAGCCGAATGCATCCGCGCAACCAGAGCTAGCTCAGACCAGCGCAGAGCTCATCACATTCATCTCTCCTCGTTTGCTTGCTGTTGGGCATGGCGTCCAACACGCCGAATCTGCCAGCTCGGTGTCCCGCAAGTGAGATAAACACGCGCTCACAATATGACAACCACCAGCACATGGCTACAGACTGAAAAAGCGGAGCGGGAGCGCTAGAGCAAACTGCTGGAGCTAGGATCACGCTGACCCCGCCTGCTGTCTGCGAGCAATCTCCGCTGACCGACTGGTGCGCCAATTCAAGTCGCGGCGCAGATGGCTCGCGCAGCGTGATACATGTAAATTCCATGCGGCTTTCGATAAACATGGGTACATATTCCGAAATCCGATGCAGGTTGAAGTGCCATTTCCACTCACTCATTGCAAGGCCAGAGAAGGACCCACTAACAGACAGGCTGTTAAATTCGTTCATGTAGTAAACACCGGTATATATTCCATAATACGACGCTCACTGCACTCTGACCCGACTCGACGCGTCTCGCTTGACCAGCGCACCAATGACACCGGGTGCCAAAAAATCTGTGCCCACGTCGTCTTAACCAATGTGGCGCGCTTACAGCGGCCAACAAGGTGACGCATGGCTCGTGTTGCCTTCGGTCACCTTGTTTCCCCAGTTCCTGCCCGCAGCTCTGATTATGAGTCTTGTCGCGGGGTGCCAGAGTATTCCTCCTGGCGGGCCCAGCTGTGACGCGGTCACCAGAAAACACCGAGACACATCAACTGCTGGCCAACGTCAAGGCCCACGCTCCGTACGCAGCGTAGATTTATTGTCGTGCCGTTGGGGGCTGAAATTCGGCTGAATGCTGCCATGGTCGCTTACTTGACTTGCCGCGTTCGTCGCCGAAGCTAACTGAAGCGTCAGACAACCGAGCCACGCACGCGAGTTCCTTCTTTCTCGGTGCTTGGAGTGCAGAGACAATGCAACCAGCCGCAATCTCGCCAAGCGGTCAAGGTGCAGTATTATTGTACATGTATACCATATAGTATTGTAGGCACGCACGACTGACACCCAGCTACATGTACGTGGCCGTAGTAGACCGGTAGCTGGAAGGTGGTGCTGTTGCGCACAATGGTAACACGGAGGACATCGACTCCGCTCTTTCTCTGCGGCGCGGCTAGCACTAAAACTGTGCAAGCCGGGCTGGTTTGTTTTGGTGAGCCACAGGCTATCTGCTCTGGGATGGCCGTAATGACCGAGGCTCAAATTTTAAGACGCATTGCAGTTTACGGGCACGGTGCGAAAGTGCTTGCAGTAACCCGCCCATATTCAATCTGTATACCGCGATAATTTTGCAGACCTTGCCAGACGGCGAAGCTATACTTATGCGGTGGCATATGCCATCCGATGATGACCAAGAGCTGCGTCTCGCGCGAGGCAAAGCTGTTGTCATGGAGAGTACCAGGTAAGAGATTTTTTCGAGCTACACCACATGCCTCGCGTCAATATCTCTAGGAGTCGATGGTCTCAACAATAATGTACAGTACCAAACTCTGAAACGTTGGTGAGACCAAGAACTCATGATTTACGCAGGACTCGACAGAAGATCGCAGGGGGAGGAGCAACTCGGTGGATTCCTGCAAGTTGAGGACGTTGTGTCGTTTGCCGTTGCGTTGCTCGAAGGAGAGAGTTGGACGAATACCACCGCGACATGCTATTCTTCTGGCGTGTCAAAAGAGCCTGAATACAGTTCATTCCACTTGGAGGCGATTCAGCTGTTCATGCGGGTGTTGGTTGAATATTTCTGCTTGGGGCTGCAGCGCAGTGCCAGAATGCAACCAAGTTCCATCAAACGCGCGTGCGCTCTAGTCGCGCCCGGACGTCTCGTTCGCGACGCAGGACGTTGATGTGGCTTCGGCGATCGGCGTATTGCTCGGTGCTATCTTTTGATGTGTCCTCCACCGTTTCAGAGGACAAGAGACGATCCCAAATCGATGCGCTGACAAGCTGAGTGTTTTTTGCAGCGGCGTGGATAGGGTCCATCACGCCGGCGCCGTATGCCTGACACCGACTGGAGCTGCACTCGCCTCAACTCACTTTTCGATTTGGAGCGCGCCTGTCGAAACGCCTTCAACCGCCTTGCCAACACCGCATCAACAATGCCTGCAAGCACCACCGCCATCCGTCCCAGTAACACAATGAACCAGCCACGCATCCGCGACTCGCACCAGGACCGGCCGTTCGCGTGCCCCGTGCCGCTGTGTGGCGGTCGCTTCCATCGCAAATTCACGCTGCACGAGCACTTGAAGACACACACGGGCGAGCAGCCTCATCAGTGTCCTATCCAGTCCTGTGGCAAGCGCTTCAGCACGTCCGGCAACCTGGCGCGCCACAAACGCCTGCACTCGCTGCACAAGATGGAGTGCCCCGTGTCCGGATGCACGCGCATCTTCACAAGCAAGGACATGCTGGCCAAGCACCAAAAGGTGCACAACGGCAACTCCATCCACACCTGCGTCGTCGACGGCTGCGGTAAAACCTTCAGCACGGCCGGTAACCTCACGAGGCACATGAAGACGCAGCACCGATCGGTGCCCCTCCCGGTGAACTCGCGCAGCTCTCGGCAACAGCAGCATCGCCAGCACATTCAGCGACTTCAGCAGCAACAGGCCGCCAAGGTTGTGTCCCCCATTATGACAATGCACTCGCCGTGCGATGAGTTCCCCGTCCTGGACTTCGACATGATGATGTTCCTGCCTCCCGTCGAGGAGCAGTTGCAACACTTCTCGTTCCTGAACACGCCGACAGACCCGGAAGCTCTCTCGGATCAGGAGTTAAAGGACCTGCTTGAGTGTTTGTTCTAAGTGGATCCAGGTCATCGGGCAGCGCTTTAACGAGCTAGCTTTGTAGTATGTATGAGTTTGTAGAGGCGATGGCTAGTCGGATAGGAAGCTCCAGCCCCGAGTGGCGCAGTAATTTAATGGGGAAATACTGCGAAGTACAATTACTTCGTACTGTACAGTACCGTCAATCCTCACGTCCTCCACCGACGCGTTGAACATACGAAGGCAAGCCTTGATGCGAGTCAGCTCGCTCATCTTCAGTTCCCAGTGAGGGCAGGCACCCACGAAGGCAGGCAAGGAATCCGACCGAAGCTCCGTCATCGCACATTTTGGCCATCCGTCAAGTTTGTGCGACGGTGAGCGCAATGTGAATCTCGCGCTCAACGTCGAGTTTTAAAAAAACTCGACAGTGGCGGTGCCAAAGCGTGTGTGGTGGTTGCCTAAGGCAATAGTGACCATTATGGTCGTTGGTCTTGCCGTAGAGCCAGGGTCTCAATATTCAGTATACTGTAGCACACCTGAGGTGCCGTGCTCTCATGATGCTCATGGGCCATTAGCGCAATTGTTGAAGTGGGCAGCTCGACTACTGAAATCGGCGTAGCCGTGAATTCTCATTGGATCACAATCGAAATAGATTGTGGACTTGTTTTGCGGATTTTCGAGTTATCAAAGCTGTAGCCATCTTTGTCTCTATTGCTCTAATCAGTCTAACTTGGATGACGCGCGGCCGCCGATGGCAGAGCCCGACGACAGCGCAGCCAGCAGCGACTTCACACTCTGTCGCAGTTTATTCCGCAGCGCCGTAAACTGCAGCGCCTCGGCCTGGCCGCGGTCTTCTT
Organism: Phytophthora cactorum; assembly: GCA_016864655.1. Classification (NCBI taxonomy): domain Eukaryota; phylum Oomycota; class Peronosporomycetes; order Peronosporales; family Peronosporaceae; genus Phytophthora; species Phytophthora cactorum. Next base: position 48,573 of record NHQK01000102.1, read on the forward strand.
CCTTCTTCTCCTTCTTCTCATCTCCATCCTTTGTGGCAGCATCGCTCAGCTCGAATTGCTGCTGCTGTCGAGCAGCCTCCGCAGCAGCAAATGTTGGATACTCGAATGACCGGGAGAAACCAGCGTAGATATGCTGCAGACTGCGCTGCAGTTCCGTCTGCATTGCAGGCCTTAAAGCTATCAGCACCTTCTCCAGGCAGTCCAGTAGAAACACAGCGTCCTGGAGCTATACGCGAATGACATCAGCGACATTAGGATACATCCGCTCACTCAATCCTTTTCCTTGCTTACCTTCCTCATCGCAGCGAGATACGACTCGCAGTGTTGCGGGAACAAAGACTCCGATACAAATGTCCCCCAAATGTCCATTTTTGCCGAAATATTCACTTGATGCTGGTGAAATGCAAGCGCAAGAAGAAGTTCTTCGGCCACGAATTGCTCTCGTACTATTGGGAGTAGCGTGACGAACTTCGGGACACGAGAAATGTACGTAGCAAAGCCAGCATGCCACAGCGCACACTCGCCCAGAAGGCGAAGCAGTGCCGGGAACCAGCGTTTCTCCAGATACTGGGCTTGCTGCGTCTTGCCAGCGCCACTAGCAGGTGTTGGCGGTAGAAGCATGAGCAGAGTTCGCAGCACGCCGCTCTCGTGGAGTTTCTCGGTGGTCGTACATGCGTTGGGTGATGCAAAGAGCATGAAGTGGAGCAGCTGTAGAAACACAACAGCAAGCTCGTCATCATCCGCAACCTGGGGGGACTCTAGAGTGACAATCGTTTTATGACGTGAAGTACTGCGTGATACCGATACGAGCTGGTGGATCTCCTGCGTGATGAATGGCAATAGTTCTTGAATAACCAATGATAACCCTTGCTGTGCACGCTGAGCCCCGCCCTGATGGAATTCTCGAGAAATTGCGAGCTCAGCCAGCACACGATAGACGAGATGCTGCGGCTGGATGCCGAGATGTGGCTGTTTCGCTGCAGTGGCAACTGTTTCGTGTCTCTGGAGGAATTCTATCAGCTCTTTCAGTCGCCATAAGGCACTGCGACTGGAGCCAGGAAAGCGCAGAACACGGTCTCGCAGCACGAACAAGTATCTGCTCCACTCACCACGAGGGCCATAGAGTGAGACTGGCGCAGCATTCCTCTTGTCTTCTCCTCTTTCATCCATCTCATCGTTGTTTTCAGGTGGTTGAGCGGCCAGCAGCCGCATGATGGCAACAAGTTCGTCGTCCAGACGCCACTGGTCCCATCTCTCCATGGACACACTCTCAAAAGACGACGAGAATGTGCAAGAGGCGAGATATCGGAGTTTCTCGATCTTCGAAGCACTCGACAGAGCTGACGTCTGATGGCTCCACATGGGGATGTGATGAGCGCGAGGCCCCGGCAAGTGTCCCTCGTACACTTTACTCAGATCGTCTGGGTCTTCCTCGGCCGCATACTTCTCCAACAGGTCGTCCTCCTTCTTCTCCAATACTAAATCCTCACTAGATACTTCGTCTTTTCTCTTCTGTTGTTGCGGTGGCTTGACCACCAGTGATGACAGCAGCTTATCCACTCTTGGTTCTTCTGGGGTTTCCAAACACAAGCGGAAGACGAGCAGCAACAGCGACGCTGACAATAGCCCACTGCCCTCCGAGCTGCGAGATCTCTGCACTCCGCTAGAGCCATAGGACGGGCTCTGGTCGTTCAGGAATGCTACGCCGTCCAGTAAAGTGGCAGTAATAGGGATCCCGGCAGCCACATGCTGCGTTGATTTCTCAGCTGATACGCGTCTGTAGAGCCCCGCCAATGCCTCAATCGACGCACCTTGAAGCTGCGGAAAGTCGAATTGCAATTGCAAGTACGCATCTCGCGCCAAGCGCTCGTTATCTCCACTGGGGCTCGAGAAAGACCCAGAAAGGAAGAGGCAAGTGTACTCCTGGGGCGATTTCTCGCCTTCTGTGGAGCTGTCAGAGCTGGAACCGCCATCAGCAGCATCAGCAGACGACGGCAAAGGTGGGGAGAGAGAGGAGACGCCACCGACCAGCGCTGTGTTCTCCTGCAGCGCCGCCACAAGCTGCTGGATAAAGAGCTCTCGGCCCGCGTCCATGATGCTACTTTCGTAACTTAACCGGGAGAGCGAATCACTAACTTTTAATATGTGGACCACACAAGCTGACCGCAATTGTTTTTCGAGCTCATTTTTTTTTGTCATTTTTTTTATCGGATGCGACGAAAAACTTTCAGTGACAATGTAAGGTTTTAACAGCGAGTACTACACGATTCCACCTCAATCGGGACCAATATTGCATCGCATATGCCACCCCTTGAATATTTCTTCGACGTATGGCGAGGTCCACAAAGTTATCGCAGTATACAGATTGAATATGGGCAGATATTGCAAGCAGCTTCGCACGGTACATTCAGACATCTCTCCGTGTTTTACTTGCGGGTGTATATATGCGCCAGCGTTGCCATTGTCATGTACCGGGATCGGCAAGGAAAGTTGCATCATTAAGAGAGAGCAGTGGAAGAGCACTGATACGAGGCTGCCACCATCAGCAGGTGGTTATTAATAACAAATTGGCGTATACCGGTACTGCACACAGGATTGGCAACTGCTTATTTCACACCGACGTTCCGCGGCTGCGTACGGGTTGTATACTGCTGCAAAAGCAGCGAGAAGAACTGATGCATTATCCTCCGCTGCAATGTCCATTTCGAGATGATCTTCCACATGTATCAAGCGATCCAGGAGCTCAACGAAAATTAATTATTGCTCGACGTTCGTTTCTGAAAAAGCGGAGCAATAAATAATTTTCGTCTTAAGTCTTGCTTCAACCTTGCACAGCTCGATAATGGCGGTGTCGATCATGGTTACGGTGCTGTTTGGTAAGTCTACTATTACTGACACTTGCGGCACAGTACTGTACAATATACTTTGAAGAATACCTGTATCATATACCGTTCCTCTTGAAACTACCATCTTGTCGAGAATCAACAAAGTACTTTTCTTCGACTCGTACATAACTACACGTACTCGCCCGGTGGCATGACAAATGTCCTTAAAAGTATTAAGAATCAATTACAGCCAGCTGGCCAATGCCAAAATCAAATGAACGTTTGAAGAACCTTGACCTGCCTCAACTAGAAATCACTACAGCCTGTCTAAATGATCAGTGTGTCAATATTTTCCTTGTAGAACCTTTTGAACTCAAATTTCACTTGTAAGCTGGCCAGATCTTCAAAAGGGAACATTGCGTTGACTGCACGGGTTTTTTTCATTTGAACCATCCATTTCTTGAATTGCCACTCTTGTAAATCATCGATAATTCCAGGTTTGCTTGCATAATGTCGCGATTTCGAGCTAACTAGCATCCGTGCGAGATTCTCAACTCCATAACGTTTCTCCAGCTGCGTGATATGCACGAATTTATTTGAAGCATCCTGGTTCAACCTTTGCACATAAGCTACCCATGTTCTCAATGCCGGGCTCTCCAAAATCTTGTCGCCCTTCTTGTTTAATTTGAGAAGATTGAAAATCTCATCTGAGGTTTGTCCACTCACTCGCCAAATTTCCAATTGCAACTTTTCTGCGACCTCTTTGGTACCCTCCATCTCCTTCGCTCTCGCAACCATTTTCGTCAAACCTTCATCGCCAAATCGTGTCCTCAGTATCGAGAACATTGCTAGCTCGGGGTTCAATTCCTGCCTGTTCAGATAAGAGGCCCAAATGCTCCACGCTGGACTATCAAACAACTTGTCTCCTTCTTTGTTGAGTCCGAGAAATTTAAAGAGATCTTCGCTGCTTTTCCCATCCTTCGACCATTTCTGGAATTGTAGATCCTCCATTTTCGCGGCGATGGACCCAGTGTGGATGTCTTGCTTCGCTGCACCAATCATCTTCGCCAAGTTTACTTCGTCGAAGCCATTCTTCTTGATCGCCAAGAAGAGCAGTTCATATGGATCCTTCTCCAACATTTCAACGTAAGAGACCCAAGTAGTCAACACTGGGCTTTTGAGAAGTGTAGTGCCTTCTTCGTTCAATTTCAGGAGCTGGAAGGCGTCGATCATTGTTTTGTCATTTTTCATCCAACTCTCAAGCTGCAACGTCTCCAACTTACGAGCAATCGCCCTCGTTCCACGGTTGCTCTTGGCCAAAAACAAGCATTTTCGCTAGTCCAGCGTCGTCATAGTTGGCTTTTACTTTTAGCAAAAAAGTACCGTATGGATCTTTGTCCAGCTTGGACATGTAGGCCATCCACATCTGCAAACTTGGGGCTTTCACAGATTACTGCCTTCTGCATCAATCCTTAACAGTCGGTAAATGTCGTCCGCTTTTTTCCCCTCCTCCTTCCACTTGTTGAGCTGTGCGTTTTCCAGCCTAGTGACCGTCGATTTGGTACCACCTGCGGCAGCTAGCATGCTGGCAAGAGTTTTCACCATAGTGAGCCGTCAACGTCGTGAGCATCGCTGTGTCCGCTGCTTCCTGGGTTTTTCTTGTAAGCTTTGGTTACAGAGCTGGCCCAGTCATCAAACTGTTTGCTTTTGAGTACATTTTGACCCCACTTGACCAGTTATGAGCTGCTTGAAAGCGTTTGTTAGTGGTAGGTTGATTGTTGGACATCAACTTGGTCATTGTGGACTCAGCGAGGTTCTGTAGTTTCTTCGTTCCAAGATCTTTTATCTTCGTAATGCCGGGGGAAACCTCGGTCTTCAGTGTCGTAGTTGCCATCACCTATCGTCGCCCTCAAGCGCCGGTCGGCTTGGATGTTATTCAAACTCGCATCGAGGGTACGACGTGACGCAGGACCGGCATCAAGTGTCTTCTAATCGGTAGCCTTCGACGCCTCACCGACGCAGATCAGTAGAGCAACAGTAGCCAACAGTATATGTACACCATACATTTTGCGTTTGGACTTGACAGTCATTGTGATACAACTGGGAAATAGCCAATTGTGAAGTGAAGACCTCAGGCGAGCAACCGTTCAACGGTGTTGGGCCATGATCAAATACTTGGATAGGCAAAGTAAACTTGTTCGTACTTTATATGAAGCGTTTGGCGGGACCCCGCTGGACGGGTTTGGTATCCGGCTCTGGATTGTGCAGTGGCGCCAGAGACTAGTCTGCGTGCCAGTGCACCTTGCTGAGGCAGGCTGGGATATGCCTGCACTTAATGCAGTGCACTACAAAAAGTTTATGAACAAATTGTGCTGTCTAACACTAGTACCGGTCTTCTTCGCCGATGTGTGAACGATGGAATACCAATTCAACAGCAATCTATTTTGTTGCGGTTGCTGACGCACCTGTCGACTTTATCGCTTCTGAAAGAGCCGAAGGGCTTGAATCTGTATTCATGTCAGAAGCATTGACAATCGATTGAGGTACAGCAGTAAAGCGTTGACTGTCGTTTTACTTCATCCTTTCGACGTAATTCTCCATACAAAAGTGTTGGTCAGAAAAAAAGCTAATCCAAGTAATTTTATGCGGGACCCATACTGTAATACAGAATTCCTTATGTGATTGCCGACGTTCACTCATTACTGAAATCAATGTAGCCAATCACGCCTCTCCAATAGTTGTACCCTTGTAGTTGTGTCCTTACTGATAGCACACAAACGCAAGTCAAAGCCTGATGATTTTATCAAAGGTCACTTTTTTGGCTAGCGATAGGCAACGTTCACTTCAAGAATTTGTATGTCGTTAATCACAGAAGGAATACGGTAGTACATATTATGTATTGTGAACACCAGCTCTTCTCTCCTTTCGGATTTACTCACTCTCAAGGGATTTGCCATCAATACCGTAACGGACAGAAAATGTTACTACAACCAAAGATTTGGTGGACTATTCTGTATTTCGGTGTAAATATAAATCATATGGGCAAGGCGATTTGGAATGTCGCAGATTTGCAGCTGAATTTTTCAAAAAGTCAAACGAGTGGCATTAACTGCACCAGATCCCCGGCAAATGGTGAGCGTACACGACGCTTTCTACATCGATGTATCGCCTACTCACAGTGTCTGATGTGGTGATGCATGTGCAAACTCAGGGCCGAACTACACGACGAAGCACGCAGAGCAGGGCGAATGGTCAGAACTGGAAAGTGTCTGACGACGCGTATGCTCGCCGACTCGTGCGAACAACTCGCGAGGCCTACGCGCAGAGGTTGAGGGATGCTGGCAAGCCGTTGCCGGCAATAACTCGTGAAGCGTTGGAGAAGCAGCGCGAAGAGCAGAAGCGGGAGCTGCGGCGCGAGAAGCGCGTCGAACAAGACTTAAGCAAAGCGTCAAGCAAAGCACTGGTCAAACACACAACGAGCTAATCTGAGGCTGCGAGTTTAACTGAATCCACGGGTTAAGGGACTGCGTGAACATATACGTCCATGTGTGAGACCAGCACAGTAAAGTTAACATAATAAAACCAAACAGAGCAACAAAAACAATCAAACGACTAAGTCCAAATATTTCATAATTTGGAATCTTGAACCCACGATTTACAAAATATCTCTTCTCGAAAAACAGACATTGATTGACGCATTCATAACCGTGCCTGCTTTACTTTGTTCTTCATGATAGAGGGACGGTTTTTGTTGAGTAACACGTGCCAGTAACGGACATGTAATAGTATAATACATGGTACATGAGCCGTGAAATACGTATTGTGGTTTTCATCCACTTGACCAGTTATTAATAGGCTGCTACAGAAGCGTTAGGGATTTCCGCTATGCATTAGTTTGTACCGGCATTTTTGAGAGCCTGTGCTCTAGCTGTCCAAGTAAATTCTGCTATTCTGGCAAATGTTGACCGCGTCATTTTGCGTTTGACCCTCAGAAATACTCTGTGTCGCCGTGCTACCGTGCACGCTGTCTGCTCTTGTTGGGTGAACGTCATCGTGGGGGCACTTTCCCGGACAACCGCTCGACCCCAGTGCTGTCGCTCGTGTGCAGTCTGCCCCCTTGTCAGCGCCGTTTTCCAGAACACCAAACATTGGTGTTCCAGCGCGAGAACATTGGTGTTAGGGAAAAGAAAGGCATATTTTGCTCCCTTCATTGCTGGCCTATGAAATCCAGCCCCGCCGGCTCCCCCATTGTGTGTTCAGTTTCTGATACACCACACTTTTCACAATACAAATACTTTATTTACTGGTTTGTTTTGGGAGCACTGGGCCCCGGATGGGACCCCCGGATCCCATCCGGGGCCAAACGCTAACAGTAATCCCCGCCTAATCCGGAATTGCGATCAGGCAAGTACCTTCCAGAGATAGTTACAGAGTGCAGTCGAGATTTGATGCCCACTTAAAGTCGAAGTGGAGGGAAAGTGTCGTCTAGCGGGAAGCGTGCATGCATGCATCGGTTACTAGTTTACAGCACTGAATGAAAGGCTTACAATGAACATTATTTATTGCAGAGGCATGCTACGTGTACGTTCATGTGCTTCATTCTGCATTCATCATGCCAACGAGCCTCACTCTAAGAAGCACTACGTGCATCGCAAGCTTGGGACGCAGTTACACAAGAGACTATCAGGAATTGCTGGAAGCATTCAGGTAAAAGTCAATGCGTCGCATTCTCAATTAACGACAAGTTTAGATTAACTCAGTACGTTTTGCATCTATGTGAGACCTGTGCGAATCTAGCCACCTCGCAGTCTTTATTGGTCCCACCTTTCCGGATTATTAGGCGGGGATGACTGTAGAAGAAGGCTGAAGCTTGCTACGTCCAAATGGCGCAAGTACTTGGTTTCTGGTTGTAGATCTGGCCTTCGACTCAGTGCATCCGCGATGCCATTGTTCGCTCCTGGGAGATACGAAAATGCTGGCTGATACTCGGCCAGGATGTCGTACCAGGGTGCTAGTCGACGATTCGCCATCTTCTGTGTGAACAGACCCTCAAGGCTTTTGTGGTCGGTCTCAACAATTGGTGGTTTGTCCAAGCAGTAAATTCGAAATGCGGCTAGTGCATGAACGATCGCCAGCAATTCCTGCTGTTGTGTCGCGTAATTAAGCTCCGCGGGCTTCATCTTGCGACTGGTATACGCAATGGGGTACTCAGTCAACTACTTGGAACAATACTCAGCCCACAGCAAACTTGCTTGCATCCGTACGCAGGTGCATGGGTTGGCTAACGTCTGGCAGGTGTAAGACCGGCGGGCTACATAATCTCCGCTTCAGCTCCTTGACGTTTTTCAACTGCTCATCGTTGAAATGGATCTTCGCGCTACGCTTGTCTTTCTTCTTCAGAAGGGTGAACATCGTAGCGGTCAACAATGCGTAGTCTGGACAAAATCGCTTGACGTAACCAGTTAGACCAAGGAATCTGTGAAGCTCTTCTTGGGTTATGGGCACTGGCCAGTCCTCGATTGTTTGTACCTTGTAGGGTCCATTCGGACTCCCTTAAGACCTACGAAGTCACCAAGACATGGAATTTCGTCGGCACAGAAGACACACTTGGACAATTTTACGTAAAGCTTGTTGTTTCGAAGAATGCCCAGTGTCTCACGTAACGCGTCGAGGTGATCTTCAATCTTGGGCGACTTTGTGAAAATGTAGATGTCGTCGTAGAAGGACTTGGTATGCTTCAAGTCTCGAAAAATCTTTGACGTCAACCGATGCATCGTTGCTGCCGCGCTGCAGACCCCCATGGGCAAGACCAAACATTCCCAGAGTCCGTTTGGCGCCTGAAATGCGGTGAACTTGATGTCTTCTTCGCGCATCCGCATTTGATATTACGCGGACACCAGGTCCATCGTCAAGAACCAGTATGCTCCAGCCATCGCATCCAAGATGTCTTCCTTTCTCGTCATTGGGATGCTCTGTCGTACCGTGGTCGAATTCAAGTAGCGGTAGTCATGGACAATCTGCCATCCGACTGGTTTTCGTACGTAGAAAGTAGGTGCAGCGTGTGGACTGATGCTTGGTCGAATTAACTTCTTCTTCACCATATCTGCGACCCAGCAAATGATTTCCCGCTGTTGTTCGGGCGGCTGACGCTACTGTTGGCGGTACATGGTGAGGTTTGTATCTTTCACGTCAATCCGATGCTCGATATCACGCTTCTCAGGCAACCCTTCTGGCAGCTCAGGCTGGAATACATTGTCCTTGTACCGCATCAACAGCTGGCACCCAGGATTGTCTCGGAACGTATCCCAGTCACTTTCAAGATACCGCTGTTCCTTTGCGCTTCCGACGTTGTCTGGTTCATCGCACCGTTGTAATGATCGTGCAACTTGCTTGATCGTTTCGTTCGACAGAACCAACATGAAGTCTGGTTCGTCTGGCGACTTGGTCTTGATTCTCAGGAACTTCCACGGTTCTTTCTCGTGATGTACTTGGTCTGAACACCAGTTTCATCAACGATACCAATCGTGAACATCTTCTCCACTATGGTTACCTTTCCCTTGTGACTTGCTTAGTCAAGAAGCGCGCACGGAGCGTGTGCCATCGCACTTGGTGCTCAGCCGTAGCGGCCGCTGGCCCACACACGTATGTGTCCAAGAGCTGCACGACGCACAGTCTCTGCAGGATCTAGAGGCTGAAAGCCATAGTCGCGCAGCGACGGAAGGGTCAGCGGCTGGGCCACGGGACGGTTGGACCGCTGCGAGCTTGGTTCCATGTACAACTGACAGCTTTGAGCCTCGTCCAAGTCATTGGTTATGACGTTCGGATCACGTCGATCTTCCTCATAACGAGAGGACAGCGGAGACACATCGCGCAGGGCGCGTACAAGGTTGTAGCGTTCAGCGAACGGATTCGGGGCACGGAGTGCTCGCCGTGGAGCCGTACGCCCTCGCGGAGGCAGCTCCAGACGACATGTCACTGGTGTAGGACCTCGCTGAGGTGGCATGAGAATGCGCTTCTCTGGCCACTGACTCCTCGTAGTTGACTTGGCCTTCTTCGAGTTCTTCGAACAAGAGGTCGTTCCCTCGGGGCGAAGACCTCGGCCCGGACGAGTCTGGATCCTTGCTCTCAGCAGCCTGACGGCTCATGGAGCGTGTGTCGTGTCGACGACGGTGCTCAAGGTGGTAATCCGCCACAGAGAGCCTTGGCACTGGTGCCGTACCCGATCTTGGGGCGCTGTGCGCTGGGGCGTTGTCACGATGTGACCGAGACGCTTGGTCGGCTGAACGCGGAGAAGACTCTTGGCCGTGGGCCCTTTGCGGGGTGTGGGGCATCAAGGATGCGGATTCGACAAGGAGCTCGCGGAGCTAAAGTTCGGCGGGACTGTGTTGTGAGGTGTAGTGACCTCCAACGTCTCGACAAGACGGACCTCGCTGATGAACTGGTAAGTCCACATTTTTGTGGGGGAGAGTGTAACGGGGTTACACGGGCTGGTGGCTACACCAGCTGTATGGGACATACAATGGGTACGCAATACCCGGAGATTTAACACACTCTCATTACATAACTCGTAGAGTTAACCAGACTCTGAGTACATAGGCTGAAAGCCATTCGATATGCAGTTGACTAGGTTTGACTATGCTATATAGTTAAACACATACATTTACACCGTAGGCGGCTTGGCCGCAATAAAGATAAATAAAACACTTCTGGTTTTTGAAGCGAAGAGTTCTTACGGTTACTAATAACTCTTGAGTCCTGGTTTCTGGGCTGTTTAAGGATTCTTATTAAGGAACTTAGAATTAGTGACTCTTTGAGTTGTACGTCTTCCTCTGACGCTAAAGCTACGGCAACCCCGCTGCACTATTCAACTTATCTCACTGGAAGAAATTGGGATGTGGTGTTCGTTAGGCGCAATTCACTGCTGGTTCACAAACCTAACTACCGGTAGTTGTTATTAATTGCGAACACACACTATTTATAATTACGGTAGGCAGCTCTGCTATCAAGCACGTCGTTACTTTCTATCCCAGAATAATGAGAAAGTCTGTTTGATGCAGTAGTAGATGTGACGAAAAAAGTTACGCAATGGTTGCGACAAAGTATGATTTTCATATATTAATATCTGTATCCTGTCCGGGGGGGGAGTAGATATTCAAGATATCTTGTCGACCTGGTAGTCATGTCGCAACATGGAGCTTGCTTACTTAGTACTTCAAATACCCCTCTTTTAGTTAAAAAAAAAAAAAGCGCCGCTGCGAGATGTTCGGTTAGTTAGCATCGCCTTCACTGGTTGCTTATGATTTTTCGCGGTTAGCGCCGTTTGCGCTTCGGGGTGAACTCAGCCTCAGCTGCTTAGCGAGGGAATGCTGACATGATAAGAATACGGCATAATAGTACAGCACTGTTAAATACAATGTAGGTCTGCATTTTTTTTACTGCGTAACTCCTATGCAGCAAGTTAGGACATTACGGATAATCAATTCTTCTTCTTCTCACTTTGATGGAGTATTGGTGTACTTATTATAGCGCGAATTTGTTCGTGGCGTACACACCTAGGCTGGTATGACTTCCTAAATTGAACACGCCGCGAGCCCTAAAGTACAATCAATGGTATCAGGGGAAATGGCTGCAAGCAATGTACAATATTTCTTTTATTAAACTGAATGTATCGTGAACACCTGTCCTTTCGGATTTACTCACTCTCAAGGATTTGCCATCAACACATCGCGGTCGATTTATCCGACAACTGCCACACCGACAACTACTCCGACGCCAACCACCGCTGCTCCTACTACTGCTCCGGTCACTGAAGCTCCAACGACGGCCCCGCCAACGACAGCCCCTGTGACTGAGGCGCCAACAACGGCTCCAGTGACGACGGCGCCTCCAACCGAAGCGCCTACTACAGCTCCGGACACTGAAGCTCCCACCACGGCTCCAACCACAGCCCCACCAACAACAGCCCCGGTGACCGAGCCGCCAACAGAAGCGCCTACTACAGCTCCTCCACCAACGACGGCTCCCGTGACTGAAGCGCCAACAACGGCTCCAATCACAAAAGCCCCCACCTTGCAGCCAACTACTGCCACTTCAACATCTACGCCGACTCCAACGCCTACAGCGACTCCGAAGGAGAAACCCTCAGTTCTTCAGTCGACGTTGCCGAAGTGATCCTGGAAGGCTTTGTCGGGGTGATTGTTGTTTGAGAAGCGTCGACACTGGATGAGAATTGTGAACTACCCTCGGTACACTCGTCGGCCGTCAAGGACAACGTCTCCTCCAGCACCTCACCGTTCACACCTGTCATCGAAACCCCCATAGAGCTCAGATCTGCCACACTCTCTCCACTGCCGTCGATCAGGAAATAATACGCAGAGTCGATCAAAGAAGTCTCCTGGCCGTTGATCGACAAACTCTCGACACCTGACACGAAGTTCGCAGGCTGCACCGCCACCCAGAACTCACTGCTGCCCGTCTTCAAACAGTACTGCACCTTGTTCGAGATCGGACAGTCCACGAACTTCCACTCGATGCTCAGCTTCGTGTACGACTGGCCGGCGATGCTCTCGAACACGTCCGGAGACAGATCCAGGTCGCTGTACGCACAACCCGGACACTGGTCCATGATGTACACGATCTCGGACGTCTCACCCGAACACGACGCGTCGGTGCACGATACTTCGGCGCATCGGCCACAGTGTAGAAGTTGAGCAAACTTGACATCATTTTCTGGCACCTTCTCGATCACCAGATGCCACGGCGATAGTATGACAGCAAACTGGACACAGTGTCTTCGACTTGGTCAACCACTCCAGGGTAGAAATCCTCGTGTACACTTTGATACGCTTGCCAGCGAGCGTCGTGAAGGACGCCTTCAGCATCAGTAGCAAGGCGAGAACCTCTTTCTCCACAGGGTGATAGTTCATCTCCGCGTCCTTCAGCACGCGGCCCCGAAATATGAGTCTCGTCGAAATCTCCGTCCTTTAGCTGGTACAGCGCAGCACCGTAAACAGCGAATTCTTGAATGAATCGACCGTAGTAGTACAAAGCTCCAAGGAACGACTGCATGCCTTTCCTCGACGTCGGAAACGGTAGCGCCGCTATTACTTGCATCTTCTTCGGACCAGCACGAATGCCAACTCGCGACACTTCGTGCGACAGGAAATTCACCTTGGACTTGAAAAAAAAGCTCTTGGTGAAACTCACACTGATCTTACACTCCTCGAAGCGAGCTAGCAGCCGGTCAAGCGTCGCTAGCCAGCTGTCGAACGTCTCACCCCCGAAGCAAATTTCATCAACAAACGACCTGCGTTCGAGCACTGGCACCAGCGACGATTCGTCAGGCTCCACCGTCGAGAACATGTCTGTTTCTGGACTGTTAACTAGCTCCAGCAGCGGATCCATCGCTCGTGACGCTTCGTCGTCGGCGGTAAACGTCGTCCGTATTGCCGCCCCGTTCATCACGGCCTCCAGCGATGCTTCATCGGTCTCGCGACGCTTCACTATAGCCTGAAGTTCGGCCTCGTGCATGCGTTCAGCGTACCGCTTCCATCCGCCATTGGGCGGAACGAACCCCCACAATACGTTGTCGATTATTCGTTGGTAGATCATCGGAGCATTTTTCAACCCAAACGGCATACGGAGCCATTCGAAATGCCCCAGGGCACACACGAAGGCCGAAGTTTTGCGGGCGCGTAGCGTCGTCATCACCACCCAGAACCCAATCGCGGCATCGAGCGAGCAAAACCACCGATAGTGCCCCAGCTCTGTCAACAGGTCGTCCACGAGAGGCATCGCGTATTCCATGATTGCTGTGATTGCATTCACACGCTTGTAATCGATGCACAGGCGAATGTCCTTACCGTTTTTCTTGAGCACTATCACTATCAGAGATGCCCATGGGCTGTCCGAAAAAGTAATCAGACCAGTCTTGAGCAAACCCTTCAGCAATTCATACAGCTTCTGCAAATAGTGTAGCGGCACTCGTCGCGCACGTTGCTTGATGGGAGGATGTCCTTGGACGTCAATGTCGCAGACCACTCCATATGCCGGCAGTGGTAGTGCGTTTCCACTGGCAATCATGATCTTTTCGTGGCTTCTTAGCATTGCCACCAGGCGACTTTGTTCAGCGCTGGTGTGCTCGTTGCCCTGCACATTCGGCGCTGAGTAGCCAAGCGTCGTCGGCGATGTTTCGGTCAAGTCTGGTAAAAATGCCAGCACATGAGCATAGTCCTCTAATCCCGCTTCAGCCGCTGGGTGATCATACGTAGCATCATCCTCTGCTGGGTCCTGAGTTTCTTCAGCAATAGACACGTGCGTCGCAGACACGAACGTCGTGTCCAGTTCAGCCACCGCCTCCGGGCCCATGCTTAGAATCATCGTAGTGGCCTCTCTCCGTTTCGACCGGGTACGCAGATCCTCGCCATCTCTCAGCGACGGTTCCCTCGAGGTCACATGTCAGTTCACCACAACGTCGCCGAGGTCTATCTCCGCCGGATCTGAAACGTCACAGTTTACACACGAACAGTTCGCGACATCGCTTGATCAAGTCTCCAAGCACTCAGTAGCTGCTTCAGTATCATCCAAAGCACCGCGCGTATCGCTGACGTCATCTCCCTCGTCGCTGCCATCGAAATCATCGCCCGCGGTTTCGGTCGTACCTCCAACAGTCACAGTCACGCTCGGATCGTCTGCATCGCTAGTGTCGCTTGCTTCTTCGACTCGACCATCTCGTAGCGTCAGACCTTGACCCGAGTCATCGCTCGGCCTTCGAAGAATTTCAGTTGGCGTTGGATAATCTGGCCGATCTACGAGCGACTGTTGGGCTGCGGCCCAGCGATCATAGTGCTCACGTTCGAGGTCTAACAGCGTCGGATCCCGTAAGCCTTCGTAAGCTAACACTTGCCAATCCTTGCACCGCCGCGACTTCGGCCTCACGTGGCCGGCTTCTCGGGGAAGGTCGCCATGGGGCACCCAGACTGCGAAGTCAGTGAACACGTCACACGTGGTGTCTCTGTCAGCAACATTCGTCAGACAAACCTTCGTTAGGTCACCGCGACGGTTCGACAAGAGCGTCGAGATGAGCTTCTCTGTTCTGCGCACCCATAGTGCATGGGTTTCTGCTGTTGGTCGATTCTTCTGCAGGCTGAAGTCTGCACACTCGTGTGCCTCTACCCTTAAACCTCTCGGGCTTCGACACGGTACCTCGCGGCGTCCGACCGGATTAGCCTCTATCTTCTTCGACTTAAGCAGAGTTAACGTGGTTTCCCCCGAAAGCATGGATGTGGACCTGTACAGGTCCAGACGAACCCCAGCAGGTATCATGAAGTCCATTCCGAGGACCACATCAACTCCGCCATTGTGCGGCAGTACCCACATCTCAAACTCGTACACCAGCCGCCTCTCTAAGGTGACCTTCACCAGCACGCGACGCTTCGTCGTCAGCGTGCCCTTGCCGATCCCTTGGACATCGATCGGCCGATCATGGTTCGACACGACCCTCAGTCGAAGCTTCTTCGCGAAGCGCTCCAAAATGACGCTAACGTTAGCACCGGTGTCTAGCAGTATTGTCGTTTGTTCATCGTTGACAGCGCCACTCACCATCGCACGCATTCACACGTGTTGATCATAGCGCTGCGACGACGACCATCATAGGGATTCACCTTTGCGCAATCGGACTAGCTTGGGAACTTTCCTCGGCGCTAGTCGCTCCACGCTCACCGTGCTGTCGATCGAAGCTTCGCTGGACCCGTCACCAGGACCAGGTCTGTCGTTTTCATTTCCTCCGTCGTCGGCGAAGGTTCCATCGTAGTAATCTCCATTTTCAGTCGTTTGGCCATTCTCCAAATCTTCGTCCGGCCACTCCCTACCCGCGACGAAGGCGAAGATGCTCCTCGCCTCTACCGGAGGGCTAGTCAACCGTGGTAGCCCGTTCTGGCCCAACCCAGTCAGTGATTACGGGCTACCTAGTTTAAATGGCCTTCATCGATGAAGGTCCGCAGCTCAGCCGGAAGGTTAGACTTGTCTTCCTTCCCTCGAGTATACTTGACGAAGCCTTGGAGGTGTCGGAACAGTTCCCACTGCCCCGCATCATGAACTTGCTTGCACAACTTGCGTCTCCGGTTGCAGTAGTGGGCTGAGTGGTACCTCCCACCGTCGGATGTGCACCGCCCAAAACTTCGACGACGGTTATCACGCTCCCTGCGCTTAGCGTCAGGTCGTTCACGACTGTCTCCTCGCCCTGCTTGGTCATTCCGGCGGAAGCGTCGATCAGCCCTCGCGTACGTTACTTCAGCGGCGCTCCTACGTTCATTCTCGCTTGCTGACGCGAGCTGTCGCTGACTGTCATCGGAGGACGAACCATCGCTGTAGCTCGATTCATGATCACCGGCGCCTGAAACGTCATCTTCGCTGTCACTCGACACCTCGCGGCGAGTACTCGCGACGACACATCGTTCAGCTTAACGCTCAGTGAAGTGTCAACGGACTCGGAGTTAACGAAGAAAATTAAGAACGCCTACGCCAAAGATCGAGAGATTCAGGTAAGCTTTGCTGCAATCAAACGTCGTACATCCACTTCAGAGACCAAGCCACAGCGCCAACGCCATAAGCTGTACCAATATTACTCAGAGGCAAATGGCTTGCTGTGGTACCAGACTCCAACAGACGATACTCCAAGGATTGTCGTGCCCAACGACGTGGAGTTGAGGCAGACAATTATCAGTGAAAGTCATGACACCAATTACGGAGGACACCCCGGGGCTGAGAGAACGTACTTGACACTGGCACGACGCTGGTATTGGTCCAAGATGTTGAGTTTAATCCAGAAGTTCATCGCGGACTGCGAACCATGTCGTCGAAACAAACCACGATTAACGAAGCCTCCCGGCTTAATCGAGCCCCTAAGTATTCCAGACGAACGGTGGAGATCCATCTCGATGGACTTCATCACGGATCTACCACGAACCAAGCGAGACGTTGACTCAATTTGGGTTGTGGTAGACCGATTGACCAAGCGCTGCCAATTGTGTCGACGACGAAGCGTATCGGATCGCGACCGGAAGTTCGTATCCGCTTTCTGGCAACACGTCTTCAAGTCGATTGGAACGAAGCTGGGCATGACCGTCGCCCATCGTGCTCGGGTGATGGACAGCCAGAGCGGATGAGCCGGACACTTCAGGAGTATCTTCGGTGCTTCGTTGGTCCAATGCAGGACGACTAGGATGTACACTTGGCCAATGCTGAGTTTGCCGTTAACTCCGCCGTCAACTCCAGCACGAAGCTTGCCCCTTTCGAGGCCGATCTTGGATACATTCCCCTGAACCCATTGCAGCTCCCTCCAGATCAACTTTCCTAGATCCCCCGAAGTCACCAAACGGTCGAGTTCCATGAACGTCAAGCAGCGATCCTACTCCGGTGTCGCGAAGCTCTTGCTCAAGCTCAGGAGCGCATGAAAGACGTGTACGACCGGAACCGGGTGGAGCAAGTTTTCGAAGTCGGTGATCGCGTATACTTGAGTAAGCAGAACTTAGACCCGAAGCATTCCGGCCTGCCCAACTCGACGAAGTTTGGCCCCAAGTGGATTGGTCCGTACATGGTGGTGCGCAAGATTCTCAACCACGCATATGAGCTAAACATCCAAGCAGGCAACAAGCTTCACCCCGTCTTCAATGCCGGATCATTGAAACCATACGAAGAGCCGACTCGTCTTTCGTGGCCAAGCGACGTGATCCTGGCGGATGGCAGCGTCGGAAAAATCGTCAAGCGTTTACTTGGTAAACGACGTCGCAAAGGCCGCACCCAATTCCTTGTGGAGCGGGTGGGCGAAGAGAAGCCAACATGGAGCCCGTGGAGAACTTATCTCAAGTACCGGACCTCATCGCGAACATCGAAGCAACGAGGCGTAAGAAGAGACGACGAAGAGAAACAAAGTCGAAGAATGGGAGGCTAAAAGGCCTAAATGTATTTCTCATTACACCCCTACAAGTCTACCTGAAGATGTTGCTTCAATCGCTTCTCGCGTTTCCGTTGAGTCTTCGACTTTCGCTTGCTGTGACGACACACGTAGCCCGGCTGCATTTCCACGCGGCTGATCCACTTCACGTTCTCGATCCATTGCTGATAGCTGAGAGGGATCACATTCATCGGCGGATCACGCTTGGCGTCATAACCGTCGAGGGCGATAGGCCGTTCTTGAGTACTGTGGGATATGACCACGAAGCAATGACCGACACCATCTTGACCAGCGCTCACGATGTATACACCGCTCGGCAAACCTTGAAAGCGGTTGCACAATGTCTGGACGTTGGCTCAAGATCTTGGTAACCAATTGCGCATCAAGTCGTCATACTTCAGACGGATGCTTAGGCGCTGAAGGTGCTTGAAGAAGTCGGAGACGTCCCCACGAGAAACCCCGAACTGGATTACATTAGGGCGTGTCGCTTCAAAAGCATCCCATATTTCCATCGTGACCAAATCCGGCTGCCCAAGGTAGTACAGAGCCAAGCGGAACGCATCCATGAAACACGTCCCTGCTTCAGATGCACCATCCCGCTCGCTGGACCAGGTCGTGGAAGGAAGACTACTATCTGAAGCCTTCCACTCCTCCACTTCCTCAATCATGTGTCGTGTAGTAGCATTGTCGAGGTGTTCCTCCTAGACCCAGTTTGACTGCAATGGGCGATCCTTCCAGTCCACCAAGAAGCACCGGTGAGGTGGCTCTCCTTGCCCATCAATCAGGCGATTTATCTCAGCAAGAGAATCATAACCCCACGGGTCATCGGGATTATAATGATTCACCTGATTGGTGGCCGGGTGACGAGACGGGGCCTGTGGCAAAGGTGGGTGCCAACTGGAGTCCTCGTCACCCCGGCGCAAGCGAGAGCGCTTGGGCCTGACGGAAGTACCGTCGTCATCACTATCGGCAAAAATGTCGAGGCCCTCAGCCGCAGGAGCATCACCGGGCTGAGTCGCTACTACACGCAAATCATTCTCATCACTGGATGAGCCCTCAACTCGGAGCTCATAAAGGACCTCTTGAAGTTGGAGGCGTCTCCTCAGCCTGGGCGACTGCCGAGGGGGTGGCGGGATGAGGGCGAGGCGAGGCGACAGCAGGAGCGCTCGAGGATGATTGGCCGGGACCCCAATCAAGTATGCGGTCCAGCAACGCTTCATCGGAGGCATGCGGCTCCTCGACGGGGCCGGCGAGGAAGTAACAACAGGCGCAGCAGCAGGCGGAAGAGAGCGCAGCGGGCGAGGAGAGGGCGAGCGAGGGGGGCGCAGCAAACCACTGGGGGCAGCAGCAGCCTTAGGAAGCCGCTCCATCCGCCTCTCTAAGCGCCTATCCAAGTCATTTGCAACTAGGCCCCAGTTTTCCAGGGCGAAGAGGCATCGAGGTCGGACGAACGCTGGAGAGGACGGCGGAGAGCTCCGGACGCGTGCGACTGTTTCCGTAAATGGCGGCGACTTTTGGTGGTGGGTGAGTGTTACTGAAATAGTCAGATAGAAACGGTACTTGTATGTTATTGGTAATTTAACTCTATAGTGAAACTAATACTAAGAAGCAGACGTAAGGTGATCAGCGGAAGCTTCTAGAAGCTTCCAACCACCTGAACTGCTGGGGGCGGCAACCTCACTTCTCGTTTCGACCACCCTCCCCCAAGCAGCGTCAGAATTGATATAGATACAGCCATCGACGTTTTTGGTCTAATAAGGGGTAAGGTGAGGGATTTATTTACTAGCTTGGGGTAAATAGAGCATAAATCCCGTAATAACGGTCGATTTATAATTCAAATAGGACAAAACGGGTGGTGAATACTATTATACTTCGAATAATATTAATACTCCAAAGATTACTATCACTGTGACATGATTCGTGTACTATTGACACAATCCAGAGAGCTGGCCCCGATCTAGATTGGACTCAGATTGTATGAGTATGTACAAGCTGATACAATTTGGCACAATTTGGATTGTAGGAATGTTACAATCCGTACAAGCTACCAGCATATTTACGCTTTGCTTCAGCATATAGCTCGCGGAGTCTGCTGGGATGATAATTGAAACCAACGCCTTCGTTGGATGATCATGCGTTCTTTTACGTGACATACTTAAGTTTTGGTTAAACGTGCAATTCGTGTATATTCATGGAGTTGCTACACAGTCAGGACTTTAACTAGACACCTGTACCTAAGGTAAGTCACGTCCGATGGAGCGTCGTAAGACTCGAGAATATAGCTCTCGATAAAGGCTAGTACCCAAATACCACAACTTGACTCGTCCATTTGTTGATATTCTCTGCTAATCACTCATCTCCACCTCTTGTCTTGGTTCAGACGCGGATGAAAACCGTTTTTGAAAAACCCGTCCACTTCGTCAATGCTGGTTTTGTCGTTAATTGGGTCCATCACTGTGTACGTCCACGACTTCAAGCTGATGCACAACGCGCACCAGTGATTTTTGTTCACCCACACTGCCCCGACAATGTGATTGCTTCCGGCCCGGCCCTGGCAGGGGCTTACCGGAAGAATGTACACGTGTCTTGGACTAGGAAAGTTCTGCTCTGTTATCTGTTATTTTTCGGGAGCCTCTTTGGGCTCCTCCTATTCTCTCCTATTCTTCCTATACAAATATCAAGTGAAATGAAGTCGTTTCGGATCTTATCCGACCCTTCCGCCAATGTTAGGTGACCAGCGGCTATCCGTATAATGGTATCCGGACCAACCGCCGAGCTCGTACCGTGGTTCACTGCTTCTAAGCCTCTGGAGGTGGGCCGAATCTGGGAATCCCTACATCATAACTGCCCCGGTTATGATACGAGCCGTGCTGGTGTAACGGGGTTACACGCAAGTGGCTATACGTAGCCACTTGGTTACATGGAGGGTTCTCGAACGTTGGTGTAAGACACACCAATGGTTACACTTTGCAGACCACTGGTCTGTATGCATTTAGGCTTCCTATTGGTAGATAAGCATTTCTTTCTACCAATTAGATTAGCAGGGTTCTGACAGTCATCGGATAGTAGAATACCTTTCATATAGTATATCAGTTTTAGGAGGAAACCCAGTTCAGACATAAACCATAAATAACAGTTCTCATTTTAACCCAAAACGGCTTCTAGCTTTTCTTATTTTAGTAAATCTATACTTTCGGAGGAAAGTATAGTTAACCTAAGTTTAAGCAAACTACGCTTCCTCGTACACGTGCGCTAACGTGTAAGCCGAAGTAGTGGGCACAGAGTTGACCCATTACACCTGGTAGCACTTTGTAGTCCGTCCAACGACCGACTACCTGACTTGTTCGTATGGAATACGAACATGGGGCCGAGAACCAACCCATGGACGGTAATCCGTCCATGCGTAGCCCGAACGAGTCTGCAACGCACATTGCGCGTGCAAACTGCCCCCACCTGTCGAATCCAGAGTGGGAGGCTCTACAAAGACTGGCAACAGTCATTGGGGAGGCGGCCGTAGCGACGATGCTACGGACGTTGTCACCGACAGAGCAACACGGTGTTGCTCTGGCTTCATAGTCAAGGAGCAGCGAGATGCTGCTGCCGCTACGACTACGACGGCGTCGTCCGGGACGACACCGCGCGTGCAGTCATTGAAACTACACGTGAGCAACTATGTGGGAAAAGAGGGAGAGCCTCTTCTCCGATGGCTTGTCGAGGTCGACACTGCCATTGCAGCTCGACGCATCTTCGACGATCCGTCGACGGTTGCGTTCGCCATGTCATGTCTTGGCGGACGAGCGAGAAGCTGGGCGTATGGACGCCGGCTCACGGACGCTACGTGCTTCGGCACGTACGCGGAGTTCAACGAGGAGCTCAGACAAGCGTTTGAGCCTCCTAAGAACGAGTTCCGGTCGAGGGCTGAGTTCCTCGACCTGCAGCAAGGTAAGCATGACGTTCATGCTTACGCCCAACGTGCGCGGTACTTGGTCTCGAACATCGTGACCAACCCGATGGACGAGGCGACCAAGGTCGTCACGTTCATGAAGGGCTTGAGGGATGGTCCCGTCAAGACCTACCTCTTCCGAGAGTACCCAAGTACTCTCGAAGCTGCGATCACCCTTGCCATGCAAGAGGAATTTAGCCTGCGGCAGGCTAAATTGCATGTGAACGTGCCGAGGATGGCACGTCCGGTGATGAGAACGGGAGGTCTGGAACCTATGGACCTCTCGAACGCTACGGCTGCTGGTCACCAGCAGCGGAACAACAGTAGCGTGCGGTGTTTTCGATGCGGATACACCGGACACTATGCGCGTGAGTGCACAGCGGCTGTGCACAAGGCCGGGGGCCGACGTGGCGATGCCGGGCATCGCCGCGATCAATAAAAAAAAACGCGCGGAACCAGTAGGCGCGGGGCGCCCTACTGGTAGTGCAGTCACGCGTGTCTACAACGGACACGCGACACTAAAGACTGCTGCCCCCAGTGAGAGAGATTCTCACTGCAAGAAGCAAGATGACAAGCCAAATCTTGTCATCCTGAAAATACGGTCGAAGAGAGAGAACTCTCTTCGTGCTCTGGTAGACTCGGGTGCGTCGAACAACTTTGTTCGACAGCAAAGTCTACCGAAGCTGAACTTCGAGGATGTAGACACACCTCGAAGTGTGTTCTCGTGTCCCTCCGACCTGATACGTCGGAATGGCTGGCCTAGATGACCCACCTATCCCTAATAATTGCTATTGGTTGAGATCCAAAATTTAGTGCACTATGATTAGTCCAAATTAGTCAAAATGCTGTAATAGGCTGTTATAAAGCACTTCACACCCTGAACAAAATATTACTAATAAACCTAAGTATGAATCCGCATTTAGGCGCATCATTCGAAAGAGGAGGGTTTTGTGCGTATTTTGAGACCTTGAACGCTCTAAAATGCGCAGTACTCGATGAGCTGTGGCCACCTGAAAAAAATTGTCTGCATTTCCATGGTCTCAAATTTGCGATACATTTGGGCTTTTTTTTTTTTGACATTTCACATATTATCGGAAAGCTCGTGTAAGAGCAATCGAATATCAGTACTTTTCAGCTTTTCCTGTGTGAAAAGAAACTCGAAATTTTCGATGTTCGGTTACGAACGAAATCGGCGATTATCTCGAAAACTCTAAAAGGTTGATAAGTATCATTTTGTTCAGCGCGGTCTCATATGCATACAAAACTTAAGTAAGGTCGGATAAGTGATATTAATCCATAAAGGCAGGGCAAAGAGACAAGCACCAAGAACGATATATAAGCTTGGAGTAACGCTGTTAGGGGAGAACAGGCAGCAGCTCATCAGCGATGACACTTGAATTTGTTTCGAGAATGTCAAACCTACTCGTCGTCTTCCCCCTCCTCCTCCTCCCCCTCCTCCTCTTCGGCATCAGACTCCTCGTCTCCTTCACTTTCGCTGTCCTCGTCATACTCTTCTTCCTCCTCCTCATCCGCATCGTCGGCTTGTAGCGCCTGCTTAATCCTCGCCTCAAACTCGCCCTCCTTCTCGTGCATGCGACTCACAGCCGCAGTCTTGCTACGACGAGATGAAAGCTCACGGCGTGCAGGCGCAGCGACCGGTTCGTCGTCTCCCTCCTCGTCGCTCTCGCTCTCACTCGAAGATCCGGACGAAACGTAGCGCGCGTTCCGCCTCCGTTGAGCCTTCTTCTCGCGTTCCTGCTTCTTCAGCCACTTCTCGTGATCCTCACTTGCCTTCAGCAACACCTTATTCAGCACTTCTTCACGCTCCTTCACGAGGTCGTGAGCCCACGCCTGGTCTTGCTCCAAAGCGGCCTGCTGCTCATCACTCTGCTCGGTGCTTTGCTGCTCCGAGTAACTGGCTGACGCGCGCTTCAACACCGCCTCTGCACTTCGAAGCAATCCCCTCTGAGAGTCAAAGCAGGACGACGTGATTTCTTGCAGCAGATACTTGAACAACGCAGCAGATCGTTGCTCGTCCAGCGTCACTTCCACCCACGCGATCATCTTGAGAAGAGCCTTCTGTCGTGTGGTAACAACGTCCTGGCGAATCGAGGGCATCGCCGCCACCTTCTCCAGCGCCAGCATCTCCAGACAAATGGTGATTCCGATACGGTTGTGGTGAGCGCAGCGTCGTCGCTGGGGTTTCTTCGCTCGCTTCTTTCTTGACGTCTGCACGGCTGCTTCTTCCTCTTGTTCGTTGTGACTCAACAGATGCGTGACGTACTTCGAACACGCGCCCAAGTCAAGCATGGCGTCGCTCTCCATCTCCAGTTTCTCCATCGACTTCTGGATCAAATGTGTGGCCGCTTCCTCCAGCAGCATACAGTTCGCCGGCGTCGCCATGACGAAAGCAGGGAAAAAGATGCTCAGCAGTTGAAGAGAGCGTGACTGGAAGCCATGTTCGCTTAGTTGCTGCACCTTCTGGAGCTTGGGACTGAAGTACGTCTCGAGCAAAATGGCAAATACAGTGATGTTGTCGATGCGGTTCATCATGAACAGGCGACAGAAGCCTTCCACGATCGTGCTTTGGAGGTCCACGTCATCGACAGTAATCAACTGGCCCAGCCCGATGAAAACCGTGTCCAGATCCAGCTTTTCGACGCCCACCACAGGCCCCGAGTCGCCTTCCTTGTCACTCTCTTCGTCTTCGTCTTTGTTCTCGTCCTTGTCGCCACTCTTGTCTTTACCCTGACCACCGTCCTTGTCTCCTTCCGTGGTGTTATCTTGACCTTCGCTCTCCTTGGCACGCTCTTCCTCCTTCTCACCCTCATCCTCTGCTTGTTTAGCACCGAAAATGTGTGGCTGCAGGTTTGTAAAGCTGAATGCCATATCTAGGATAGACTGAACGCACGTGTGCTTCACCTCGCTCTCTTCTTCTGGGTTGTTCAATGCTCGCCAAAACACGATCAAATAGCGCTCCGCGAGACGCTTATCCAGCAGACAGAACAGCCCCAGATTCTCCAGTCCAGCTTCACGCAACGCAGGCACGTCGCTGTCGATTGCGGGCAGAATATAGCGACTCATACCGTCCACAATAGGATCGCTGAGGTTGTGTGACGTGAGCTTCAGTAGTTGGGCCACGATCTCGAGGCATCGGAGCCAGCTCAGCACTCTAGGGTCCTGCAGGAGCGCCTCCAACGCAACCATCTCTGCCTGCACCTCGTTGTACTCCTCCGAGTCAAACTCGAGCGTCTCGAGATGCTTTTCCAGCTCTTCGAACTTGGCTTCCGCTGCTTCGCGGTCTTCCTCACTCAGTTTATGCAGCTGCGGGCCGAAGCTGAGGCCTGGAGTCTCGTCCTCAGTCGGTGTTTCTTGCTGCGACGAAGGGACCTCTGAGTCCTCTTGCTGCGATGCCGAGCCATCCTGATTCCCAACCTCCACGGGGTCATACATGTCCGAGATGACTTCAGCCACGACCTGGATAAACTCCTGCTCTGAGCTTCCAGAGTACACAAAGGCCATCAACTCCATGATGCCCTTGATCAGCTGGCTATCCGTGTCCAACTCACGCAGTAGTTTCTCTGCAATACACGAGCAATAAAGAGCATTTTTAGTCAAGATAACCTAGCAAAAACGAAGAGTGCACAACGTACGCAAGGCATCCAGCAGGTTACGTCGTCCAAACTCATCCTGGAAGTCCAGCAAATGGCCAAACTCCAGCAGCTGCTGCGCTATAAAGAGCACGTCGCTCTCCGCTTTGCACGTGGCCACCAGCATCTTGCTGAAATCCGAGACGTTCGGCACCAGAGCCGCTGCCTTGTCGGGGTCGTTGTCGATCTTCTGGTAATAGTAGCACTGTTCTCTCCAGAAGAAAATGCTCTCTGCATTGAACGCGTCGCTGTTCTCCGACATCATATCCAGCGCGTTGAACTCGACGACTCCTTCCTTCTCCAGCAGCGCTCGCGGTTGCTCCGAGAAGTGCTTCAACAGAAGACGCGAGACCTTGGAGCCGATTCCAGGATACTGCTCCATATCCAGCGCCTTGAGCAGCAATACTGGAGAGGAACCACACTCTGGGAACCACGTCTTCAGTACCATTTGCTCGCATGCTCTCCGTACGCGTGCAGCTCGGTCCTGTAGGCCTTGGTCCAGTAGGTGGGCGCGGTCGTTAATAGGAATATCCTCCAGAGGCATAGCACTGCCGATCGTGCGGAACGCGGCGTAGCGCACGTCTTCACTCGCGTCGCGGATACGAACCAGCAGGTCCTGGTACATCTTCTTGGATACTGTCAAGTTGAGCAGCGCAGCCTTACGTACGTCCCTATCATCATAAACTCTGTCAGTTTTCAGCACTAAACTCCAGCTGCTGCAGGCTGAAACTCACTTGGACGGGTCGGACACCATGAGCTTCCTCAGCTCCCGTGTAACTTCGTCGTCTTCGTCTTCCACTGGGCCCTGGAGCTTCTTAAGCCCGTGGATGCTCTGGATCCTCACAGACGTCAACTTGTCGTTAAGTCTCTTCAGCATTGTCTCCTTCAACTGCGTCTCCAGCTCCTCCCTGCAGTAACAAAAGGTTAGAAACAGTCTTTTAGCAGCATATATCTTCATCTGCTGCCTCTTACTCGATGTAGTCGAGGCGGTTGACCACGATCTGCAGCATGTGACAGGCCCGGAGCCTCACGGCGCGGTCCTCGGCCTTAGTGGCGTCCATGAGCCGCTTCAGTAGCTCCACACGAAGCTCTTCTTTGCCCTTAAACTCCTTACTCTTGCAGCTCTTACGACGTAGGAACTCGCCCACGAACGAGGCCACAGCCAGCAGCACCACGTCACTCACTTTGGGAGCGACCAACACTCTAGCCACAGCCAGCCACATCTCGTCCAGGAAGAGCACAAAGGCCTCCTCCACTACGCCGCGCTTGCCGTCCTTTACCTCGTCATTGAAGAGCGCGTTGAGACGCCGCACAGCCGGGACAAGCGTCCGCTGGTGCGCCACACCCGACGGGTTACGCAGGTATCCGCTGGCCTCCACGGCCTGTAGCTGCACGTCCTGGAAGACCTCGCGCAGCGTCACGTCCATGATTCAAAAAATGCGCGCGGCACCTTATGACCGACCAACACTCTGCCATTAATGTTGTGGTTTGATGTGTCGATTTGGTAGTTCGTATTTTCGATAAGAGTTTCACTGGTGACAGTAGACTATATTCGGTGGCAATAGAAACTGGGGAATACAGTGGACCACCGAATATACAGATCTCGCCACAGTCTTTCTACCATTCTCAGTTAATGAAGAGAAGCCGGATCCATTTCAAAACAAGACCATGGGCGGCTTCGGCTTCGGGCTGTTGACGGACGTGCAGATGCTGGGCTTCTACCAGGCGCAGCACGCGCAGAACCGCAAGCCTTTCCTGGCCTACGTGCTGCAAGTGTGCACAGCCAACTCGCACTTCCTCGTGTACCGTCGTTATTCTCAGATTGCGTCGTTATCCGCCAAGCTTCACTTCCATCCGCCTGTGGGGCTTCCACCGAAGTATGCGCTCCAGGTTTTCCCCTTATCCGACGCACAGTTGCAGCAGCGGTTCGATGGCCTTCAGAGTTTCCTGCGTGAGGTCGTGGCTCACTTGTCGAGGCAGCACGCGGCTGGGATGCACCATGATACGAGCTCCAGTGCCGGTCTGGACATGCAGATTTTCTGCGATTTTGTGGCCTACCACCGCAACCGACCGCCCAAACCTGCGAAGGGCGAGCTGCCTGATTGGGCTAAACCCACAGTGGAGACCACGACGTGGGCAGACGCTGACAGCGTCACAGACAGTGAAGACGTGGGGTTGGAGAGCGACGGCTCGGACCAAGAGCTTCTGGAACCGGAGGACACGGGTGATGTGTCCACACAATTCAGGAATGAGGTGCTACAAGCGGAGGGTAATCTTAGTGCATTGTGGCACTGTGTAAGAGCCTATATGCAGGCCACGACGGCGTGGTGGGGCGCGACGACGGCTGTACTGGACGAGTATAAGAGAGTGGCTGATATGTCGCTATTTGCTGATGGAGAGGGTGGCAAGGAAGAAGGTGATAGCAACACACACGCAGCACGATTAGTTAAAGCGTTGACGCAATTGCTGGAGTCTGTACAGCCAGAATTTGAGAAAAAGTGTGAGGACGCAGTGCTGAGTCCGTTGGGGACGCTGAGTCACGAGATTCTGCCGGAGATAAAGCACACGTATTGGACGCGGCACAATCGCGTGGGCTACGAGACGGACGCGAATATTCGTCGCCTTCAGCAGGAGAGGGAGAGTTTACATGCCAAGTTACGGTCAGACGTCCATAGTAGTATGACAGCGCTGGTGGCGCTGCAGAATGAGATGCTGGCTGCCTTGCATGATCAACTGCACGGCTTTGAGCGAGTGCAGCGTATGCCTCGACAACGCAGCAAGTCACAACCGGTACTGAACCGAAGGAACAGTCGACGTGGTCGCAGAAGTCCCCGTGGTATCACCATTTCCCTTAGCACAATGCAGTCAACTTCAGCGCAAGTAAATGATCAACATGATGACGCAGCGGTAAGCAATGGAGGTGAAAAGCAGGAGGTACAGGCAGTTACAGTATCTGACGTAGAGGGTGTCGAAGGTGACGATGGAGATGACATCATGGCCGTTGACAGAAGCGTAGAAGAGGTGGACGGCAACGAAAGCGACGACGAAGAAGGCAGCGTTGAAGACGAATCAGAAGTGGGAAAACTGATGGAGCTCGAGGAGGACGAAGATGCAGCAGCTCAACATGAAGAGCCCAGCTCCTACATGTGGGTGTGGGGGCGTCCGCCTAGTCTCGAGGGCGGAACTCCTCTGGTTCTTCGACCAAAGCAAGTGTCTCTGATTAACGGCCAGCCGATCGTTCAAGTGGCTTGCGGTGGTGAACACTTGCTGTATCTCACGTCCACGGGGGATGTCTACAGCTACGGCGATAATGAAGACAAGAAGGTTGCAGCTGTCACGATCGCCACCACCAACTCGAACTCTCCAGACAGCGGTGATTCAACGCGAATCGCCGCCAGTTCGTCGTTCCTGGCCCCGCACCTGGTCGAAGAGCTGGCACTGGAGAAGGCTCTTCATCGTACGACCATCGCGATGGTAGCGTGTGGCGCGCAGCATTCGTTAGCGATCACAGATGCTGGAGAGCTATATACGTGGGGAAGTGGAGAAGACGGACGGCTTGGCCATGGAGATATGCGCGATCGTGCCGTTCCCCGTAAGGTCATGAGTTTACTACGGGAAAGTGTGGCGAGTGCGAGCTGTGGTGGAGCTCATACGGCTGTGCTGACTGCGAAAGGCACTGTGTTTTCGTTCGGTCGAGGACGCAATGGCCGCTTGGGTCTGGGTGATAATAAGTGGCGCGACACGCCGCACCAAATCGTGGGATTCCCGCAAGGAACGCTGATCTCTCAAGTAGTTTGCGGCTGGAACTTTACAGCTGCACTGGATCGTCACGGGAATATCTTCACGTGGGGTAAGACGGGCGAGGGTCAGTGTGGATTAGGATATGTGGATAGAGATCAAGTGGTGCCTCGCTTTG
The DNA here is from genome assembly GCA_016864655.1 of Phytophthora cactorum. Taxonomy (NCBI): domain Eukaryota; phylum Oomycota; class Peronosporomycetes; order Peronosporales; family Peronosporaceae; genus Phytophthora; species Phytophthora cactorum. The sequence goes on from NHQK01000102.1 coordinate 77,860, forward strand.
TCGAAAAGCTTCGAGATGTGGCCGGAGGATCGTCAGTGGTTGACGTTGCGTGTGGATATACACATACAGTTGTGCTGACAGCTAGTGGGGAGCTGTACTCGTGGGGGTTGGGCGAGTATGGCCAGCTAGGAACGGGGGATGTCTACCAGCCGCTACCTGCTCGTGTTCAACTGCCTCCAGACGCGTTGTGTGCTCCTGATCAACTCGCTCGAGTCTATTGCGGCGCCTTCCACTCCATCGCAACGACGGAGAAGCGTGTTATGTTTGCGTGGGGATTAAACTCGTACGGTGCGTGTGGACTTGGCCATACTGCAAACAAGGACAAACCCGAGCGGATTGACTGCTTTTCCGCCCAAACGGAGCTCGTGGTGGCGTGTGGCCACAAATATACGATCGCTCTTGAAGTGCATCCGTCACTTTACGGACATTCTTCAGCCCAGGCGCTGATACACACTGGAGCTGCCGTGAATGGACTGGAACTGCCTAGAACATCGAGACAGCTTTCAGAGGGGAGCGAGGCGAGTGAAGAGGATCCGTTTCTCGGTCGAGTATCTCCTGGGCGACCCATTACACCTCCACGTCGTCATCGCCGAGGAACTCCTCCAACTCTGGCTATGGATCTTGGTCATGTCCCTCGCGAAGCCATCCACGAGAAAGAGGAAGAGCTGCGACGTGCCAAGAAACTCTGGAGAACGCGAATTCTTCGTGACTGGGAAGAAAACAAAGACACGCCACTGGCTCATTCGCTATGGAGACAAGGGATCCCGCCCTCGATTCGAGCGCGTGTGTGGCCTATGGCTATTGGAAACAAGCTGAAGATTACCCCAGAAATGTTCAAGATCTACCGTCGACGTGCGGCCGCGTACAAGAAGGACCGAGCGTCCAAGGACGATGCTGTAGACGGCGGTCGAGAGCACACACTGGCGCTGATTGATACCGATTTACCGCGTACGTTCCCGTCGCTCAAGTTGTTCGACGCTAGCGGTCCATACTACGCCTTCTTACTGGAAGTTCTGGAGACTTACGCCTGCTATCGACCAGATCTTGGCTACATCCAGGGCATGTCGTACTTGGCTGCTATGCTGTGTCTACACATGCCTCAAGACCGCTACCTGGCGTTCCAGTGTCTGGCCAACCTCATGGTGAACGAACATCTCTTCACCTTTTACTTACTGGACGCCGATCTCGCTAACGTGTACTATACGCTCTTCGACGCCTTCTTGGACTCCAGACTACCGCATCTACACGCTCATTTACGGGACGTGGGCGTGTTTTCCTGCTCCATGTACCTCATGAACTGGCTGCAGACGCTGTTCCTTCAGGTTTTACCGCTCGAGTCGGCGGCACGAGTGTTTGATAACTTTTTACTGGATGGTACAGTGTTCCTGTTCCGTACAGCGATGGCGATTCACGAGCTCTTGGCGCCGCAGCTGATGGAGGCGGAGATGGATGTGGTGCTGCCTCTGCTGCAACACAATGTCATGTTCCAAGACGTGTGGAATCTGCGCGTCTCGGAGCAAGCTCTGTTCGATATGGTGGCGACTATCGCCGTCCCCAGTCACATTTACTCTGCACTGGACCGCGTGGTGAACGATGTTTTCTTCTACGAGAAGCGAGGCGACCCAGATAGTATTGGCGGGAAGAAGATGATGGCGTTCGCTAGTGGAGGCCAGAGTGTCGGCATCGGTCATGTCAAACACGAGCGACGTCGGATGTACGCCATCAGCGATGCGCTGAACGGTGTACTGGGAGGCTTTTGAGGCTTGAAGACTACTAAACTAAGGACAGAAGGAAGTACAGTACATGTATATGCGGTAAAGACGTAAAGAGTAGTATGTAAGTTGAAGATGTCCAACTGAGTCGGCCAAGTGAGACCGAGGCTAGTACCAGTAGTAAACTGATGGAGTTGCTCTTCTTCTCTTGCATATGTTTTAGCTGTAATGACGCAGGTACCAAGGCAAGCGCGGAGCAAGAAATCGGCAGCAAGCAGTGAAGACTCTCTGAAGAGGCGTCCACCACGTCTTCTTGTTGCGCGATAGTCAACGGGGTCCGACGACAATGATAAGTTGGGCTCGGCGAGCATAGAGCGCCAGAACCAATGCGACGAACGTGAACTGGGCATTGAAGTTCGTCCAAGAGGCACCGCGGACACTGACATGCATGCCGCGCGTCGTCACTGACGACGCGCGACTTATCAGGGCACGTAGCATTGCACAGCTTGTTGAAGGCTTCGCTTGCGGGGGAGCAGAACTGTCGGAAGCATCTCTGCTGATCACCGCTCCTAGTGGGGGGGGGGGGTCTTTCCCGTGTGATTCTATTGAAAACGCGTAATTTCATGTGAGCGATGAAGGCCGTCTGCTTGGTACCAGCCTATCTCTTCCTTGTGATGGTTATATGCGGAGATCACTAGCACTTGCGCATCAGATGCAAGTAGCGCTACATCTTCTCGGGCTGCTTTCCTTCCAGGGTTCTGATGTGCGAAGCTCTGGGAGCACGAAGACACTTGGCATCATCACCGACCAGTCTTGATCTGGGACACGAAGCTTGACATGTGTGGTGCGCCACCTCATTTGCGCCCCCTGAGCGAAACGTCCACGCGCTTGGGAGTCGCGTCTCCAGCGCCTCCTCAAGGATAAATCTGCTGTCGCCACCATATCATCCGCTCCACTCACACGCTGGGCGGTTGTGATCGGGCACTCCGACACTTGGCTCGGTGCGAGTCACGGATCAACGCCGAATTCGAAGCCCTGACTCCGATATAAAGCAAGAGAGTTAACTAACGTAACTGCTGCCTGAAAAACTGCTTGGCTTAGTCCGGCGTGACGAAACGTAAATTATAACATATATTTTCGGCTGGCGAAGTCGTGGATTGGATGGTGAAACGGCGCTCACTTCAACGTCGTCCTTTTCTGCTAAATCGAGCTTTTCCAGTCGTCGCGTTGCAGGGCGGACGAACTCAGAGCTCCCTTGCTAGCCTTTTGTTGTGTGCTAGACCGTAAACTTTCCCCATTCGGTGTGGAGCTACGTGCTGTGTCCTCAGACTAAGGCGGGCGCTCGCCGTCTCATGTCGCTTTGGTACAGTTTTTTTTTGCTTCGAGACGTGTTAGTGTTAGGTAGCTAAAGGTGAGACCGTGTTTGCTAGGATACTGCTAGTGTTTGTGCTACATCGAGACTACGGAGACCATGGATACTTCAAGTCACTTGTAGCATACACTGCTGATTCCAGTGCTCCACGTGCGACCCTATTTGGTGTGAGATGCACCTGGCTGTCCGTCCAGAATACCTCATAGCGAGCTCTGTGAAGTGTCGGAGGAGATGGTTCTGCGTGCTTTCGACGAACCCAGCGACCAAGGCAGAGTGCTCGAGTGTGTGGGACTCTATACGTCCCCGTTACCCTCAGCGTGATTCCTGCGAGCATTACGCCCCGGGGTAGTCAGTCATTTCAGCTCGGAGCCAGCACAATGGCGGTGGAAGAACAATTAGTGCTCTGTTGCTAGTCAATAGACAAAGGCTGTACACATGATCCTCCTTATTCGGCTGCTTCAAGATGGCAGCGCGCCGGTCCTCAGCTCAAGGTAAAGCGTGAGTACGCTTGCCACTATCCAGGTGATTGCAACTATTATAGCGCTTTCTTGCATGTCGCCGGCCACCTCCGAGCGGAAAATCACCCGAAGCCCAATCACGTCGGAACTAGCAGAACGTGCAGCGCATTTGTGGCTCGTTTGGCCCGGTTGCGCCGCTCAAAACATGCTCGCCTTTCAGCGTATCGATCTATAACGCCAAGGCTCCGCTACAGGCAACTCCGGCGGCGGAGCAGCCTGCCTGCGTCTACTGTAGATCGATGACCGATCATCAGCATTGATATCTGGGAATCCTATGAACTTCTACGAAACGAAACGCTGGCCGTTATGGGGCGGTAACTGCCGGCATAATAGAAGAAAAGTAGCCATAAGTGCGTGCGTATATATATCGACTGCTCATAGGCAGGCCAAAGGACGACCCGACCCTCGCCTCGATCGATTCTGGACGATGATCACTTTCCATTCAACTGTCTTGGTCCAGAGTCCAGCTTCAAGCTCACTTTAGAATTTCTAGCGAGGCCAAGGAGCGATGCCACACTCCATGCCCCCCACTGACTGGAGATCCAGCGCGTCCGAGGACTCAGGATACACGTTCATGCTCTTCCACCCCGACACACAGGCAACAGCTCCGTATCAACAGACACAGACACCGTACGCGACCGCAAACATGCATCCAGCGTTGTGCAACACCATCAACCAGGCCCTCAGCGACGAGGAGATACTAGATGAAATCTTTCAGGAGATCATGTCCCCCAGTCCGCAGGACCAGGAGCTGCCGGTAAACAGCGGCCTCAAGGGCTTCGATATGGCCAGCACCTGCACCCTTTTCAACCCCGTACTATCACCCACCTCAGCACTTGCGGTCTCAGCTCCTTCGACGCCACAGCTTACCAGCACTCTGCGTCGAGGCAGCATTCCGTCTGCGTCGCTCGGATCCATCTCGCCCAACATGGCGGCCACTCTACGTGTACCAGCGTTCCCCATGAGTCTCACAGGTTCAGCACGCAACACAGCCTTCTTCCCCATGTTGAACGACCCCAAAGTTCGCGTCAACACTGGGTTTGGCGTCCACAACCACACCTCCATGCTCTTCACGTCGCCGACGGCCGGTCGTCGTGGCTATCGACGCACCAACCGCCCCACGCGTATGCAGAAGAAGAAACCAGCATCACGAATCTGCCGCATGCCTGGCTGCACGAAGGGCATTCGCTCGCGCGGCCTGTGCAAGGCTCACGGCGGAGGTCGACGGTGTACGACACCCGGTTGCGACATCAGCGACCAGGGCGGAGGCCACTGCATCGCCCACGGCGGCGGCCGTCGCTGCTCAATCACAGGCTGCCAAAAGTCGGCTCAGTCCAAGGGACTCTGCAAATTGCACGGTGGCGCTCGGTTATGCCGCCTGCCAGACTGCAACAAGAACGGCCAGATCAAGGGACTGTGCCGACTGCACTACAGCCTCACCATGGCAGCCAAGAACTCGGCTGCAAAGGCCGCTGCTGTTGCTGTACCAGGGATGCCCATGGCCATGAAGCTCGAGTCCCAGAGCAGTCACAGCCCGTGCGACACCTTCGAGCTGCGAGTCTAAGTGTCCTCAAGCAATGCTCAGCCACCACGGCAAGCATACCCACGTAGTTAGTAGAAAAATCCACCACATACAAATCGACTGAACATAGTTGTAAATACCCACAGAAACTCAACTAAATCAACCATAGATCCCCATTGAGCATTGAGCATTGTCAAAAATGCATTTAGTAGTCGACAATGCTCTTGCTCATGTTCTCGACTCAGCGAAGGGGTACGAAGAAGTCGGAGGATCGAGCCGGAGGTGCAGACGAAGGAATACAAAAGACGTCCGACGAACGATGAGGACACTTGCCAGTACACAACAACAGCTAAGCAGCTCCGCTGCAAATCAAGAGCAGCATATGTTTAGGTCAAGATGATGCGACGCCAGCTCACGTGTCAGTGAATATGCCGAGATTCACAGTTTGCTTTGCAAGGACTATAACGTGCACCAACCTTCAGGTCGAAGATTTAGGTTTCCAACTGTTCACTCCTTCCTTTAGTGCAGCATTTGGGGCGAAGGCTCGTCAAACTCGTCTTTGTGTGAGGTATACGGAGGATCGCGTCGTGTAGCCAAAATGAGCTCTTCTATTCCACCGTTCTAGCCCCGTGCAATTTGAAAGGGTCAAATAACTGCCTTCCAGCACAAGTACTCGATGGTCTCCGTAGCCCCACTGTAGCACTAACGCTTGCAGTATCCTAACAGCACGGTCTACTTCGAAGTACCTGACACGAACACGAGCAAGTCTCGAAGCAAAAAAACAACATGGGACGGCGAGCGACCTCCTCAGTCTTAGGACGCAGTACACAGCGAATGGGGAGGTCTAGCACACAATTGCCCTGGACGCCAAACGAGAAGTTCTGCTGATACCGCAACCCAAGTGTGGATTGCGGTATTCCCAATTGCGCTTTTCCGTATTTTTTTTGGCACTAATCCGGGTTAGGGAACGCGAGGATAGCAGAAAAAGGACGACGTTGAAGTGAGCGCCGTTTCGCCATCCAATCCACGACTTCGCCAGCCGAAAAGATACATACACTTTACTTTTCGTCACGCCAGACTAGTAAGCGAAGCAGTTTTTCAGGAGCGTTATTAGCAGTTACGTTTGCTAGCTCTCGCACTGTGTATCGGACTGTAGTGCTTCCAAATCGGCGTCCGGGGTGACTGGCACTGATCACAAAGGTCCAGTGTGGCGGACGAGTGGATGATATAATATGGTGACGACAGGAGATTTATCCACTGGAGACGCGAGCGAGCGTTTTGTAATGAGGTGCATGTTGGCCTCGTGTCCCAGATTGGTCGCCATTGGTGATGACGGCTGTGCCTACTTCGCACACCCCGGAAGAAACTGGAGAAGATGTAAACGCAGCAGGTCCTTCTTGCTTCCGGCGCGTTACTGATCTGTCCATTACAGGAGTCAGCAGGACGAGAAAGAGATGCACTAACACCAAGCAGACGAAAGAAGAAGGTCGTCTGCCACCACAAATGGGAGCTGAAAACGCGCATGCACGCACTTGCGCGTTGCTAACGGGCATCAGGTGGGAAGGGCTACACGACGATCAGTGGTGTGCTTTTTTCCACTAGACAAGCCGTACTACTCAACCTACTAGACATGTATGTCAGTGTCTGCCAAACTCGATGGTGCCTCTTGAACGAACTTCACTGCCGAGTTCGTCGCAATGATGCTTGGCGCTCTATGCGCAGTCCTTCACTGTTGTCAGTCGTCACTACCCGCTGCGGCGTAGCCAGGATTCCTGGGATGTTCAGCACTACCATCGCGAACGTCGCTCTCGGAACCTCGACACCTGAGTCATTACAGCCTAACATCTGTACAAGAAGAAGAGCACCACAAGTTTAAGTTAACCTTCCTTGGTCTCACTTGACTCTTAAGTGACTAGAGCGAGACAACTTCAACTCGCAAACACACTAAGCTTAAGTCTTTATCGGCGATAAATTATCGTATATTATCTACTATATGTGTAGGTTGCATAACTTAGACCTCGACACGATCGAGGGTGTTTTTCTATCCCTATATGTTTTGGTATGAATAGAACCGCCTTGTAGTTTCTTAAAAAAAAGCTTTTTTTACTGCTTACTTTATTCAAGTAAAATCCCAATAACCTTTTTATTTAAATAAGCTCACTCCATAAAGATTTATCAATTGTAAAGCTATACAGGTTAAAAACGACAATATGATTGGAGAGAAATGAACGTAATATAGGAGGCAAGCTACAAACGTAATCTGTTAGCTCATTTTCTGTGCTTTTTCCCAGTTGTTTCTCACATACAAAGATTAACACAAGTTTTGCTCAGCCTGAAACACCCATAAAAAAGGCCTCGAATTAGCAAAGTTACACACAAGTGTAGTAAGAAAAAAACTCGATGCTGTCGACCTCTGTTAGTACTACATGTAGTAACGCGACCGTAATACAACACAACCTAATAGGGATACATGTAGTCAAAGTTGCTTTCAGAAAGGCTTTCAGACGGCGATTATTGGCCTATCACAGGTTCGGGTTTTTCAACTCTTTTCAGATCGCCATCTAAACGATGAAAGCTACTGTGTCGCTATCTGAGAACAGATGGAACGCCGAAAACTTTCAGCCAATAAAATGTGTTTGAGTGGCATTTTTCTATCTGAAAATCGATCTGAACGCAACTTTGACTGCCCCTAATATCTATTCATACCGGTACATTACCGGCCATTTGCAACCAGGGTTGTATTTCTGCGGATTCTCGATCATTGATTGGCTGGATGTAGCGTATTGGCCATGATTCGTGTCGGTACCGTGCCAAATAGGTGCGGTGTCGTTTGGTGGAAGCGGGTGACCACTTTTGCAACCGAGTCCAATACAAAAATACAGTCAAGGTTGCAAACAGACGTCTCACTACATAATCTAAGTCAAGTTGCAAAAGCTACATTTCACAAGAGTCAGCATCATGACGAGTCGCTACAAACCCGAGATCGTGAAGTTCATGTCGTACAAGGACGGCATCGTGTACGACAAAGACCGCGTGTTCACAACGGAGGAGCTTTTTCAGATTACACCATGACCACTTGTGCCGCTGGATGAGCCAGCAGGCCTACGGCGACGCAGAGCCCAGCAAAGAAATGAGACCTGTGCATCGTCGCTCAAGTACTCTCGAGTTTTCCAAGAAAGCAATTTCGTCGTTCATGCCGCGAATTAACGCAACTTGGGACCCAGTGACAGAGCGCGGTAACCCCACACGCTCCGAAGCAGTAAATAAGTTGATCAAGAAGGTTAAGAAGCTCGAAGTTCGACGAGAAGGGGTCGAGACCAAAGCCCGCCGCTCTGTGGAGTTCGAGGAGTTTATGAACTTGTTACTCCTGGTTCGCTCTCAATGGGAACAAAATAAAATATTATTTATGGTGGGCAGTGTGCTGTCACTTCAGTGGCACATCATGGCCCGCATAGATGATATGATGAAGCTGCAGTTCGGCAACTTCTCGCCAAACACGGAGTACGCATCCACGCTTCTCTTCCAAATGCGGTGGTCTAAGAACATACAAGAAGAACGAGACGCTCCGGAGCAGATTGTGGTCGGTAGCATGGACCCTAAGATGTGCGCTTTACTCAACCTTGCTGTATACATCGAGTCATCCACCAATGTTACAAGCTCGGAGTTTTTGTGCGGTAACCCCAAGGACGGCGATCGCGCTGTACGTCGGTTTTTGGCCGATATGGTAAAGGATACAGCCTTTAAGAAGATAAAGTCAGGGAAGCTGGGGACGCACAGTCTTCGAAAAGGAGCAGCAACTTATGCCACTCGGAGCGGCATTTCGAAGGACTTTGTGAACCGACGTGGACGCTGGCGAACCTGGAAAGGAGTGGTCGATGTCTACATAGACAACACACAGCCGTACCCAGACGCATTGACTGCAGCATCACTGACAGGACCTGCTGGTCCGTGTTTCTACACAACAAAAACTGGTATTAGCTGTGTAACACCACAGTGGCTCGTCAATCAAGTCGTCGCTACAGTGAAACAGCTCATGGGCGACTCAATTGCAACAACGTCAGCTTTACCATTACTGTGGGCAGCGTTGGAACCACCGGATAACTACCAATACCCTCTACTTCCTAGCAAGCTGAAGCAGAAAATTTTGTGCGCCTACACAAATGCGGGAGGAAGCCCAGGCCTAAAACCTGTTGAACGTAAATAGTTTTTCGTTACGGGTGACGGCTCTCAGCTGATTCTTGTCGTAATTGACAGCAGTGAGAGCGCTGTTGAAAGGAGTAACACTTCTACAGCAAATACCGAGAGCGTTTGCGCAAGAAACAGCGGAGCTCGCCGCGAGTTTGCAGCTCTTCACTCACAGATTGCAGCAGGAAGGAGACTCATGGCGGAGGTAATGAATGAGGTTCAGCGAGCTCGACGTGACATTCAGCGCGATATGCAGAAAACTCAGACGATACTTAGGCGCCTCGCAATGAAGCCAGGCCTCAACCGAGAAGCTATCACGAGAGATGATCATCCTGAGAGCTCACCAAACGCATCAGCACCGCAGCGTGGTCTAGTCGCACGACTATCAAAAAGACCTAAGGATCTGTTTGAGTTATGGCACGAATATCAATTCGGGTGTGGCGGACTGAAGCCAGCAAAGGATTTCACGGCAGTCGAGCGAGGGTTGAACAAGTTTGCTTACTCGAGGCGAAACGTATTTTGGGATGTAGTAGCAAACCTTGTTCGCTCAGGTTTCACGAGCGACACGGCAATCGACAAGGTTTACGCTGTCTACGGGTGACAACTTTCCGTATCATCCGTCTTAGTAGCGCTCCGTACCGACCGTAAGCGAGGCGGGCATCTGTGTAGAATTAATTATCCTTAGTGTACCTCAACTGTTCAACACGGCAAGATCCATTATTAACCAATCAGAAGACGGTTGTAAACCTGGTTGCACAACTGATCAGTATTTATACAGTTCCTGTAGCACGATGGTACAACATGATCACATCCTGCCTTTTATGGTATCCGACCCCTTCTTCGAAGTAGAAGCGAGTCGCTTCAAGCGACCACCCACAATCCCGATCGTTATCACCCTTCCAGCAAGTCACTCGAAGGCGTTACCCTACTGGGATCCTATATCATAAGCTTCCAAAAGTTGAAGCTTTTCAGTTTAAGAGACGTTCTGTTTATCCATCATTCATGTTTTACTACCACATTACAGATATAGAGCAATCGCATGATTTATCCCAAAATAACATTCATTCCGTGTCAAAAGCGAAGAAACAATGGCGACCACGGACCGCGCCGAGCAGCTCAAGTTGCAGGGCAACAAGTGCTTCCAGAAGGGCAAATTCTACGCCGCCATCGACATGTACACCGAGGCCATCGTACGCTCTTCTTCTCTGCACTGTAAAACTCCCCCCCAAAACTCCTCTAACGTCTTCTTTTTAGGTGATGGCCCCAGGTCGCTCCACTTATTATTCCAACCGCGCTCTGTGCCATTCGAAGCTGGACAAATGGGAAAAATGCCGAGACGACTGCGAGCTTGCACTTAAGCTCGACGCTCTGAACGCTAAGGCCAGCTATATGCTGGGCACGAGTCACATGCATCTTTTGGCCTTTGACGCGGCCGTGGAGGCGCTTCAGACGGCGCTCAACAGCGCTGAGAAGACTAAGAAGCCCAAGGCCTTCCGGGAGGATATTACCACAGAGCTCCGAAGAGTTAAGAAGCGCCAGTGGCTTCACGCACAGAAGCAGCGGGTTGCACGCCACGAAAAGGTTAAAACTCAGCTCCAGAAACTCTTTGGAGCCAGCCACACGGCCGAGCTCTTGGCCACACAAGCCGCAGTTACGAAAGATAACACAATACGCTCTGGCGCAGAGGAAGCGGACGCTCTAATGGCGTACGTGGAGCACATGTCGGCCTGCTTTGAGAAGGATATGTACCCTGGAGAAGTGCCCGACTATTTCATGTGTCCTATTAGCATGGAGATCATGCACGACCCTGTGACGACTCCTAATGGTGTCTCGTACGTGGTTTGTGATTATATTTTTATAGTATTTCGTATTAATTTTTTTTTATTGTGCAGATATGAACGCCGATGTTTGGAAGAACACTTGCGTCATAATGGCGCCATAGACCCTTTAACGCGCAAGCGGTTAACGCTAGATATGCTGCGACCGAATACGTCACTGAAAGCTGCCATTCAGGATTATCTCGAGAAAAACTCGTGGGCGTTCGAGTATTAGCGGAAATCTGTCGAAATGGTTTGTACATGTATGTTTTTTGTTGTTGTAAAATATCGGTGATGCAGTGGAGTCCGCGCTGGTCGAGATGACTCTCGTTCGTATCCACGAAGACAATATAGCGACGGGCTCGGATCAAGTGATTGGCATGAGCTTCTCAGTTGTACTGGAAGAGCTTGGAGAGGTCTTTGGAAGTCTATGCTTCAAATTCGTCCAGACTTCACTTACTCGAATTGACATCGTGTCGGTATATTACTGCAATACTTATCAGTATTCGCCGACTACACTTGCCATATCCCAGTGTCAGAAGGTCCTCATAGTTTCGCACGATGTAAAACTTGTTGAATTGCAGCCCACAGTGCGTATAGGCAAGCTGCTGTCTTGCGAGGATAATACACCACGTACAGCACTACTTGGACGACACACAACGCGACTCCGATCGCGTACGAGCATGTCATCTTCCGCTATGCTGTGAACCTCCCAGACGATGCCGTTCGCGAGGAAAAATGCACTGATAGTAATCGGAATCGTCGACGCGTCCTTCGTCTCGAAGACGTTTTTGATTGTCTCCAAAGGCGAAGCGTACAAAGCCAAATCAGTGCCTCCGAGGGTGTTTTCCACCGCTTCGCTCGACTGGTTTGTAGCCCCGCTTGTCCCGAGACTGTAGTATAGCGTATACCCCGATAGAACGTAGAACGCAGCGCCGTAAAGCTTATGAATGCGCGCATGGTCACGAGTCCAGTGGTAGTTAAAAATTCCACCAAAGACGATCGAGGCGAGCATGCCGAACCCGCTATTGCCACAAAATGCGGAGGGATAGAGTTCACCACACGCGCGCACATGACCCACGCGTAGCAGTTGCAGAAGATGAGAACGACTGGTAAAACGGAGACGGAGCCCGTCGAGCGAGTCTTGTAGATCCGCCAAAAATCGGGAAACGGAGCAAGCACCGCCAAAATCGCAGCGCCGGTGGAGAGCACGAGGAGAATACTGGAAGACATTTTGTTGGCGGAAGTGTGACGCGACAATTTCAAAAGCCGAGAAATGCAGCGTGGATTAAACTGGAGACGAAGAGATACACAAATTGGTGGTATTGTTCGTACTTGGTGAGTCAGCGATTTTCAGGAAGACATGCGAACAAATGTTAGTTTCAACGCGGATGCAACTACAAGTACCGGTTTGCAATTTCCCGATTCATTTTTTTTTTCATACCTACTGCCTTATAAAATTGCACGCCATCAAAGATTATACGCAGTTTGTGTGACAGAGTCATCATTGTAGTCGTTGTCGCCTCCACTTCACACAAAACTTATTGCTTGAGGTTGAAGATTTACCACGCAAAATCCGGTACTTAAGTAGCAAGAGATACATGTACGATCGTATCTATCAACGTCGTCATTTCTTACCGACTAAAATCCCAATTCACTCCAGTTCTTATTCCATCCACAGCTAACGTTATTCTAGCTCATTCGTAGACTCTCACACCAGTATCATGGTAACTCTACCTTCACCTTTTCCAGTTGGATGCTTCGTGTGGATGACATGGAGGCGCATTTGGTACTTGGCACGAGTCGAAGAAGTTCGTGACGCTGAATGTGGTGATGTCGGGGATGTAAAGCTGTTGGTTCACGTACACGGAGAGCAATTCACAAAGGACAAGTGGCTGATTGTCCATCGAGATGGCACGACTGCAGTTAACTCTCCACCACTGCGACTGCTTCACGTGTTGCCCACTGCATTCACAGGTATCGGCTCGCTCCCTTCCGTAGGAAATCACGTTCAACTTCTCGTCATGGACCACGAGCTAGTTCAGCGCATAGCACATCACTGCAGCGCCGAGGACGCCGAAGAGTCGACACTTGTGGGGATCGTAGTGAAGGTGTTGCCTGCACGAGATGCGTCATTAATCGACGTGGAATACCCCACAGAAGCTAAGGATAAAGCGCAGTGGCAGCGCGTCCAGATCAGCAACGGATACGTAAGTGAATTGCTTTTACTTCTACAGTCTCACGCATAGTTTTACTGAGTCTTTATGTGCAGATCAACGTGATCTCGGAATCGCGTTTCGTCGAGCTTCAACGGCAGTTAGCTCTCGCCATTCGATCATCGTCTGATCATTAAAAAAAGCTGCATAATTTCTATTCATCCGGTGCATTCCTGGACATCTATTGCGCTCTTTTTTACAGGTCGCTGTTGACGCTTCCACTCCGCTTTTTAGCATTACTACTACGGTCCAGAGAGCTCGTGCTCTTGGTCGAGTAACTGGCTTTGGTTTTGACTGGTGCACCGTATGCAAACTTGCGAAGATCAGTACGTTGGATGGTGCGGAAGTCCAGGTCTTCGTCGTCATCCAGTGCGAACTCCTCGAGATCGTCCTCGTGCATCGGCACCTCAAGATACGGATTGAGCGGCAATGGACGGAAGCGATAGCCAGTGACCGTGAAGAAGCCCAAGGCCGCCAACTCATTCACTGCCACAGCGATCCACGTAGCATCGTAAGGTAAACTGGCTTGGAGAAGCTGTAGTACCAGTCGCGTCACGTAAATGTAGGTAATAACCAGCAAGTAAAATGATCGGAATTGCGTGAGTTTCTGGAGATTGTAGAAGGCCTTTCCGTCTGTAGTAGCAGCAACTCGCAGCTCGCGAATGGACCACACAATGGGCAGTAATACTGCGGCACAACAGGCCACGTCAGCAAGGATCAGCACGTCTCGCCAGCTCACCCACGCGCGTGTGCCTACTGCAGTCTCAGATTCCAGAATCTGAGCGATATTGCTCACCACTTGTAGCACCAACACAAGTGACAAGACGGACTTGTCCCTTTGCGACAGATGAGGCTTCAGTAGCGACCATCCAGTGCCGATGAGCATCAATACTGAGAAGAGCAGCAGCCCCTTTAAACTCAGGAACGCATAGGCCACTGCAGTCCACGCTGTGAGCGTATCGCCGTTGCGCTTCATGTAGTATGAACGCATGGCTTCAGCGAAGAGCGCCAAGGTCTTGACAGTCACCAACAGCGCCATAAGCCAGTGTACTCGCTGTACATATTCCCGATGGGTAGCTAGACATTTCCCCCATGCTGCTGCTGCACCCAGGAACAACAAACTCGTGGTCAAGTACACAACTGGAAGTGGCGCGTCTCCCGCTGATAAAAAATCTGTGGCTCCATTCTTGAACATAGCGTCCATCTAAAACAAAACAAAAACGTTGGTCAATTTAATAGATAAAACAAAAAATAATGTACCCAAACTTACGTGGAAGGAGACCTTGATCCCAGGTGTACATTGAGCATAGAAAATGTAGTAGAAGCCGATGTTCAGTGGTCCGTTGTGTGCGCCACCTTCCCGTCCTTCCAGTTTTACATGCGCTGTACCCCGACTCACGTTCCTAAGAAGAAAAAATGACCAGGACCAGACTTTTAAATAAAAAATGCTTGACACCTCATAAAAAAAAATAACTGGTCCTACCAGGTCTGCGCGTCTGTCATGTCGATCCAGCGACTGTCCTGGCGCAGTTGTAGCACGCATTGGTCCCCCTCCTTGCTGGCTTGAGGCGTTTCCAGGTCTCCACTACCTACCGCATCGTCTAGAAGCGCCACCGTCTCCCACAGTTCGTCCTGGTGCACAAACAGCAGCCCCGCCTGCACTTCTTCCGCGTCTTCGGGCACCTCCATCTCCACGGCGGACACGCTCACGTCCATTCGCCCACTGGGGCCGAAGCCGAAGCGCTCAATGAGGAAATGCGAACGGTCCTCGCCCTCAAAGGCCCACGACTGCTTCATGGCCAAAGTGTCGTGCAGTCCTAGTAGCGCCAGAAGCGACAGCGCCAGCCTCATAATCGTCAACTGAGTTCAGCGTTTTAGAGCGATGCAACCCCCTAATTGCGTATTTTACGGTACGTGGTTGATGGCTACATGTAGCCATATTGAGCAGCTCAAAGTGCACTTGATTCATTCAACACGCTGCCAAAGATGGCTACATGCGTTGACAGCACCCAGCTAAGATGGCTATAATAAAGCTGGTTCTAGAGCTCAACGCCTTTGAGATTGTCAGGCTTTTGAGTTGGTTGAGTTATAAAACAAAAGACTAATCGAAATTAAATCGCACAATAATGGACACCAAACTACTACTGAGGAGTGTACATCAGAAGATTCTTCTGTGGATGGTGCATATATATATATTGCCTTGCGATGTACAAGTAAGCTTAGCAGCGTTTAGAAGAATTGAAACACGGCGCCGAGCTTGATCATTGATGACGTAGTCGGTCGAACACTCAGAGGAAGTTAACCCCTCTGTTACCGGAAATTCGTGATTTGTTTTTCGTTTCGTCCCTGTCTGCTTAAGGACAATAGGGCAATTCGTAACAAAACTTGGGACGACTTTTTTTTTGTCGGTCTCAAAGGCTGTAGCAAGCGCTCTATTGATAGCAAAACCCCTCGTAACTTATACACCAATCCCCATGTATCTGATTGTGGAAAAGGCAGCAGCATACAAATACTGAGTCAAAGTTGCGTTCAGCGGTCCAGGTCAAATCGCGCTCATCAGGCTACCTTCTGATTCCGTTCTTTGCAAATTTGAGGACGAAAGTTAGCGTCCTCAGATAGGAGATGAAACGAGGAATTTCCATAAATCAACATTTTTGTTCGTGCTTTTTCTGTGCTCGTTCGTAGATATTTTTTGTCGAAAATAATCTTGATTAAAGTATGGAACGTTTTTTTCGAGCCATTTACTCTTTGGAGATTAAGTCGTAACTTACGACGTAGCCGAACTGATTCGTCGTAACTTACGACGTTGGGTTAATCTCCACTCAGCTACGATGACGACTACAGAAAATTAAGTGCTGCCTCAACGGTAGGGCGACGGAAACTATTGTGCGTTTGGTGACTTTGATACTACATAGCAACCATCACTTTCGATTCTTCCGAACCCCAGGCAAGTCGGCTCTACCTCACTACGTTAACCTGCCACCATGACAAGCTTCCTCTATGTCATCCGAGCGATTTCCACTATTACAGCAGTCCTCGTCGCTCTGTCGCCGGCACCAGATTTCTGGAATATCTACAAGACCAAATCGACCGGGGCATCGTCTATCCTTCCCGTAGACATGATCTTCTGCAACTGCTACGTCTGGGTCCTCTACGCCTACCTCGTAAACAACATCTTGCCGCTCTTCGTCAACTGCTGCTTAGAGATGTTCACATCTCTCGTCTTCGGAGCCATCTACTTCCGTTGGAGTACGAGCCGACCGCATGTCCACAAGGTTTGCGCTATTGCGTTTCCTGGCCTGGTAGCCCACACGATCTACTACATCGTGGGGACGAGTGGAGTCACGAACCAGTCGGACGACGCCGTGGAGAAGGTTCTCGGAGTCTTGAGTGACAACTTTAGCATATTTCTGTTTGCCTCGCCATTGGAAGCGATGAAGCAAGTGATCCAGACCAAAGACGCAACGTCGTTACCGATCATCATCAGCGCCATTTTCCTCACCAACACAACTATTATTCGCTGTCGCCGATATGTTAACTCAAGTGCTGAACATCATGTATCCGCCGCGCACGAAGGACGCACGCATTGACCTTAGTGGTCAAGCTGAAATCCAAACGCCAAGAGCGTGCGAGGAGCTCAGAGGACTCCAGTCATCGACAAGTAACTAACGTCTTTCAACCAAACATATTCCGACTCACTATCCTGTCATAAGAAAGAAGAGAACCTCAGTGTCTGAAAGCATTATAATTTTTTTTTGGTTCCTTCACAACCGGCAATATCCTAAATTTACGCATCCTGCTTTGTCGTCTCCCGCTTGAGCATCAGCCGCATCATTTTTGCTTGAAGAAGACGAGTTCCTAGCCAGCATTCTCTGACGTCGAAGCTTGCAGCTCTTCGGACTCGCAGCGGCATTTTGGCATGCGTTTGACCTCCTCCAGGAGGTCCTCTAGCGTTCGAATCATGAGCTCCTGTTGCGTCTTGAAGTCGCTCATGTTCTCTTCGAGGAGCTGCACTTGCTGCAGCGAATGCGATTGAAGCGGCTCCTCGTTGCCGAGCTCGTCTTCGTCCCCATGGAACCAGCACCACAGGCGTGGCGCCGCTGAGCGCATGCACCAGCTTAACGCGCTCTGTGCGATGTGCAGGACGAAGGCAGTTGCCGATGGCGTCGGGCCTTCACACAGCATGACGGGGGCAGCGGACGGCTTCATGTTGGAGAGGGAAGGCTAATGCTCAAGAGAGCGAAGAATCGAAAATGACGATCCCGAGCTTGAAGACGAACGTTGGGATCCGGTCTGGCGTGTGGCTGGAGTCGCCAGATGCAGAGTGATTGTTTCACTTCAATATGGCGATAGGCAACCTGAAGGCAAAACCGATTGCTTGCACTCAATCATCGTAGCCATAGATAGTTTACTCTGCTCTGCTGTGTGTTTGATTGCACTTGCTTCATCTAGGCCTAATCATCTGTAGCAACCTGTTGGGTCATCTCTCGCAGCGCTTCCCAAGATGGAACTAGATCGTCCTGGCTCATGTTTTCCGCGGGCTGCTGCTCCGCAATCTCTTCGTCTTCCGCCATACACAGTGAGCTCGCTTGAGAAGCACTGGGCGAGCTGGTCCAATAGAACTGTCAAACATACACTGTAGCCATGGCCTCCTTAAACAGTGTTCACTCAACTCGGATCTCCACTTTGTGTCTGACGTCGTCCAGTACTGCGTGCATCAGCTGTTGTTGCGTCTTGATGTCTTGAAAGCTGTCAGCGATGAAGTCCATGTGCAGGAGCGATAGCGGGAGTACCGCTGGTTGAGCAAGTGGAAGTAGCTCTTTTTGGCAGCTTTGGGTTGTGGCTACCCCATGTCTCGGCTGAAACCAGCTCCACAGCCGACATGTAGTAGTATGTATGCATCGCCGTAGTGCTAGCTGCGCTGCATTCATAAGGGTACGTTCGGGCTGGGCCACGGCGTCGCCGGACCACGCTTCAGCAATAAACAGTGGCTGCTTGGTCTCAAGGCTGGCGGTGGGTGCGGATAGCTGCATGACTGAGAGTTGGGTGAAGGCAAGCGCGGAGTTGAGTGCGAAATGTCAAGTGTGGAGCCCCAGCCACCCGATCTCTTTGGTAGCGCCAGATCGGAGTGATGGTCACTTCAACCTATAACTTCAACTTGGCGATTCTCTTTCTGATGAAGTCTTCAAGAAGGTTTATCGACAGCCAGGCGCAACACTCGCTAGCTCTTCCATTGTACAATGTACTTCACTATCTACTATCGACCAAAGGTGTTTGTAAGCGATTCGCCACCTCAAGGTTGACGTCACAGTGTTTACAGTGGTGTGAGGTTAACTTTCACTCGTCTGCTGTCAGCAGGTGTCTGTACGCGATCTCGAGGACATCATAGCGAGTGTGAAGACGAATCCCTTACAACGAGAGCTGCTTAGATCGCAAACAATACGGAGTTGTTGCTGTTGCTGTTGCTGTTGCCCTGCCCATCTGACACAGAGGGGGCATAAGGACTTGGTCACTTCCATGTCAACCAACTAACGATGAAAGTGGCCTACAAGAAGGTAATTCCCCCGTCGCAACAAGCCCATCTGTAGCAATGCCACCACTACATACCTCAGAGATTCCCTTTGGCAGCAGCGGAAAGTGCTGAAGTGCGTTTCGGCATTGATCACTTGACAATTCACGTCCCGCCAGCTGGCTGAAAGGTGCCGGCTTTAGCCTCCCCTTAGATTCGGACTGCAAGTGTTCGCAGAATCTTAAGATGTCAAGGCGAAGATAGGCACTTGGACAGTCTGTCTTCCCAACTCTGGAATGGCTTTGGCCGCTTGGTTGATCCGATCGCCCACTTTTCATTTCGCCTAGTGATCTACGTGCTGCCATCCACTGGACGATGAAGACGGTCTCCGCTCTGTTGCCTACACTGCTGATGGCTCACACTGCCCAAGCATACAGTGAGGGCTTCGACTTGACAGATCATACGAGCCAGCTCAACTTCTACCACCAAGCTGCCACCGACCTCACGGCCGAGCAAGTCGCACTTGACGACACCTGTATCGTGGACCAAGTTCACCTGGTAAATGCACAGTTATCCTGTATAAACCGCAAGGCGACTAACTATTCGTTGCCGTAGATTATGCGTCACGGTACGCGCTATCCTTCGTCGGGGAGCTACAACGGCATCAAGAGCTTCGCCGAGACTGTCGCGGAGTATCTGAGTTGGCCCAACATGTCGGATACTATGGTCGAGGAGCTGCAATTTCTAAAAAACTGGAACCTCTCGGATCTGATCCCGTACCCGGACATTGAGGTGGAGAATATCACGGCTCTCGGACTGCAAGAGGCCTACGACGTTGGCTCTACTTTCCGTAGCAACTACGCCCACTTATACAACTCCAAGGAGACCGTGTGGACGAACGCGAAGGAGCGTGTGGTCCGCACTGCCAAGAGCTTTATAACCGGTTTCCACGGTGCAGATTGGGACAGTAATCTCTTGGTTGAAGTGAACAATACGGACGAGACGTTGGGTGGCAACACGCTGACTCCGATTGACACGTGCCCAAACTTTGACAGTGACGAGAGTTCGGCCCAGACGGCGTTTGCTGAGGCTACAGGCTGGCAAGATGCGTTGGTAGAGCGTCTCGAGTCGCTCTGGCCGGGCTTCGGCTTCTCTACTGGCGTTGCACTGACGGTCATGGATCTGTGCATGTACCAACGGAACTTCCTGGGCAAGGACCACCTGGAGTTCTGTCAGATCTTCACGGACAACGAGTGGGAGCACTACGCATACCACAAGGATCTGGGGTACTACTACGGGTCTGGTTACGGTGTGGCGCTGGCGCCTACCGTCGGCTTCCCGTACGCTGAGGCCGTGACGAAGCTCCTTAACGAGACGGAGACGACCTACTGTCAGAAGATCTTCGTGGCCTTCAGCCAGGACACACAGCTGAACGCCATGTACTCTGGGTTCGGGCTCAACTACGACGAGACGTACCCGACGGACGCCATCAACGCTACCCGCAACTTCCGTTCGTCGCGCGTGGTTGCTATGGGCTCCCGGATGGTGACGGAACGCATCACGTGCAACGGCGAGAGGTACGTTCGCTTCAATATCAATGAGCAGGTGGTGCCACTACCTGGATGCCAGAGCGGACCCGGTCTCACGTGCCCACTCGCTGAGTTCGTGCAGTACATGGACACTCGCAAGACTGAGGTGGGTGACTTCGTGACGGAGTGTGCCTCGACTGGCGGGTCCTCGGAGCTTACGATCTTTGAGAACCCCGTCATGAACCAGTGCGCCGTGACAGCGTGTTAAAAGGCTATGCGAAGTCGTTGACTGTGAGCAAAACCAAGTATAGGTAGCTGCTATCGCAAGAGTTTATAAACAGATAGTATGTGTAGCTTCATGGAGTCAGCTCCGATCAGCATAAAAAGTGGTATACCTTAAAGTAGCGAGGTATTTGGCCTTCGTTCGCAACTTCAGCGAGCTGGCATTTACATGTAAATATCACTAAAGTATTCTATCGCTCAGAGGCAGCGCTTAGTTATCGTGCAGGATGCGATGGCCGTTCGGCTGCCTGCTGGTAGCTGACCATCGCGGCTGATCGCCATTTTCATCGAAATCCGTCCTCAGTTTCTGGGTGTTTTTGTATCTGTCCCGTCACATATATGTAGACGAGAATCCATTTCCATGTACTTCTCGAGTCGAGACATTGCATGAAACGAAACGATAAACGCGTCTAACATGTACTTGGACTGGCTGCACTCCATTCGAGAACACTGGCGCTCGCTTCAGCCTCTCTGTTTGGAGGAGCTTCCCCAATCCTTGGCGTGCGCTCACGCCACAGCGAATAAAATCCCACAGCCAGATGGACGTACATGCCGGACGTGCTGTCACCGACGTCACGCGACGTGCGCTTCAAGTCTGAAGCAGCTTCTCGAAGGGAGGATGCGCTCGCGCGTGCTGGTGCAAAACTGAAGTTTCCCTCTCCACCGGCGGTCGTAGACCAGTCATCGCAAGCCAAAACTGAAGCAAGGCAAGGCAAGTCGGAAGACTTGATCAATAGAAGAGGCGAAAATGCGCTACACACGTCCAAATAGCATGTTCTCGTGCCCCCCAGACAATCACTCTTCCACTGACTTCCAATCGATTGATACGACGCCAAGCATAAGTCCAAAAAGTCGACAGCGCAGCGCCACCAGCTTTTGCTCGACGTCGTCCTTGGATATGGATACGGTGCTGGCGTCAGTGGAGCAGCATGACTGCGCGGCACCCAACCACGAGACACGAAGGTGTTGCCGTCCTTAGTTCATTTCAGAATTGGACTCGATCAGCCCACATCAAAAGCTGCAGCGCTCTAGAATCTGCAAAACATGAGCGTAGGTCTTACGATCATCCAGGTGCTGGCGTCGATCTGCTCGGTTGCCATGATCCTGAGCTCCATGCCAGCCATGTACCGCATCCACAAGCGCCAAGACACCGGAGAGGTGGCGCTTTTCCCGCTCGTAGGACTCTGGATCAATTGCCACGTGCTGTAAGTCGCTTTTGCCCATCACGCTGTCCCTGTTGATGAAAAACTTGTAACTAACGATATCGTTTTTGGCTTGAAACAGGATGCTGTATGGTTGGGCAACCGCCGACTACTTCCCTCTCTTTGCCACGTACTTGTTCGGTGACATCGTGGCAGTGCTGTACATTGGTGTGTTCTTCCGATGGACCAAGCAACGCGAGTACGCTCTCAAGGCCATCGGCGCGTCCTTCCTCGTAGTGGCGACCTCTGCCGTCTACACGATCCTAGGAATGACTGGCGCCACTGGCCAGACCACCGACCAGGTCGGCCTCGTCACGGGCTACATGATGGCCGTGGGCAGTGTGCTATTGTATATCGCACCGTTTGAGACCATCAAGACCGTGCTGAAGACTCGTTCAGGCGCGTCGATCCCCTTTGGCATGTGTCTTGCAGGCGCGATGTCCAACGTTCTCTGGATGATCAACGGTCTATTCACAAGCGACGTCTTCATCTTCCTCCTCGGAACTGTGTGCGCGACGTTGGGATTGGTGCAGGTGGCGCTGTACCTTATCTACCGCCCTGGCCGAACGCAGGTTGGCATGGAGAGAGCAGTGGAGCAACCGCAGACAGGCAAGAAGTTCCTCCTCCCAGTGACGACTGCGACCACACTACAAACCAATGGCACCTCGGGCTCACTTCCTTCGCCCGTCTTCATCGCGATTCACACACCGTAAAAACAAACGCTACAATGGCGCAGAACTGAAGTAGAATATTTTACCGACTCAATTCACTATAGATGAGCAGTTTCTCCTTTTCTCTCGCTGATATACGCAAAGTCGCTAACTGACTCACGCCGAGATTGTCTGGTTTGGAAAGCGACAGCATCACTGCGTTGCGTTTCGTGCTAATTTACGATCACCTACTAACGTCTGGTCCGGAAGATCTGACATCGAGCATCGCAGGCATCAATGCACCAAACGGTAACAAGTGATGCGAGGACGAGCGCAAGTCTAAGTGTGGATTTATTATTAATAATAGCGCACTCGTCTACAGGCCGTTTCAGCTTCAAACACCGGATAATAGACGAGGCTGAAACGCCGAGCAACTTCCAATCATCATGATACGACTGGAAATCGGCAAGCGTGCCTAAAAAAGCAGGCTGATCATTCGTATGGGGCTTCAGGTGTGGGGGTTGCGTCGCTTGATCATCAGTTCTCGGTTTGCAGCAGCAGCGATCACTCCTTGACCAGCTCTCGAATAGACAACTTCAGCTGACCTGCGCACTTCGACGATATGAATCCCGGACTGGCCGTTCTGAAGGCATTGGCATCGAGCTGCTCTGTGGTCATGATTCTCAGCTCTGCACCATCTCTCTATGACATCCACAAGCATCACGACACAGGCGATGTGGCTCTCTTCCCTCTAGTTGGGCTCTGGCTTAACTGCGTCATGGTGTAAGTTGTACACCCTATTTTGTCGAAAATTCAGTCTGACTGATCATCTTACTGTGTAGATTGCTTTACGGCTGGGCATCGGGGAGCTACTTTCCTCTGTTCTCCACATACGTGTTTGGTACAATTGTATCAACAGCGTACGTTGGCGTGTACTTCCGGTGGACCAAAGCACGAGCGTACGCTATGAAGGCAATTGGTGCCGCCTTTATCGCGAACGTCCTTGGATCCGTGTACGTCGTTTTGGGTATGACGGGTGTGACTGGGCAATCAACCGTTCAAGTCGAGCTAATCGCAGGCAACATGATGACCGTTGCCTGCTTGTTGCCCTACGTCGCGCCATTCGAGACGATCAAAACGGTGCTGAAGACGCGATCGGGTGCCTCAATCCCCGTCGGCATGTGCTGGCAGGCGCAACCTCCAACTTGATTTGGACGATCGAAGGACTGTTTTCCAAGGATATGTTTATCCTCTTCCTCAGTGCAGCTTGCTCAACACTGGGATTTATTCAGGTGGCGCTGTACCTCATCTTTCGTCCTACTAAGAAGTCACCGGCAGTGGATCCATCGGTCACCGACGTTCTCCCAGTAAAAGCTCCACTGACAAAGCTGAAAAACGATATTTGCGGATCCGTAGCCGTCGCACTCGTGCCTCCGAGATGTGGCGATAAGATCGTGATTGTTTCACCGGGAACTCTTGTGCCTGTGAGCACGTAATACGAATTCAAAATTATCATCTTTTGGCTCAAAATCTTGTACGAAAAACTGGCACTCAAGTGCTAATAGCTACATGTAGCTAGCTGCCTAGTAAAATCTTAATCGTTCTGTTTCCTCCGAGTTAGTGCTCGAGCAACATTAAGATGCTGGAGCAGCTTAAATACGCCAATGTTGCCGATCAACATGCACGTTTTTTAACCATTTTAATGGTGTTCCAATCAGATGCCGTTGGGAACTTTACAAGCTCAAGCTGAAGCAATACATGTACTGTACAGTCATCACGGACGCCAATGATGTCCGTCCGTCCTCTGGTTGCTTTGGTGCGAAACTTCAACTAACGTTATCCAACTTACATGTATCATCGACATACTTCCAAGCACACTGTTTGCTCGAAGTGCACGTTTGCTCTAAGCACCACAAGGGCCGTCGTAGGTCATCTGCGGCAATCGAAACCTACATCGCTGACCCCCTCGCATTCTAGTCCTACCATTTCCGCGCTGCCTGCAACAACAACGTACCCCAGCGGTCCACAAGCTTCTCGAAGTCTAGGTAAACCACCGTAAGTACCTAGGATAAGTACGTCTGCATGAGTCTAGCAGACACAGACCAATTCATTGCCGAGGGCAAGCACGGAAGAGGTACATCGCATCGATCATTAAGTTCCGGTGCGTGTGGTTGGGCAAGCGTTCCGGCACCACTCTTCTTTTTCAATGAGTCACCCGAAAATACATGTCCCTCTTGAAACCATTCAAGCAAGCAATTGGGTTTTCAATACTATCATATATTAAAACACTTCAGTCCTATGATGAAGCTACAATTCAACTTTACATAACTATCAAATATTAAAGGTATGTGACACACGGCAATACGGCAACAACTGGGCCTTCATTTTCCGATTTGCCGGTCACACAACGGCTTCGCTGCATTCCACTTCTTCGCAAGTATTCACCACCATTATGGTCCACAGCGACGTGGTCATGGCAGTGCGCGTCTGGATCTGGTGCAGCACGCTGCTCATGATCTACATGCCGTCGCTCTTCGTGCGCCGCATCTACAGCGAACGCGCCGTCGGCTCCGCGTCTATCGTCCCCATTTTCCTTGTACTCGCCAACTCGCACGTCTGGATGCTCTACGGCTACCTGGGCAAAACGTGGTTCCCTAGCTTCCCCGTCTTCCTCATCGGCGACGTTGTGTCACTGGGCTACCTGGTCGTCTACTGGCGGTACTCTGACCAGCGCCACCAAGTGGCTAAGACTATTGGCCTCATGTTTGCCTGGCTGGCAGTGCCTTCTTTCTACGTGGTTGTCGCTAGCTTGGGCCTCACAGGGCAGACTCGAGACGAGATCTGGAAGACACAGGGCTTGTGCTTCTGCGACGTCACAGTCATTTCGATCCACATGCTCATGCTCAAGAACCTCATCTTCGCCTTCAACCAGCGATCTGCCGCGACGATCGTTCCACGCTCACTGGCTGTCACTACATTCAACACGTTCGGCTGGTTCACGTTCGGTCGAGTAACTTCAAACTGGATCATCGCTGGGCCTCAGGTGTTTGTCATTGCTCTCCACGTGGCTGCGTGGATCATGTACGTCGTCTTCACTCGACGAACGAGGCCGGAGACAGACTTTGCTGCCTTGGAGGAGGGATCCGTTGTCATGTCGGTCAATCTCTCGCCCAAAATCGATGTTAGTACGAAAGAAGGAGCTGCTTCCAGTAGTCCAGAGTACCATGTCCTGCGGTCTCCATTAGTTCCGTTGCAGAGCTAGATAATTCGACTAAACATTTGCAAAGTACCAAGACGAAAGAAAGAGAGGAACGATCCCATGGCCGATTCGAATCCACAAGAAAAAGGGCGGGAAGTCCACACATTGTCTCGAGTCGACGGTCTGCCTGCCACGCACCTGGCACAGGCAGCACGCTCACCGAAATGGTGATGTAGCAACAGGTTTTAATGGGGGGGGATTGCCACGCCTCACTTTCTCTGTATGTCTCTCCGCTGAAAAGCGCAATTTTGTTCGACAGTACGATGTTTTGGGTCATTAAGATCATCTGTAGCCCCGCGCTGTCCACCTTCCGGGTCCACAAGAAGCGGAACGTCGGCGTCGCGTCCGTCATTCCGTTCGCCTCATAACTGGCCAACACACACAACTGGGCCCTGCGGCTACATCGTGAAGAACTGGGTCCCTCTCTTCTGGGTCTTCGTCTTCGGCGACGTCGCGTTCACTGGTGGTACACATCCGAGCGTCACTATTTCCTGCGCGTTCTGGCGGTCTTAGCTGTGTTTCTGCTGGTCGTATTGACGTACGCGGTTGTCGGTGGTCGCGGCTACCTTGGGCAGACTCGAGACCAGGTTGGCTTAACGCTCGGCATCATCTGCGACGTCGTCGCTGAAACTCTTCCGCGCATCCACTACCCGAGAACTACTACCTATACTACCGCCGTGGACGACACCGGGATCTCCACCCAAAAGCAAGTTTCAGCCGAAAAACCGGCCCAAGCCCAGCGTTCTAGGCAATGCCGTAAGCTAGATATCACTTGCGATCATGAATAATGAACGTCTTCAAACAACACTCACACTTGTTTGCGTGCGATCTTCAACAGCGCATCGCCCTGTTGACTGAAGTCGACCACTTTCCCATTCGTCGCGTCCTTCGCAGACGTCTTCTTTTTCCATCAAGAATGGTCGACAGCTCCGTGTTATGGGCGATCAAAGTCCTGGCAGCGATGACGTCGCTCATGATGATCTGCAGTCCGTCGATCTCCATCTACCGGATCCACAAGAAGAAGGACGTGGGCGTGGCGTCCGTCATCCCGCTGGTTTCGCTGCTCGCCAACAGCCACATGTGGATGTTGTACGGCTACATGGTGGAGAACTGGTTCCCCATCTTCTGGATCTTCGTATTCGGCGACGTGGTGGCGCTCACCTTCCTGGCTGTTTACTGGCGCTACACGACCGAGCGCCGCTACGTCGGGTGTGTAGTGGCTGTCGTGTTCTCGATTCTGGCGGTTGCCACCATCTACGCCGTTGTTGGAGGGTTCGGACACACAGGCCAGAGCCGTCACCAGGTCGGATCAACGCTCGGCTTCATCAGTGACGCGGTGGCGGTCTGTCTGTACGGCGCGCCGATGGAGAAGCTTTTCCACGTGTTAAAGTATCGCTCCGCAGTGTTCATCAACGTGCATATGGTGATCGCTGGGCTCTCCAACAACTGCACCTGGATCACGTACGGCATTCTGAGCACGAACTGGTTCATTATTTCGCCAAATATCCTCTTCATCTCGCTCAACTCGTTCACGCTCGTGCTCTACATGGTCTTCAACCCCAAGACGCACCCGCTGCCCAACAATTTCGTGCCAGAAGGCACAGAGTCGGCCATATCCATCGAGCTCACGCCGAAAGAAAGCTTCAGTCGCAAGGTGAACAGCGAACTCCCAAGTCCAGCGTTCGAAGCGATGCAGTCTCCCCTGCAGACTCTGCCGTGGTAAGGTTGAAAAATGGATACGTGTACACCGTTTATCGCTGTCAAGGGGTGCATTCGATCACGTGTCACCTCTTATGTCTCCTAGAAATGTCTAACTAAAAGGGCCACTGCATCCGTATTTCTTTCCAACCCAGAAGGACGTGGATGTGGCGTCCGTCATCCCCTTGGTACATGTGGATGCTATATGGCTACATGATCAAGAACTGCTTCCCCGTTTCCTGGGTCTTCCTCTTCGGTGACGCGCCAGCCTGCTCTACCTGCTGGCGGTACACGCCCGAACGCAGACACGTATCGGATAGCTCGCGTCCTGGGCGTCACGGTCGTTGCCACGCTCTACACTATCACTAAAGGTCTGGGATACACGGGGTCAAGCCAGAGACAAGGCTGGTTCCATGGTCGGCGTCTTGTGCGACGTCGTGGCCGCGTGTCTGTACGGCGCCCGCTCATCCTGGTACTCAAGTACAGGTCGACCGTCATCACGTGCACATGGTGATCGTCAGCCTCTCGAACAACGTCATGTGGTTCACTTAAGGCGTGCTCACGGACAACCAGGGCTCCCGATTATGGCATTGATATATATCGGGAGCCTTCACTTAGCATAAATAATGGCATTGGGCAGCTAGTGCTGAGCCATACATAATGGCATCTACAAGGAGCAAACAATAAATAAGAGCATAATGTAGACCAAACCAGCATCATGTTAATGATTAACGAATGGCCTCATTGACAGTCTGTGATGTCCACTATTCACCGTTTTGGCGCAGGAATAGCACTATTTCTAGCGTGATCGACAGCAAACTGTGACGCTCTTGCCCGTTAGTCGTCCGGGCGACGCTAAAACACCTTTCAACAAGTTAGAGGTGGGCGGAATGCTGCTAAGCAATAATGATGAAGAGGACTTTTTCATAAATTATGGGAGATATTTCTTTAAGCAAATAAATTATCAATAACATTCAGGAAGAAACAAAATAAATATATTTATGATTTCATAAGACATTATTGAAAATACCATGCCATAATCGGGAGCCCTGTGGACAACTACATCCTGGTCTTCAATCCGAAGACACTTCCGGCCGACTACGACCGACGCCTCGGTAGTATCCGTAGAGTCTTCATCCAACACTGCGTTCAGGGCTGGCGTGAATGCCCCTAGCCCGGCATTCGAGGCCATGCAGTCGTCTCCAGAGACTAGTGTAGTTTAGCAGAATAACTTACCAACAAAATATTGAGTTACCACTCAAAGTGCACGTTGTAGTCACAGAAATAGCTAGCGTATCCTCGTTATCGCGTCCTGGCGCAAGGGTCTCATGAGACGAAGATTGTGCGTCGTGGTTTATTGAAACAATTTACTGAACATTCTCTTCAGGAAAATATTCTTTTGAGCTTGAAATCACGTTGTTTACTTCGACACGAATGGTTTCAAGTGGCGAGTACAGCTCCTCGAAGACCGGACTATCGGTAGGGAGTGCGCTATCAGCTGTGAAGCTCCACTACGTATCGATGCACGATCGAAGACCGTCGTTGGAGTTTCGTCATGGAAATGGTCAGGAAGTGGATGTCTTCGGGTTGAACACGATACATAGCACCAATGTAAACGAATTGAGCGAGATAAAGATGATATTGGGCAAGATGATGAGCCTGTTGCTCGTCAGAATGACGTACGTGAACCATAGACAATTGTTGACGAGTCCAGCGGTCACCATGTGCGCGTTGATGAAGACAGCCGACTTGTACTTGAGCACTTGGAGGAGCTTTTTCCATGGGAGAAGCATACAGACCAATGGCGAAAAATTCTGCAAAGAGGCCGTTAACTGAGCCCATATTATGCCTGGATTGGCTGGCGTATCCGAGTCCTCCGATACTAGCGTAGAGGGTGACAAGAGCAAAGACAATAGTCACGATCAGTAGAACGCGATTCACGTAACGTCGTTGCTTGGTGTTTCTCTAATAAACTGAGAGATAGACCAGTGTAATTGTATCTCCGAAAACGTAGATCCAGAAAATAGGGAACCAGTTCTCGATCAAATAGTCACACAATGCCCAAACGTGGCTATTGGCCAGCAGAGTGACCAGCGGAATCACGGACGCCATGCCCACATCTTTCCGCTCGAAGATCTGGTACATCAAGACGGAAGGACTACAAAGCATCCCAGTCGCGGAGCAGGCTGCTATCGTTTTGATCACGAGGACGGTAGTAGTTGGCATCTTGTATCGACCTTCCGTACTTCGTGGCGAAATTAAAATTAGACGAAACGTGGTGAAACTGACTTGCCTTGGTGTTTGTTTGCTATAGCCAACGTACTTAAGTAATCGAGACGATAGGAAGAGTGACCGATCGGCTTCAAGAAAAAGCCAAAACTTTGTACAACGAAGCGTTATCAAGCTTGCAGTTTTTTTTTCTCAATCTGAGTCCGATGCTCACTATGAGTACTGCAGGGTGAAAGTCGGATATCGCAGTTAAATGACCAGGCTGGTCAGGAAACGGAGAATGAGCCAGATTTGGATAGCAAACTCTTTAGCAAGTACTACGAGCAATTTCCTGTTTGAAAGTGTTCAGCTTTAATTGGTATCTCGTTTCTAAAATTTACTGAATGTGACAAGCTAACATACACACCTTTCACAACTTTGCACTGTAGTTTTCTATAAGACGTTGCTACCTTGACGTCGCTAGTTTCGACAGAAGCTAGTCATCATTGCTTGACGTTCTCGTTGCTGGGTTGTCATGCGATTCTTCACTTCTTCAGAGCTATGGGGTACAAACACAGCGTCAGAAGCTCCTATACTACCGTAGCTGTCCTTGTTTCCGATCGTCTCGACTTTTCTTGAATTGTCGCAATGCGCAGCTTAATTAACCGCCTCACGAATCGTCAACTATTCACCAATTCCTTGTTTCCTTTCCCTCCCAAACCCAGCGTCGACATCTTCTTCACACTGCGGATTTCTTCATTGGTCATCAATCCTTTTGGTCGACACTCGCTGAAAGCAAAGCTACTTCAGTATTGGATTGCGACCGGAGATGCTTATTAAGACACGTGAATAGAGTCTAGTGGCGAATGCATGGCCTCAAAGGCGGGACTAGGCATCTTGCTGTCTCCCTTGCAGCTCAGATTGCTCTTCGAAGCCGTCAGAGCTGGCGATTCCTCGCCCTCCTCGTCTCCTTGGATGTGGAAATCAGCTGGAAGAGGGTGTGTCTTCGGATCGAACACGACACACAGCACCAGTGTGAACGTGTTGAGCGAGATGAAGACGATATTTGGCGAGATAATGAACCAGTTGTCCGACAGGATACCGTACGTGAACCATAAGCAATTATTCGTGAGTCCAGCGATGACCATGTGCGCGTTGATGAAGGCTGCGGATCTGTACTTGAGAACTTGGAGGAGCTTCTCCATGGGGGCTCCGTACATG
Source organism: Phytophthora cactorum (assembly GCA_016864655.1). NCBI lineage: Eukaryota > Oomycota > Peronosporomycetes > Peronosporales > Peronosporaceae > Phytophthora > Phytophthora cactorum. Next base: position 108,760 of record NHQK01000102.1, read on the forward strand.
CAGATAGCGGAGATATCAGCGAAGATACCCATGACAGAACCCATGCTGTCTCTCGACTGGCCTGTGTAGCCCAGTCCTCCGATAATGGCATAGATAGTGACGACTGTCAAGACAGAGACCATGACTAGCAGCACTCGGTTCACATAGCGTCGCTGCCTCGTGTATTTCCAATAAACGGAGAGGAAAACCAGCGCCACGGCGTCTCCGAAGAGATAAATCCAGAAAATAGGGAACCAGTTCTCTATCATGTAGCCGTAAACCGCCCAGACGTGGCAATTCGAGAACAAAGTCACAAGTGGGATCACAGACGCCACACCCACGTCCTTCTGCTTGGAGGCTCGATAGATCAAGATGGACGGACTCAAGATCATGACAGCGCCCGAACACGCCGCCATCGACCGGATCACAATCTCTGCTGTGCCAGTCATTTCGACAGTCGAGAACGCGAGTGCTGCAGACGCGAATTGAAGAGTGGAGATGAAGGGACACAATGCAGTTCGCAACCGACTTGTTAGGTTTGTAAGCCGCGTAATCTAAAAGATGGGAAGAACAGGCTTGACCTGTGCAATCCCACGATGAAAAAGGCAAGACGATTTTTACAGAGGGGGAAAGTTGCATTTGTTTTACACATTTGCTTTGTCCTTCTTTTGTTTTTGACAGGCGCAGGAATACTTCAATTTCGAAGTTGCCAATCGCACTGGTTTGAAATTTCACGTCATTAAGTATTTTACGCTGCGATGGGCGTCAGGATGAGCGGCTGCATGTCGAGGTCACTGTCGCCATCCCACGAGAACCGCAGCGAGTCCGGGGTCATGATCGGAGTACGCTCGCCGAATAAACGCGGACTCTCCTCTGTAGCCGAAAACGAAGGCATACCCCCCACTGTAAGTGGCGTTCCTTCGGCGCGCTGGTACTTGTAGGTCGCGAACCGCGCCACGCGAGACGGACGCACAGTGCGGTACGGTGTCATAACGAGCTCTTGCTTGAAGCTGTCGATGGTATTGGTGCCGTAGCCGTCTTCCAGTTGGGCATCCAGATCCACGTAGGGAGTGGTGGGGCGGTAGATGACGTAGAGCGGGAGCTGCACGCCGCTGAACACGAGACCGATGATGCTCGGGATCAATACAAACATGTCGTCGTCCACGATGGACGTGGCCACCCACATGCAGCAATTGAGGAAGATCATAGTGCACAAGTTGATAGGCAGCGAAGCCGACGACTTGGTCTCCAGTACGACCTTGATCGTAGCCAGTGGCGAAGCGTACATGCAGATATTGATGGCTGCACCGACGTAGCCCAGTGACTGCACCACTTGATCGAATGGCTGGGCGGTTTTGCCAGCGACGCCTAGCAGCACGTACAGCGTGACTAGCGCCATACCGAGGAATGCAGCGCAGCAAGTCCGACGGGCCTCCAGCGTGTTGCGCGAGTAGCGATAGTAGACGCTTGTGAAGACGAACCCCGCGATCTCTCCAACCAGCGCCGCGGCGCATAACGGGAAGTAGCTACCGGTCAGTAGTCCGTAGAGCAGCCACAAGTGGTTGTTGAAGCACATGAGCACAAGCGGAAGCAAGGCCATTTGCCCCGTCGTCTTGAACTTGTGTACCCGGTACATGTCTGGGGCTGGACTCAGGTTCATACCGATCTGGATGGCGGCCGTCGTCATGTGCAGCAGCGTCACGAATGCAGAGGAACCCATGGCTAGCCGAGCTTTCAGCCGGGGAGGCGAGACGGTCGAGTGACTCGACGGAGAAGGAGAGGAATCGTGGTTAGCTTTCAAGTTTGAAAATGAAGATCGATGAGAGCAAGGTTAGCTAGAGATCCATTGCCGGTGGGGAAGATGGCATCGCGCGACAAGGCCTCGCTAGAATAATTTGAGCATGGCTTGGATGGAAAGTCGCAGAATGGCACTGAGCAGTGAGCCCTCACGTGCCAGGAATTCTGAGTTGCCTCCGCCCTGAAGACTGTACCATTGGCTCGATAATTTTTCGTGAAAATACTCGAGGATTGTGAGATGTGAGGCGCCTGAACATTGTGGAAGCATCGATGCCTATCGCTGCTGATCTTACCAGACAGATACAGCGTTTCGCAGCCAGCATTTCATTTTGATGGACGACTCCGTGGAAACAGGGCACCGAGACGAAATTTCCGTCGTAGGCTGAGACTGCCGCACGCGCCTTACTGGACCGCGGCTTCGCCAGACAACTCTGGCATCCAAATGTACATGTAGAGCCCCTCACTGAGTGAGTCACTCGCACATCCTGCACCCCCACCAGGGGTGATACAGCCCAAGCTAATTTTCGATCGGTAAACTGGAAAGTCATGATCAATGTTTCTTGGAGATACATGTAAAGTGCCACCTCAGAAATCCCTCCATGTTAAAGTACAAATAGATCCCGAAGGACTACGAAACCACGAGCGCACTGCGCCAGTGCTTTTGTGTTGTGTCTTGATGAAACTCTAGAGGAGTTGGTACTTGATAGAAGACTACAGTACTTCCATTCACAACACTTCCCATGAAGAGATCAAGGTGTGCATTCTAGTTCTGGTCCAATTTGGTCCGGTCACCGCAGTGTTTTGCGCTGACCGGACCAAATGGACCAGACCTAGAATGCACAAATAAAAGAGCGAGCATATTCTGTAGCGCTTCTAAATTTTGCGATATACCCCGAGATACGTTGTAGACAAAGAAGCTCAAAGTCTATCGATACCGCATCTACGTACTTGTATACTGTTTGGCATGACTTCACAACTTTGACCAATTCGCGCATAGAATAATCTATTTGTCTTTAACTGAGCTTAACGCTCGCTGCTGGAGTATTTGATTGAGTCAGTTGAAGACTGCATCCATGTATTCGTTGAAGATTTTCAGGCTAGTATTATTGGTCGCAGTTTTGCCATGCTTTTACACACTGCAGTCTTAAACAAAAAATTTTAGCGACGACTGGGATACGTTTCCTTCATCCATGCTCTGATGTTGTGGTTGTCTATAAACTCGTGATCTGCGTTATCGCCAAGCTCGGGATACTTCGACGCTAGAAGCAGCGCCACATCGAAATGATCTCCACTCGTAGAGCCGTCCAATGCTTTCGTCGAGCAGCCTTCACTTCGATTTGCACAGAGCCACTGCACGACATCTAGATGACCCATCGATGCAGCTTCATCCACAGCCTTGACCGTGCATCCTTCAGGTAAAATCTCATGCAACCACTGAATCACAGCCAAACGACCTTCTTTCGCGGCCCCATCCATTGCCATCGGAGAGAATTTAGCCGCAGAATGTTCGTGAAGCCACTTGATCATCTCTAAATTGCCACAGGTTGCTGCAACATCCATGATGTCTACAGAGGGCTCAGTCCAGTAATCCTCATGAAGCCACTTCAGCACATCAAAGTGGCCGCCAGCCGTAGCAAACTGAATTGCGGCAGGTGTGCATGTGAGGACTGTTTTCTCCAGTATTTCATCTCCTACTGTCTCCATTGCCAACGCCACGTTATGCAAGTATTTTATCACGTGGAGATGGCCGTTCATCGCGGCAATATCCATCACCGTCGTGTTGAACTGCTGCTTCGACCCAGCCGCGTACAAGTTGGCGCTAGGGTGGTTCCCAAATTGCTCATGAAGCCACGCAACGACGTGGAGATGTCCATTTCGTGCCGCTCCACGCATCGTGTTGTGCGTACAAGTGGCAGAACAGTTGCTGTGGAGATATTGCACAACTTCCAAGTGGCCGTTGCTGGCCGCCAAATCTATGGCTTTGTATGCCAATTTCCAGCCGAGATTCTTCTCCTTTAACCACTGCACTACCAACAAGTGTCCGTTTGTTGCTGCGTCGCAGAATGCTTCGCCATCAAGATACGCAATATCTTCATGAACGAGCAGCTTCACAATCTCCAGATGCCCCTTTGAGGCTGCATTCTTGGTCGCCCACTGCTTCCCAACGGCACGGTTTTGATCGAGGAGCCACATTACCAAGGCGAGATTGCCTCCCTCTGCGGCAAAGTCGAGCCGGGGAGGCTGCCACCCGTCCACTACTAGCCGTCGTACCGCCTCTATTTCTCCGTGACGTGCTAGTTCGTCCATGACTTCCTGGTTACTCTGCATGTAGAAGCCATGGAACACGTCAGTGTACAGCCAGATCACCAGGTCTCCGTGTCCTCCCGTCGCAGCAGCAAGCAGTGCGTTGCTCTCCCAGAATTTGACTTGGTGCGGCTTCTTTTCGGCACGATCGGGAGCTCCTGGCGTCGATTTCTTCTTGTGTTTTTCATGAACTCTCAGTAGTACTTGAAGAATTTCTTGCCTGCCTCGGTGCGCCGCTGCCTCCACCGCTTCAGGTGGTACTATGCAGCCTGTGAATTGATCCACCAGCCACTGTACCGTGCTCACGTCTGCGTGCGTACAGGCTTCGACCATGCCCTTGGCGAACTGGTCTTGATAGTAGAAGCGATTGGTCCACAGCATCCTGGATGGACACCAGGTGTTCGTGGGCTGGCACCACGGATCCGTGACGGTCTCTGGGGCCTTGCTGACGTCCCATACTCTCTGCAGTAGAGACACGGAGCCCACGGCACAGACTCGAGCTAATGGCAGACTCGAGGAGCGGTCCAGGAAGGCTGACAGTGTGGCCGTCACATGCGAGAGCTCTGCGATCCCGGGCTGCGAGCGAGCCACGACGACGACGCTGGTTAATGGGACAGGAGCCATTTCTGAAGTGGAAGCGTAAGGGAAGTGTGCAAGGCAACGACATGAATCTGAAGCAATCGTCTAGTCGTCAGTGACAGGCAGACATACGGGGATACGATGCAGACACGACGGGTTTCCACTGTATTAGCGTGCCTGGCTCACACTAATAAAGCAGCAGCAGCGAGGAAGCAAAACACGGATACATGTACGGTATTTGCAGCTCAGCATGGTGTGGAGTTTGCATCGCTTGATGAGGCAGGCTTAGTGCCACCTGATTGCTGATGTTCGTCACGGGCCTAACGAACTCGTTGTCGCGGGAGTCCCTGAAACCCAGCACATGCTGGTCTGCGACGCGTGCAGCAAATATCACAGACGAGAGTGACTACGTGGACAGAACGTTCTGTACAACGTTCTGTCCATTTTACAGAACACGCACAGAACGATACCTTCATAAACTGATATAAGTACTTGCAAAATTTATTATCTCTATCATAGTGTTGTACATGTAATGACTGGCATGGCAGACAGGGCCTCCGAAAATAGCATTGTCCATAACATTATTTACAAAAATAACAGAAATTTATTTATTTCGGCTGCAAAAGACCTTTGATGTGATAATTTATTTCTAGCAAAGCTTTATTACATTATTTATTTTAGGTACTCTATAAAATTATTTTTTCCCGACAGCCATCCATTTCGAAAGCTAGGTTTTGTTGGGGACTCTGTCGATCTCCAACCACCCTCTAACTTCTCAATTCTCGCACATTAAGACAAGCAAAAACACCGATTCCCATGATTCGCGTACCTCGCCCTCCCAGCCCAACCTACACCAACGCTTAAGTCGTGGGCTTCTACTTCCACCCGTGCCGCGACCAAGATGATGAGGTGATTCTCGAGTACTTTTGCTGCCGTTGCGGCACGGTGCGGAAGCAAACTCATCGGAATGGGTACTCAAACCTCATGCAGCATGTGCTACGCGAGCACCCCGACTACGACATAGTGATGCTTGAGGCAACGGCAGCGCAGACCGGCTCAATCCTCAACTTCATCCGTCAGTCTTCCCAGAACCTCTTCGGCTGGATGGTCTGGATTGTCCAGTGCAACCTACCACTTTCGTTTTGTGAGAGCCGCGAGGCAAGACGGTAAATGCAATAGTTGGTTTCCATTATATTTGATTTTACTAGATAATTCTATTAGAAATATCTAATGTTTTATTTGTGTTTGGATGTTTTTCAGTTACTCCAACCTAGACCTCATCTCAGAGGAGAGATTTCGAGCTGGCATGGACGGGATGGTGATGGCAGTCGAGCGTTCAATCGCATCTGGGCTTCCCGCACGCTTCGGGATTATGCTCGACGGCTGGACGCATGCCTCCGAGCACTACGTCGCCGTGTTCGCCTGCTATGAGGTCAATGGCTGCCTAAATACCTCTCTGTTGAGCATGGTTCCACTGCTCAACGAGGTCGACGACGACCTGTCGGCCGAAAGCCACCACGACTTCCTCGCTACCATGCCGCCCCGCGACTATGAAGTACAGCTGAAACATTGTCGCTTCGTTGCAGGTGACAACTGTTCCGTATACCGCCCGCTGGCGGCTCTAATGGAGGTGCCTCTAGTGGGCTGCGCGAGCCATCGTCTAAACCTGGCTGTTCAAGACGACCTGCGAGCGCATGAACAAGATTTGGCAGCCGTCCAGGCGTTGATGATCAAGCTACGAACGCTCACCCAATCGGCGAAACTTAGGTACGTATAATTTGCGTAAATGATGTGTGGCACCAATTGACAAATTTTGTTTTACTAAACAAATTTTCTCTCCGGTGATATTTTACTTAAGGTTAAAAATCTGTCTCAGACCAGTTATTCGCCAAGTGACGAGGTGGGGCTCTACCATTGCAATGGTCAAGCGTTACTTCGAGTTGTTAGAGTTTATCGACGTCGAATACATCATGGAGCTGCTTCCGGCGCCGGCAGCAAACAAGCGACTGCGCATTCTGTATTAAGAATTGCGGGACATACAATCAGTTTCGAAAGCACTCCAAGGTCGCGACGTCGACTTGCTCGACGTCCGAGAGTGGTTTGACGAGCTGATCAGTGTCAAACCACAATACGCACGCTTCATTAGTACATTTTCATTTATTATTTTGTTATTCTTTTACGAAATATTTGCTTTTTTACAACTGCAGGACCACGCGCGAATACTGTACACACCCAGACTCAAAGTCTGGGTGTGTTCGCATGCTTCGAGGCAAAGCCGACCGTCTCACGCGGGCTGAAAAAGCGGCGCTGCATCCGTTCGCAGTAGCCACGTCAAACAACGCACGAGAAAACCCGGAGGAGGAGCAAGAGTCGTTCGTCGAGCGCCTGCGCAAGCGCCGTCGACTTTGTGAAGAACGGGTCAAAAACGAACAGCTGAAGAACATTCTACCGACATCCAATGTCGTGGAACGCTTCTTCAGCGTTGCTCGTGTGAGGTGTGGCCATCAGCGGCATGGTCTTTTGCCGCGCACCCTCGAGACTATTCTTTTCCTGCGCGAAAACCGCGCCTACGCAAGCCCTGTAGACAGTTGGCAGTAGGATGTAGGTGGTCTACTTGCTTGTCTTATTGAGCAACATGTTTTCCGTTATGACATTATTTATTGTGGCTGGCGAAGGAATGCCATTGTTTATTTTGGCGTCAGCATGAACTCCATCGGATAATTTATTGAGCATGCTTGTTCTTCATAAATAAAAATGCCATATTCGGAGGCCCTGCTGGCAGAGACGAATTTTCGTTTTTAGTGAGAAAACCTCGCGATGGTGGCAGCGTATCCCTCCTCGATGCGAGCATAGGCAGGCAATAAGTCTACAGTTGGCATGACCAGCGAGGCGTCGAGATGTTAATTATGGCGTAAAGCGACTCTCAGCTCGTGGCGGCGGAAGGCTCCCTCCTCTCGCCGTGAAAAACCGTGAGTTATTGGCGAAAGAGGAGGCATGCGAGGCTGGAGCCACCAACGCATGTGCAGGAAGATGGCTTGCCACGCGCTGTGCCACGCAATGCCGCTGTTTACTGTCGCGGCTAAACCAATTCTTGCGTGCGGAGTGGCCTTTAGCCTAGTGGCTAAGCTGCTGGAAGAATCGGAGTAAGGCATGATTGGTGCTTTGTTCAAGACGATGGAGCCGCACCCGTACAAGACCCATCGAGCCGAGGGCTCCTGGAATCGTGCTTAGTTGGACAGATAATTGAATAGAGCTATGTACCAGGCAGAAACTGCGCCACATACAGGCAAGTATGAATATATAGAACCCGGTTTCGCAATACATGTACCGTTAGGACAGGAAACCTTGCTTTCTTATCATTTTTAGAGAACTTCTCGAAAAAATATCTGACTGGATCCATTGCTTCCTTCAGACCGCAGTGTCCAGGCCCCCCTCACTCACTCCGAAGTGCCTCCTTTTTACTGACGAGCTTTTAAATTGTTCTGTCATCAGACTCTATTTATCATAGAGCCATTCGAATCGAAGACTAAAGCCTGCGTCTAAAACATGCAAAGAAACCCTCGCCAGTCAGAGTTCCAATATGTGTATCATACCACCAGCAAAAAGCAGAGCCCCTACCGAATGCTGTAGTTCAAGAGATATAAGAATAAATATCCCAGTAAGAAGCTTCACTGGACGTGGGTTTCCAGTTTGAATGCAAGCTGATGCATTGCAGAAAAGGCAAACTTGCGCTGCAAAAAATAGTGAAGAAAACCGAGAGAGGTCATCTTCACCATTGCCAGCACTAGAATATTCACTACAGTTGCAGTGCCCCAACCGCCCGCACCACCAGGATAGTAGACGATATTTGGCAACTGCTCCAGAACCGAATTGTATTGGGATGATGCACTCGACGTACTCCAACAGCTCGAGGTATTCACAGTGAAAGAGCAGCTGCGGGTCCTGTAAGACCAACTTTGTGGACTTCTCGGACACATTCGTGACCAAGCTGGAGCCGTTTTGTTTCGGTAAGGATGTTACTTGTACGGGACTCGGAGTCGGTATGATAGAAGCACTTTCTTTTGATCCATTTGGGGTTCGAAGTAGAAGACGGTTCCGCGGACAGTACGCGCGTGGTGCTTCCAGTTTGTGAAGCTCTTCGGCTTGTTCGCTTGTAAGAGAATGAGGCACGCATGCCCAGGGACGCGCAGATTCCAACGACTTGGTTGGGAAAGCGCCAGGTTCTCTAATCACGTTTAGAATTGTCGCCAGCAATTGTGGCGTCTCTGGCGTGCAACTTCGTCGATGTTTACGGCCAGCCAGCTCTTGTCGGATTAGTTGCAGCAACGTGTTGGCATTGTCCTTCAGCTCACGTGTCTCCAGTGTTAGCTGTACTAGATCGCTTACGATGAACAAGAAGGACAAGTACAACGGCCCTGAGGACGACATACACTCCGATACGAAGAGCGAACTGAAAAAATCAACGAGAAATGCCCCCGATTCCGGTATAATGTCGTCCAGGTCATGTGTAGCGTAGACGATGAAATACTTCGCTGCTAATTTCCAAAGCGATAAGACGAAAATCACCACTCCTCGATACGCTACAGGAACAAAGTCATAAAGTACCTTGCAGAGAGGAAATATCCCGATAAATGTCATGAACGCCTGGAAGTAGCGACGGTATTTCTTCATGATAGGAAACTCACCCAGGAAATCACCAGATCCAACCACTCACAATTAGGACCCCGAAAACCCCGGTTGGAATGGCTCCGAATTGCATCAAGAGGGGCACAGGAAAGCCAATGATGTGTGCTGCAAGAATGAATGTGCCGATCTGTCCAAGAGCCGTACCCGTAGTTGCGATAAATCTCAAGCACCATATTGGCCAAGGAGAGACGAAGCCAAAATACCCAGTTGGCTGCCCACCCCTCGGATGGGGTCGTAGAGGGAGACATTCAAGCAGCACAGCTACCAAAAGAGAAGGAACTGGCGTGAGTACACAGACCAAAATCACTCGAGTCCACGATGTCGTGTTACGGTAATTATCCAGGTTCATCAGACGCTCGATCGAGTACGATCCCTGGCGGCCAACTTGAATTCTATCCCATGTATTTTCTAGCTGCCGCCAAGACGTCAAGCGAGAGGAGTCCGAGCGGCATTGATTTCCGTTGCGTCGGACGTGGGAATAATTGCTGTCATTGTGGGGAAGTTGAAGAGGAAGGGTTCGTAGATTGAAAAAATCGGGCCAAGCACAAGTACTTCTAAGAATACCTTGGTTGTCCTGAAGCGAAGCAAGTCTGAAAAGGGAATATTTTTAAGACAGCTCTGTCAACGTAATTCACATGCTATATCGGTAATAACAAAATTGATACTTAGTACTCGATTATCTTTAGTGTGGATGGAGCACCATTTGTTCTTGAGGAGACAGTTTCAGTGTGTGAGCAAGCAGGCGATAGCCATACCGCTGATGATTCCTCCAATAGAGTTTACGGGGAAATGTCGTTCGTCTTAGCCGGGTTGCTTGCCCTAGTCGATTCAAAACAACGACAGCGAGATCTCCTCCTACGTGTAAAAGGTCCAATGCTCGCTCAAAGTTCGACAGTGAATAAACATCAGATGGCAGTCTTAGATGATCGCTTATTCCATCTTTTACTTATCAATTGATCGCAACAAACGGGTGATGCAGTGCGTGCCAGCGAAAACAAAAACACAATTATTGTCGAAAGCCTTGCCCATATGCTTACAATAGCTATCGACACGACGTCGAGTATTCCCTCGACATTCTCCAAATCAGCCGGACGAAACCTTCTTGTCGCCGATATAATTTATTCTTGTAGCTGCCAAAGCATAGGAAATGTGGTATAAATGAAGAAAAAAAAGAAAGCGTTCCTCAAATGTGCTCAAAGGACCCAGTAACGTCACAATCGATGATACACTTTTCGAGACACCCTCGAAACCAGACCTCTCGTAATCGATTAGAAGTTTCGAATGACGCGATAACGTTCTATTACGTGTCTACAATTCTCACTCGCAACTCATAATAATCCAAAGAAGCCAGCTCATAAATCCCCACGCGTGTTTAACATTAATAGTGGCTTCCACGTGTTTATGCTACGTTCCACATTACTCTGGGAACTTTGCTTGCTCTGCTGTAACGCAAGTTGAAGAATTGTAGACAGTCTGGACTCTCGGTCGATCAGACAGCTACTGCGCCAGCTAAATTCATGGACTAAACAAATGTGATGATACGCCAATTTCGATCTACGAAACCACGCGCACATTTGCTGTAAACGTCGAAAGGAACATGAACCGACGTGATCCACCAAACCAAGACGGCAATTCGAGGCCGCTTCGATAACGTAGTGGGCAGCTAAATCCATAGGAACTTCTCATTCCCCGCCCAGTGGTGCATACTGGCGTAAGAAATGGTAACGCCTTGACTTGCATTCACGCAGTCCACCATTGAGCCAATGAGTCTCAAATCGAGCCTCTGCTCTTGTCCACCGCCCCTGCCGACAGACACAATCCTGTAATCGCATTACCTGATCTTCACAACGAGGAGAAACCGACCGTTGAAAAGCTCATTCGATGCCTGGATATCAGGACCCAGCCATGTCACGACCTTGGGCTAATTTATAACACAATCGATCGCTTGGAGCTAGCATCCCGCAATGGTCACACCTCCACTTGCAACACACCGAAGCGAGCCAGTAGCAACCAATCGACCAGAAGAAAACTGTATCGACTTGACAGTATCGTTGACAAAACGAAACTCACTTCGAATTTCAAATGATCCAATCACTTGACTTATTTACCCTAGGCAGAAATTAGCTGGCCTTTGTTTGTTCTCAAAAGGTGTATCGCGCTGACACACGGGTACGATAGCCTTGACCCCCTCCTCCCAGAGCCACTTTCTGTCTTCGATAGATAGCGGCAGCTTGCTAAGTGAACGCTCGATTACGATTAGCAGCTGCATAATCGATAGCCAGCATTTGAAAAACACACACGGAGTGTTGGCAATGACACAGCAACTATATTCCGAAATGATCCATATCTCGTCCAAGTGTCATAAAAAAAAATCGGACTAGCGCCGCGTTTTCCAACTTGTAACCGCTCAATTGCTTCTCGATTCAACTGCTGCAATCAACTCAAAAACTCTTCAAGCATTATCATTGAATGGGTGGTATCGATAGTTCCACGTCGTGCACGTGTTTATGCTGGGTTCCACGTTGCTCTTGGTAGCACATTTAATGTGCTGCAGCCGACACTTGTGCAATCTACAGTGGGTGTAGGAAGTCAAGATAGCAATTTTGTACATTATTGGAGCTCCTGAAGTCAATTCTTCTCCGTTGGGGGTGAAATTTGGACCGTTCGAACAATATGTGTCAGCAGTATTGCCTGGTAAGCACCAAGCACGGCCTTCCCTTGTTTTGTTGCGTTCATCAAGGCTAGATGGAAGACGCCTGCGCAAAAAGTCAAGACATCCCAAAACATCACTTACTAAAACCTAGTCATCACCAGCACCTGCCGAGTCGAATTGTATCACTTCGACGCTCCCACTTGGATTGACAGCTATGTGACCTCGCTCCATGCGTACTCTGTCGTGCAGACACCAAAGTGCAATCTTGATTAGTAGCGGCTGTAAAAATACTGGTTGGCAATAGTTGTACAATCCATGCTCCACTACAAACACCAAGACAAATGAAAAGGATCTGATAACTAGCCAACACTGGAACTCGATCAATTCCAAATGAGTCGGCCATTTTAGTAAGTTGCCGTGTGTACATACCAATAGATAGATATTCGTTACAGCTATCAGACCTTGCGTACTTCGCTAGGAGCCGTATTAGCCATCGTATCGAGCGCCACCGATGCCCCTCACGACAACCGGTTCAAATCCCTATTACTGTTGCAGTAACATTCGTGCAACATCACATAGTAAAGTCCATCAAGTTGACATGGGTGTTCTTTTTTTGCGTAGCTGGTTTTCTCAAACGCTGATTGGTGAAAAACAATTCAATAAAATGCCAATCAGGCGACATAGACATCCCCCCCAGACAATTCCGCTTCTAATGGTCAAGCTCTCGCTCCAAACAAAGAAAAATTGACTTCAGGAGCTCCAATAGTGTACCAAATTGCTAGGGGTGTCTAGACTTCCTACACCCGCTGTATGTAGACTCTCGCCTGCCTAAATTCTGGTGGCTTCGACTGACAAGTTGTACGAGCACGCTAGGTGCAAACGTCGAAAAAGGTGAATCGACTTGATTCTCCACAACCGAGACAGCAATTCGAGGCTGCTCCGCTGATTTAAGGGGCAGCTGATCATCCTGGAGAGGTAGCTTCAGTGGTGCGTCGTAGCTTCAGTAGCGTAAGGAATGACAGCGACAATTTAGAATAATTTCATTCACGCCGTAAACCGTTGAAGTGGACGCCTAGGTATCCACCGTATCTGGTGGTTCGTGTCCCCGTTAACATACTAGGGAAGAGAAATCGAGCGTTGAATAGCCCATTCGATCCAGACCCGGAAACGTCAAACCCTTGACCTCCTTGAACTGATTTTAAGGAGCCAACTGTATGCGGTTAGACCTTGCTCCCCGCTTGTTGACACGCTACTTGCAACAAACCACACCGTAATGAGTCCCCGACCTGAAGAACCCCATCTTGACTTGTTAACGTTGTTGACAAAAGCGAAACTCACGATTCTCTCGAATTTCAATTGTGACATACTCCACAGCGGAAATGAGAAGGAATGACAACATGAGATCTTAGTCCGTTATCAAAAGAGTTGTCTTGGTCATCACGGCGTGATTCACGCGGCCTTGTGAGTTGCCGAGATGGGCCACGAAAAAGATACCACGGCATGGGGTACGATATCAGCGTGAACTCATTATCGCTCTGATCCCAGAACCACTTTCCTGTTCGATAGTTCGCTGCAGCTTCAGCTACACGCTAGAATGCGATAGCCAATTTGAAGATACGACAACGAGGCTGTAGCAACCATATTCTCTAAATGATCCACGTGTCAAAACAAGAAGCGAATACTGAAGATCCGCGGCAACTTTCCAGCTTGTAGTGGCTCAGCACTTCTCGATCCAACTAGCTCAAAATTTTCCGGCGGTATCTACGGCGTGCGCATATTCTATGCTCGTCATTCTGCTAAAAGTAGCTTGTTCAATAACGTGAGTAGACGACACTTAGATTCCCGGCCTGTTGTGGGTCTGATCTTCACAAGGCTTCTTGACAGACAACTGAGCCAGCTACATTCATGGACTAGCAAGTGTTACGATACACGCGCTTCCGAGATGCGAAACATACACACACCGGCTGTAAACGTCAACACAGCACGAGTTACAATAATCTAGTCTTCAACGAGCGTATCCGCATTGTCAACCATCGTGGACTTACCGGGTAGCAACGGCCAGAGGAGAGTGTTGCCGACTACGTGTACTTTGAAGTACTTTCTTGTGCGCTCAGCCAAATTGAGTGATCGAGTGCCATGAAGGCGCAAGCGTTGTCCAGTTTTTCTTAGATATTTGTTGAAGTTGTGTATGAAACATTGCGGTAATGAATGCTCCAGAATTCCTGAATTCTAGATTACAACCCGGATCAGTTTTCTTTGAAGGCTGAAGAAGACAGTGATGAGGACACCCTCTTGTGACAGGAAAGCAGGATACTGTGCATGGGAGCATTTCGGATTGCTCCTTAACGGGTTAGTTCCATGTCTTTTATGAACAAGCGCTCGATGAGCTCTCAAATCCCCAGTAAGCACTTGAGCGGGAGAAGCGGAGTCATGGGAAATACAGAAATAGTTTAACGGAAGCCTTTATCCAAGAATTGAGGAAAGTTCTATCTAGAAACATCATTCACCTTGTTGCTAGTCGGTCAGCCAAGCATCCCCCAAAACCTCTGTGCATCGCCTATTATAATGCACTTCTATTTTCTTGTACTCGACCGCCACATTGAACCTTCGAGGTTGGACCGCTCAATGTAAATAAGGACAGCACGCGCCCGTACACAGCTCAAGGACAAGGCGAGTTCCATTGCCGCCGAAGAAGAACGAGAGAAGCTATTCTTACATCTGGCCGACGGCGGCAAGGGGAGCTATGCCGTGCTGGTGACTGTGGAGCCTTACAAAGAGGGGATTCTGAAACAAAATTTTACCGCGTGTTTTAGACTGGCATACATTTGCTGCATTTCCTCTATACAAGAGACTAGCTCAAGTCAGATGTTTTGGATCCTCCAGCAGCTTTTCTAGCAACAGACTCGTCCCGTTTTGAAGTCGCGTGGGACCCGATGACAGTTTTTTTTCTCTCGCTTCGGTGTCCCTCGAGTGGAGCTGGAGCTTTTTTCTCGATCCTTCGCTCCCCCTCTCACTATCGATCAAGGGCTCACTCATCCTACCTTACGCGGTAGAACAAACCGATGGTCCGCGTGGTCTCGTGCCGGTACATGCGCATCAGTTGCAGCGAGGACAACCACCCGCTCTTTCGACGCTACTACGCCAGGTAGGCGTAACGCTGCGTCCACAATGGGATGCGCATAGAATCTCTGACACGTTCTGATGACTCAGGAGCAATCGAGAACGCGGCGTTAAGGTTCGTAACACTCGTAGGTAGGTGACTCATTCGCACGCACGAGTTCTAAGTAGCAACGTTGTTAGCTGCTGCGATGCTTCCCCCACTGCTGCCCGGAGCACGTCCAGCGCTGCTACTGCGGCTCCTCCGTCCACGTATTGGTGACTTTCACTGCTGAGGTGTCTGCTGCTAGTCAGAGGAACCTGCTAGTCTGCGCTCGCTTCGAGCCTTCACGAGGGGCCCCTCTCTGGCCGATGAACCTGGCCAATGGTGAGGCGATGGACGAGAAAAACGAGCACAGACTGCGACCAGGAGAAGTTGTCTCACTGCCGGAGACGCTCCTGTCCACGGACACCCGGAAGGCGACGCAGAGCCTCTGGATTCGCGCAGACAGAGAAGGCGAGTCGAAGCAGACTTACAAGGTTCGTTATCACCATTTTTACAGGATAAAGCTGTTTACTAACGCTGTGTATTCGCTTTTGACGTCGTCCGACTTTCGGTGCATCGATCGAATCGGTAGAATGGTGTCCTGTTTGTGCTCAACAACCACCGCTTCCCCAAGTGGCTCTACAGCTACGATAGCAGCGTCACCAGGACCAAGCGAGAGATGACACACCACCTGGTCGTCTACATTTGTCAGCTTACAGGAACCAGATCACAGCCTGGGGATATTGACGTGGCTGTACTCGCTCGCCATGAATCACCAGGGTTTTCACTCATTTCTTACCGACGATCTGGCAATAATGGCAGCGACGCTGGATGTGATCTGCCTGCCATCGACGTGGCCTCCAGTACCAAGTTTACAGCTGTTGATTTCGATTCGCCTGGTGTTTTTCCCTCGCCTGCGAGTGAAATGGAAATTGATTCAGTCGGTTGGGCCTCCGCTGAGCCTTCGACTCGGACGAATGAAGAGATTCACGCCAATACTTACAGGTTTCAGCAAGGACAAAAGGAGAAGAAACAGAAACAGTTCGATAACAGATCGGCCTTTCCATTACGTGGCGGTACTGAAGATAAGTACTTATGGCAGTATAGATTGGCGGCGATTAACTGTGGCTTTCGAGAAAAGGGTCAGCATCTACTGATTTTATGGCGATTCCTCCAAAATCATTCGCTCAGGGATCTCAAGTTTACCGAGGCAGCCAGTACGCAAGTGCGTTCTTTTTGCTTACAAGCTGCGGCTTCTTTTCGTTCGCCGAACGCCAGTCCACTCCACTACGCCGTTGGTTCTTTGCTGAGCAGCATCTTCAAGCACAGCTCAGCTACTTATATGGATCACGAATGCACTATTATTCGTGTAGTCGCGTATCTATTTCTACGCGCGCTGTCGTCCCATACCGTCCAACGCCTCGTGCTGTCCGCATGTGCTATGAATGACGCAGAAACAAGCAAACCACAGCTTCAAGAGCGGTTCCTGCTGCTAATTTCGGATGTGTACGATGCTCTCGGTGGCATCTTACATGAAGTGTTGGCTGAGTCGGGCTCATTTACGCGAGGGAATCAGCATGTTTCTATACCTACACTAGTAGACGAAGTGCTGTCGCTCGTGTACATTCAACCCCGTTTCCGTCATCTCCGAGTGGGATTTGTGGCGTTGCTCATGGACCAGCGACCAGTCGGTTCTCTATCCGACACTTTAAATTGTGCGTTCCAAGCGTTTACAGCTTTGATAAGGGAAGGGATGATCGCATCTGTTACTCGATACAGAAACTCACGTCGACTTGGAGTTAATGATTTAATCTGGAACCGGCGCTGGCTTTTGGAACCTGGGTTAGTTCAGCTTCTTGAATTATCATCAGGCTCTCCTAAAGATTATCGTCACGAGATGCGTCTAGTGGACGCTATGCAACTCATTTCTGAAATCGGCTGTGTGGATTTTACCGTCGAAGATGACGCGTCTGGGCTGTCGGTGCGATCTGCCGTGTCAATGTCAGCATCGGCTTGTATGACGCTTGTATTGGATGGAAAACTGCGCGTGTTTCGTGTATTACCCAGTGGTATTTCATCCATGATTGCCACGACAGGAGGCTGGTCGATTGGCGACTACACTGCTGCTTTTGCTGAAGACGGACGTTCATTGGAGGTTAACATTTTCAGCTTTGCTGAATCCATGAGCAACGGGCTTACTCCTGGTGATGCTCAGTCAATTAACTCGAGAAGTTCAGCTTCAGATGGGACTGTGAAGCTGCGTCGAGTGAGCTTGTTGATTCGACTGGAACAAGAGTTTAACAAAGAAGCCACGGGATCTACTGTTCAGGGGGACCTATGTGCTTTCGTACACGGAACCGTGTACGGATCAACGCTATCCTTACCGCTAAACGAGTGTAGAAATGGATTCAAACTTTCCGAGAGATCAGCAGTGGATCGGGCTGCGACTTGGAGCGAGGTCGAGTGGGCAGCGTTGTGGGAGTTGAAAGCGGTATATATCACCTTGTCACGCGCTTTCTCGTAGTCAGGATGGCCAAATATGTATGGCAGGTATTGAAATTTTGCAGTACGATTACCTTATTGCAAGCGCTCTTGGGTATTGCAATAAGTATTGCAGCCGCGTTCAATATGGCCGTACTTATTTTGCAGCGATCTCCTTTTTCAAACTTGTGTAAGGTACGGCGCCAGTTTAAGAGAGATTTCGAAAGGGTTATTTTTTGTGTTTTATCATATCAGCGTCAACTTTTGATGTGCTTGACATGAGACAAAAGACACCGATTTCGGCGGTTCCGTGGGGTTATAACCAATAGAATTCATCATAAGGGAAATGAAAACAAAAGCCAGTGAAAAAAGCACCTCCGATTTGGGGGGGGGGGGGCGCCAGTTTAGGAGAGATTTTTTTATTAGAGAGTTTGTATTGAAATGCCGACTGTATTTCAATAGCTGAAAACAGTTAACCAATCATTGCGATGAAAGCGAAAATACTGTGCTTTTATTGGCTCTACTAAACTGATCACTCTCTCTTAAACTGGCGCGCTACCTTGCTGCGTGCCGCTGGTAAGCTTCCTGACTCGTGGATGTGCGACCATGACGCGTATCAACAGGCACTCAGTTTCCTTAGGAAGAACAAGCGTGGTAGTCTGTTGTGTTTTTATGTTCGTAAACATTAATAAACGAATAATCATTTAATTTCACATGTAACGGGATTACATGGAAGTTTGCCTGTCACTCTTCAGGGGCTCTGTGGTGTGAACACACCACAGCCAAGGCATCCACACAATGGCTACATGCCCTCAAAGCCAACCAATGGGATAACATCTAGGATAATCTATATGTGACTTGCATTTAGTATATAGATCGATTTAGAAACACCTATTACTACACTCAGTATTAAACCTACCTAGTCTTGGTCAGTTGTCCCTTTAGGCCAGGGACTAGTGAACTGCCGTTCACTGAGAGTTTGTATACTATCGGAAGCTCTCACTTCCTCTGTGCCAGGTGCCGTGTGACCCGTCACACTTGGTAGCACTTGTAGTCAATCCACACCAACGCGGGTAGACTACCTGAACCTCTTGATTTCTGGTCAACATGGACCGGAATGAGTTCCCTCATCTGAACGACCCTCAGTACGAGTCCGTTCGAAAGATGGCAGGCACCTTCGGTATGGAGGCCTTGCAGAGCTTGGTGGCGGCAACGCCAGCCGAGCAGGTCGAACGCGTCAATGCGTTCGACACTTATGAACGTGGGCTTATCGCCCACGTGCGGGGAAGCATGCAACCCCCGATGGCAGAAGTAAAGCCATCTCACCAGAAGCCGTTGCGGCTGAAGGTGAACCCGTACGAAGGGAAGGAAGGTGAAAACCTTCACTTCTGGGTTCGAGAAGTAGAGCTCACCATGGACGCAGCTCTGATCTCGACCGAGCAACTCCGTGTTGCTTTCACCCTCTCCAACCTTAGCGGTCGTGCTAAGAGTTGGGCGTACACGCGTGAAGCAACTACGCCGGGATGCTTTGCATCCTGGGCCCAGCTGTGTGAACAGCTTCGAGCCGCCTTCCTCCCGGCGAACTATGAGTACCGCCAGCGCTCACGCTTCCTCTCGTGTAAACAAGGAAAGCGTGAGCTGCACGAATACATCCAAGAGACGCGGGAGCTCACTGCATCCCTTGTGGGAAACCCACTCCATGAACACATCAAGGTGACGGTGTTCATGGATGGCCTCCGGGTGGGCCCTGCACGCACGCAATTGTTCCGGGTGCAGGCCAGCACCCTCGAAGAGGCGATTCAAATGGCCCTCCAGGAGGAGTACAGCCATCGCCAGGCACGCACGCCAGCATCTGTGTGGCCAGGGGGCTCTACGCCGAGTGCAAATCGCACGGCCCCCAGTGGACCTGTCTCGGGCTCGCCGAGCAGCAGGACATCCGCTGCTACGGCTGCGGAAGGCTGGGCCATATGAAACGGGCCTGCCCCGCAGGAGGACAGCGTAAGCGGTTTCCTCCCAGACCTCTAGGTCTCAAGGGTCGCTGGCAGAAGCCGCGACCCCGAGGCCAGGGGAACGCAGGCGACCAGTAGGGGCGGGGCGCCCTACTGGGGAAGATCTAAGTCTTCATGAGCGATGCGCGGGTGGCGCACACCATGGAGGCTTAGCCCCTGAGAGTCTGTGCACTCTCGAATCGGAGAAGAGCAGCGGTGGGCTGCTTGTAGTACACGCACGTGTACGAGGATGCGAACTCCCTTTTCGCGTCCTCATTAATTCTGGGGCATCGAAAAACTTCGCACGCCGCCAGACGGTTGCTAGCAACAGCAATAGGTTGACCGATGCCTTGAGAGAGAGCAAAGGCAAAGGAACAGTGTCAGTGCAACTGGCTGACGGGAAGGTGATCACCGTTCCCCGGATCCACATGGATCTAGCTGTATAGTTCGAGGACTTCGACAGCTCGGAACAGTTCACTGTTCTTGAGATGGATAAGTATGACTTGACCCTGGGCATGCCATGGCTCGAGAAGCATGAGCCATGGATTGACTGGCGCGGCAAAGCAATTGGTGCAAGCCGCCCTGCAGTATCCGACAGATCATTACTGAGTCATGTTCCTATCTCTGTTCGGAACTGGGCTGCCTGCAAGGGCCGCCAGGATGCCGTAGCATCCAAAGAATATTTGGGAGTCGTCAACGTATTGGACGACTCGACGGAAGTGGTAGCAGCAGGAGCTGCACCCGACCGAGCGCGGCAGCCCTGTGCGGGTAGCCCTCGATCCCGACCGGAGTCTAGACCGGTGGATGAAGCTTCGAAGGTGGCGGTGCCAGGTAGCGCCGGCCAGGTAGGTAACCAAGGTCCACAAACGGTCGCCCAGACCTCAACTGAAGAGGAAGACGCGGAACGCGCTTCCTGTGTGGGTAACAGTGCTCCACACGGAGCCGTGAGTGCTCCCGATGTCGCCAATGAGACATCGCACGACGTGGGTAACGAAGTACCAAGTCGCGGTCGCCGCCGCAAGTCGAGTCTGAATAATATTCAGGCTGGAGTCGCTCCTAGCGACTCGGAGTCCAGGGCCCGGGCTCCTCTGACTCGGCCGGTCGAAGAGTGTTATCATATCTTCGACGGCATGACCGGTCGTCCCGTCAAGGCAGCAGGCATCTATTTGGAGCCGCTGCCTGAGGTATCAGAACTCCTGAACTTCGAGGAAATGGCGGTGGACGATTTCCTGGCCGATCTCAATGCTGGGGAGATCGCGGAGGTGGTGCTCCTGAAGCCGGAGACCACTCCAGAAGAGTTAAACTCCTCCTCTGTCCTGGACGAAGACGTCCTGGAAGAGATGAAGAAGTGACGCGAGGCGCGCTTGGGTTCTGAAGTTCTCAAGAACCCCAAGGATCTGGTGTATCCTTTGGTGAAGGAGTTTGCAGACGTGGTATCTAAGGGTCCACCGTCGCAACTCCCACCAGATCGAGGAGTCCGGCACGAGATCGATCTCGTGCCTGGCACAAAGTATTGTGTCACCCGGCAATGGCCTCTGCCTCGAGAGCAGTGCGAGGTTATCGATGCCTTCTTTGCCGCAAAGGCAAAGGCAGGCATGGCGCGGGAATCGAAATCCCCGCACTCGACGCCAACCTTCTGCGTTCGGAAGCCGAACGGGAAGTGGCGTCTGGTTCACGCTTACAACATGCTGAACAACGCGATGGTGCCGGTCCAGACACCAATCCTACGAAAGGATGTGTTGTTAAACAACATGCCCGGCTGCGAGCTGTACAGCGCGCTAGATCTGGTGGACGGATACTACCAGATCCTGATGCGCTAAAGCGACATCCTGCTTACAGCGGTAAGCACTCCGAGCGGCATGCTCTGGGAGTGGCTTGTCATGCCGCAGGGCCTGTCTAATGCCCCAGCGACGTTTAATCGCTTGGTCACGCAGCTTTTCAGTCCGCTGCGTGCGTACGCCCAGACGTACTTCGACGATATATTCGTTTATAGCCGTGCCGAGGATGGCAAGACGGCTATGGAGGTGCACTTGGGACACCTCCGTCGGGTGTTGGAAATCATGAGAGCCAACCAGCTCTATGCCAACATCGACAAGTGCGTCTTTGCATCGCCAGAGATCAAGGTTCTCGGTTGCTTCGTCAGCAACGTCGGCGTTCGGGCCGACCCGGAGAAGGTCAAAGCCGTTGCAGCTTGGCCCACGCCTCGATCCCCGAAGGATCTTCGAAAGTGGTTGGGCTTGGCCAACTACCTCCACAAGTACAGCGCGGGATACGCGGGTCTAGCTAGACCCTTGTCGAAACTTCTGAAAAAGGATTCCGACTGGCGCTGGGAGCGTCAGCACCAGGATGTGTGATATAGTGATTTCTCGGAGATCGCTGACGACCATCAGCGAGCAAGGACGATACTACCTTCAAGTTGTTCAAGCTACAAACCCTCGGTCATGTGACAGAAAGCGACCTCGAGGTGCGAGAGACTCGACTCAGTCACTACCGAAGACTCGTCAGAGCTCCATAATGGCCAAGCTGTCGTTCAAGGCAGGCTGTCCTTATTATTAATAATGGGACTGGCCGCATTCGCATTCAGTGGACAAGAACTAACGGCCACGGTACGAAGACTCGGCGGCCGTTGGGAGTGACGTTTGGGAAGGCACGACGACTGTTTGAACGCTCGGCGATGGTTCAGGAAGACTCATTGAGCTCTGATGAGTCACTTGGCATGCGAAGTGGTCCATAACTGATCGTAGTTCACTTGATATTTGTATACTTGATTAGGATTGCATATTAGGACATGGTCCGTAGGGGCAAACATAAATACAGAACAGAATTTCCACTCAAGCACACGAGCGACGTCCGGGTTCAAGGTAAGCGTCTGGTTAAGCTTGTTTGAGTGTGTTATGCCTGTCTGTGGACTCGAAGCTCCGTAGCGAGGGTTCATCTGGCAAGGCCAAGTGTGTGTGTGGCCGATTAGTATCAGGTGTTTACGGGACGGTTTTATTGTGCCCATTTGCCCGATTGGGGAGTGCGTGTCGCCTCCTATCTATTCTTTCAGCCGAGGTTAACCCTCGGCGCTCTCGTAAAAGGCTTACCCGTGCCTGGTACCCTTCCGCTGTTGGGACCACGAGGATTTAAGCGTGTGAGAACACCTGCTAGCTTTGCTCGTGCTAGTAGTGTGTTGGTATTGTACTGGTTGGTCTATATAAGCGATTTACAAGGTCCAGTCTGTCCCAGTGCAAGGGCAGAACTGGGGTCTTCAGGTCCGCCCGAACGATCGTTTACCGTTCTGGTAGACGTATTGTTATGGGAACTACCTAACTGCATTAGTAGCTAGAGTTCACGTGGGATTTCCAACACCACAGATGCCATTGAAAGCACCAAGGCTAGCCTTCAGCAGGCGCCGGTCCTGGCGCTGCCGGACGGGACGAAGCCGGTCAGCGTCGTATGCGATGCCGCCGACTACGCAATCGGTTGTGCGTTGCTGCAGAAAGATGCAGACGGACACGAACGAGGCATATCGTTCCAGTCCAGGCAACTCAAGACTGCCGAACGGAACTACCCCGTTCATGACAGGAACTGCTTGCCATGAATTATGCCCTCGTTAAGTTCCGGGTGCATCTTCTGGCCTCTCGTCCCTCTGTGATCTATACAGACCACGCGTCCTTGCGGACGACGACCAACTCGCCACACCTATCCCAACGGATAGCGAGGTGGCTGTCCTTCTTCGTGGAGTACAACTTCCGCCTCGAGTTCGAGCCAGGCATGCTTAACGTGCTTGCCGATGCATTGTCTCGCAGGCCAGACTATGAACTGGCCCACATCGCCCGCATCACAACATATCTTTACGATTAGATACGCATGGCGTATCGGGACGACGAGTCACTCGCGTCTCTCGTGCGATTCCTGGCCGCAGGCAAGGAGGCCAAATCTGAATGGCTCTCGCCACGACAGCGGTCCCGGCTCCACCGATACAAGTGGCAGGATGGCCTCCTCAGTTATCGGGTGGAGCCCCATGAGCCTCCGCGGGTCGTTGTTCCCAATGACGAGGATCTGAAGTTTGATAATCTCCAGGAGGCGCACGACGTGCCCTCCAGCGGCATCTTGGGTTGCGAGAAGACCTTCTTGTCTGTCTCGCAGGCCTTCTGGTGGACCCACGTGTACAAGTGGGTGGACCGGTACGTGAAGACATGTGAAACCCGCGGGGCACGTCTCATCCCCTTTGCAGGGTCTGCCTTTCCCGGCAGACTGCTGAAAGTCAATGAGCCTTGACTTCGTCTTCGGACTTTCCGCCGACGACCACAGCAACACCATCATCTTGGTGTTCGTGTGTCGGCTGAGCAAGATGGTGCATTTTGCTCCGGCGCCAGACACGGTCACTGGCGAACACACCGCTCGGCTGTTTGTGGATGGCGTCTTCCGCCATCACGGTCTTCCAGAGACCTTTATCTCGGACCGTGACCCGTGGTTTACTGCTGCGTTCTGGCAAACGCTGTTCAATTGCTTGGAACGAGGCTGCACATATCTAGTACTGACAATCCCCAGACGGATGGCCAGACAGAGCGTGTCAACCAGGTGCTCGAAGACACTCTGCGCAGTGTCTGTGCTGCAGCCCCTCGCACGTGGTCAGAGCGACTCCCCGTGGTTGAGTTCGCACTCAACAACGCGGTCCACGCGTCGACCGGGTTCACCCCGTTCTACCTGAACGAGATGCGTCACCCGCGAGTGCCCCTCACTCTGCGTGGGGGCACTGAGTCTTAGATTTTAAGTGGGGGAGAGGCTCGGAAAGCCCTTTCCTCGCAGGTCTCGGACTTGAGACCTGTTTCCTTGCGGAAACAGGTGGAGTCCTTTATTGACACCAGGTTGAATGTGATCAACCGAGTCCGTGATGCTATGGCGATAGCACAGGACAGACAAAAGGAGTACTCTGACAAACATGGAAGAGGAAACGTTAACGTGGTTAAGGTGGGTGACTTAGTCCTACTCGACACTTGAAACCTACCGCTAGACACTGTCAACTCGGTAGGGAACAACAAGCTGAAGCATCGCTTACCCGCGCTCACCTTGAGCGCTAGAAGCCGCGCGCTTCTGAAAGTCCTTTGGTAGCAGTCGCTTGCTAACCGAATGAACGAATTCAATCCGAAGATCGTGCTGGTCCAGGATATAGGACAGCAAACGATCATGTTGGAGCTCTCGGAGCTCCTCCTGTGAGTAGCTATGGGAGACTACCCACTTCCAGAACAGCAAGTCCGCGGTGCCCCACGACTGGCAGTTCTCGGGGGCAAACCCAGGGGTAACAACCCCAAACGGGATGGAGGCCACCCCGATTCTCGGGCTTCTTGCGCCGAGACGTGGATTCCTTTAGAGGAATTTGGTGCGGTGCGAGAAGCACGCACCTGGCAGCCTCGATATTCTCCGTGAACAACTGGTTCCGCTGCACCAAGGTGCGCTCGTATGCACCCTTGGAGGTGTGCCCTCCAATGAGCCTACGAGGAGCGACGAGCTGCTCCAAATAGAGCTCAGCACCGGAGTTAGGCTCTGGAGGCCAATACCCTCGCGGGTGTGGCGTACGAGTTGCGACGGTTCGAGCTCAGATGACCCTTCGAGTCGTCAGTAGTGGGTTGGGAGATCCAAAACGGAAATTTTTATACTTGATATTTGTATTGGTAGATAGTAGGAACTAGATATTACATTAAGAGCCTTCGGGCTCCAATAACAGAACAGCATTAACTCTCAACCACACAAGGGCACGTCCGGCTATCGGCGAGTACGCGATAGTGATGGGATAGTTCGGTAGACTGGATATGACTGTCGGTGAGCACTTCTACTGGTGGTAGTTTATGTTCATTCGGCAGGGCCACGAGACAGAAGTAGCGGCCTTGTATTGAGAAGTGAGTTATCGCTGTGTGTTGGAGAAGCTTGTACGCTCTCCATATATTCTTACCGTTTGGAGTATGACTCCGGCACCCCCGTATCACGTCTGAAACAAGTCCGGTACCCTATCTTTATAGGGACTGCGGGGTATATTTGCGTGAGAGAGGATACTCTAGCCGTTGCTCGTGGCTAGTAGTGTTGAGTTTTCGGTGGCTTGCCAGCGGGACACACGGAGCACAGAGTTCATAGCCAACCTGACAGGGTAGTCCCTGGGCTTCCAGGTTCTTGCCCACATAACAGCTTACTGAGTCCTCGTGACTTAGTCTGTAACGGGGTTACACGCAAGTGGCTACACGTAGCCACTTGGTTACATGGAGGGTTCTCGAACGTTGGTGTAAGACACACCAATGGTTACACTTTGCAGACCGCTGGTCTGTATGCATTTAGGCTTCCTATTGGTAGATAAGCATTTCTTTCTACCAATTAGATTAGCAGGGTTCTGACAGCCATCGGATGGCAGAATACCTTTCATATAGGATATCAGTTTTAGGAGGAAACCCAGTCCAGACATAAATCATAAATAACAGTTATCATTTTAACCCAAAACGGCTTTTAGCTTTTCTTATTTTTAGTAAATCTATACTTTCGTCCGAAAGTATAGTTAACCTAAGTTTAAGAAAACTACACTTCCTCGTACACGTGCGCTAACGTGTAAGCCGAAGTAGTGGGCACAGAGTTGGCCCATTACATAGTGGGTGTTGTTGGTGTGGAAGTGTGCTATTACATTTTACTACACGACAAAGGTCACGCAGGAAATTAGCGATAGGCTTTCTAGAGCAGCGAATAGCCAAAGATATTTGCTTGGCGCTGACCTTTTGGGCAGCGTAGGCGTCGATCTGCCCGCGCTCGTAGTCCATTAGCTGACCCTTCTGGCCCATGGCAAGAAGAAAAATGAGAATTTTTGTCAGATAATATGTGGCGTAAACGAATTTCCAATTCTAAAACTAAGTATAAAAGTGGGCTATCCTTTTGTCCAAGCCCATTTTCGCGGGCTTGTATAGAAAATCCCTCCAAATCGCACGGATCCCACTCAAATTGGATTGGCGGAATCAACGCATTGAGCACGTTGATTGGTTCAAGTTTGAGCGCCAAACTAAAATTGGATGGGCTACGCGGGAAAATATATCTGTTGGCCAAATCCTCGTTAATCAATTCTCCTGACAGAAATCGGTAATAACGGGACTTCTTACAAACAGCAAAAAAAACAACTTATGTACAGTGAAATACAAGTATATATTTTTATGAATATTTCCTGTGTCGGCAGGTTGTGTGGATTACACAAATATTAGTATTCCTACGACCATCGAGCAACATTTACCCACGCTAATCAAGTTAGGATTCAGAATCCGCCAGCACTGAAAGGTTTTCAATTACATCGATAAGAACAAATAGCGCATCAGTCAGCCGAAGCAGATATAAATCCACCCCGTTCGGTAGGTTTGATGCCATTTCCTGTTTTGCCAGGATATTGAGAATCGTCTTATGTAAGAAACTGTTGGGGGTGATTGTAAAGGAATTTGATATATTTGTGTCTTCGTCCTCATTCCGTGTTCCCTCCAGTAGCTATCCAGTCAACTCATTGGTGTCAGCGTTCGTTTTCCACGGCCCTAGGTTGCTGTCGCCGCCGCACTTCTCCATCTTCTGTGGAAGCACACCTCAAAGAATACCAGTTCTTCTCGTCCAACATCGGTACAGCTGCTGGCTAATACCGGTATTGTGGAAATACAGTAATCTGCCTCAATAAAGAACCCAACAAAATTTATAACCTTCAACATATTATGCGGTCTACTTTGTTATCAATCACTAGTCACATAAAATCGTTACCTGTAATATCGCATTTACCCAGCAAACTATATACGGGTCAGGTGTTCTTTATTGAGGCAGATTACAGTACTGAAGTATGATCTCCAGGATCCAGTCGCTCCTTTAACTGTAATCTGGTTGTAGCGTCCACTTTCTTAGCGGTGCTTGCGCAAAAAAAAGTAACGTTGACATTACTATTCTCAAGCCAGAAAGCCGGCAAGCCGAAACGGGCGCTTGCATTGACCTGACAGTGTTGCACTCAACGCCGTTGCGTCAATGCTTGAGAACACGTGCGACCGACGATCACTGATAAAGATTGATCCATGGGCATGGCATGCACTGCATGTAAGCCTCGCATTCTCGTTGTACATGATGCATACTTAAGTAGGGCGTTATGATTCTGTCCTCCTCGTTGGTTCGTCCAGGAGCTGGCTACAATACTGCTGCGACATATATCAGAGCCATACAATTCATGTGTACAAGCACCGGCTGAAAGTACCGTGTTTCTGTGTTTGGGTCACTTTCTTTACCGTTTCACCCAAACATAGCATTTGTAAAACATTGCGATTGAATAAAAAAAACGTATATCGGTAAACCGATATCATCTTCAAAACTGTGTCCACACGTAGAGGTCCCCTCATCCCGTACACGCGCAGCACAACTGTTAGTGTGTTTTTCGCCCGGGCTTTATACATCATACGAGATCTTTTTGACGGGTAGGAAGGATGGATCTCATTGTTCGCAATTCTAGTGAGGCATATCTCTGACCAGCAGTGTCGGCCTATGTCCGTTCCCAAGGAACTCTCCAGACACCCACACCGAACCCAAAGTCCAAGCAAGCGGCCATTCGCCCATGGCACACGTAGTGGCATGCCGCTTCTTGCGTCTCGGCTGCAGCGAGGAAGACCATCCGCTCTTCCGCCGTGAGTATGCTAGGTACGAATGGGTGCTATATCGACAGACTATTCTTTTTATGCTGACTCATTTTGTCGGACGCAGGAACAACCGCGAGCGAGGCGTCAAGGTACGTCGAGATGCCACTAAGAATGGTTTAGATACGCTGCTTTTGATTGATAAAACGGTGTCTTGATGTCCTCTGACGCGTCGTCCGTAGCTGTTGCGATGCTTCCCACACTGCTGCCCGGAGCACGCTAGACGCAGCTATTGCGGCTGCTCCGTGCACGTGCTCGTCGCCTTTTCAGCGGATGTGAGGACCATTCCACTGGATAACATCTTAGTCTGTGCACGCTTTGAACCTACGCGTGTGGTTCCACTGTGGCCCGCTGGTATAGCCGATTTAGCTCGCACAGTCGGTGCTACAGGAGGCAGAATGGGAAACAAGTGTAGACTGGACATTGGGGAAAGAGTGGCGCTGCCCGAGAGTTTGTTTGGGTCAGCAGCCAGAGCTGCCTCTCATGGTGGCGAGTGGATACTTGCCGAAAGGGAAAGTGATGCGAATCAACGAACCGTTCCTCAGGTATGGTCGAATATGTTACATAACAATTTTGGGCAACTTTTAAGGTATACTTAACTTTATCCTGTGTATGCAAGACCTCTATGCTGTATGTTCTCAGCAACCGCATCTCCCCCAAGTGGTTTTACAGTTACGACAGCAGCGTGACGCGTTCTCAGCGTGAGATGACGCATCACCTCGTGGCGTACGTATTCCAAGTACTTCCAGGTCATGTTCCAATGACGCAGCAGAACCAGCAACAAGTCTCTGAGCGCAACAACGTGGTAGTGCTAGCAAGACAGGCCTCGCCCGGTTTCTTGCTTGTATCGTACCGGCGATCAGGTGGTTCCTCTAAGAATCCTGGGTGTCTGTTGCCCGCGATCGACACGTCCACTGCTGATAACATGCAAGCAGCGTCATCCAAAATACTGTCAGCATCGTGGAAAGTCCACGAGCACCAGCAACAACATCTTCAACAGCAACAATGGCTACAGCAACAGCGCTTTCAACAAAGACTACAGATTGAGCAGGAGACGCGGCAAAGACAGCAGCCAGGACGT
Source organism: Phytophthora cactorum (assembly GCA_016864655.1). NCBI lineage: Eukaryota > Oomycota > Peronosporomycetes > Peronosporales > Peronosporaceae > Phytophthora > Phytophthora cactorum. The sequence goes on from NHQK01000102.1 coordinate 138,110, forward strand.
CTCCAGTCGACACAAACTCGTCCTTCTGCTATTGCTGCTCCGTTTGCTCGTAGCCTTAACAGACAGACGATTCGAGACGATGGAAGTGACAAACAGACTCCTGCCGCCAATCTCACGACCCCGAGCCAAGTTGCGGGAGACGTGGACTTCTGGCAGCGGGAAGTGGAAGCGACCGCTCCTGGTTTCCGTGAGAAGGGGCAGCAACTACTAATTCTCTGGTATTTTCTAGAGTACGTTTCAATGGACGGTCTGGGTGTTAACAGCGACTCGTTAACAGCGTATGTGCGTCCACACTGGCTGCATGCTGCATCGGTATTACGCGCGCCGTCTCTCGTATCAAATGCTCAACTTGTCGCCTCTTTCTTGAGAAATATTCTCGAATTGACACCGAACCATAGACACGCGCACGGCTCACTGAGTTTTGAACACACTACGATTCGAGTGTGTGGGTATCTCTTTATACGTTCGCTGTGGTCTCGGGCGGTGCAGCAGCGTCTTCGTGTCGCCTGTCGAGTTGAAGATGGTGGGATGAACAAACGAGTGCTCCGTGAGAAATTCGCGGCATTAATTGTAGATCTGTGGGACATTCTGAATGATAATTTGCGGGAAGTGATGGGGGGAAACACTTGGTCACTGCGTCCTCACCAGGCTGACACGCTGCCTGCATTTGTGGACGATGTGATGTCGATTACGTACAGACAGAGTCGCTTTGGAGAGGCGCGAACAAAGATTTCTGCGCTGTTACTCGATCTCCAGACACCGAGCTCACTGACTGGCGCTGTGGACCGTATTTTCCGAGTCTTTATGGTACAGCTCCAAGAAACCATAATCGCGTCTGAGCTAGGCTCTCACCAGCAGCAAGCCCGTATCCTGGAGGGGAGTAAATGGTGTCGTCGTTGGCTTCTAGAGCCTGGGTCTCTTCACGTCGTGGATGTGGAATCAGGTGCAAGTTCTTCGACTGCTTTGCTTAGTTTGACGCAGTTGATCCGTGAATTTGGCTGCATTGACGTTAAAGTGACTCAACGCGCAGTACATTCAATGTCATTGCGAGCGGCGTTCCCACTCAGTACCGGAATGACTGCACCTATGAACCTGGTACTCGATGGGAGGATTCGCGTGTTCCGAGCGCTACCCAGCGGCATCTCATCGAGAATAGCAGTTGGAGGATGGTCTGTCGGTGACTACTCCACCACGTACTCTCGGGACGGCCTATCCATCGATATGAACTTCTTTGCTTTCGACGATCGTGACGGAAGGAGGGACGATGTCACCGCTGGAGTAAATACGACCGCGGTGCACCGGACCAGCCTCTCTTTAGTATTGGATCAAGACACTGAGACGATGGGTGAAGGCGATCCTCGAGACCTTTTCATCATTGTTCAAGGAACCGTGTGCAGCGCTCGTGCTCGTGGCGTGGAAATGTCGGAAATGTCGACTTCGGGTCGAGCGGTGCTGTGGAATCAGTTGAGCTGGACGTCAATACTCGAAGTTCAGGCGGGCTACGTCGCACTCTGACGTGAGGCTCGGAGTTACACTTCGTATAAACGTTATACTACCTAAAGGGGCTATTATAATAAAGGCAAAGTTGCCCCCATTTCGTCTCCTGTGAAGAGATGTCTACAAATAACGCGCATTGAACACGCTTTGCTGGTAAAACCGCCAGCCCTGAATATCCCAGCGAGATTTAAGCAGAATAGTCCTGCAGCATCCGAGAAAACATGATGGCCAAACATGTATTGCTGGACATTGCAACAAGTTGAAGAGGTGACAGCTCCTACTGCAACTACCTTGGTAGTCTGCAGTATGTATTGCAATACTGGTTGTCGGTGCCACCACCTCAGCGTACCCAGGGAATCGGGTATGCTTGGAAAACAGGATTTTTCTTGATGTCAGCCGTGCTCAGCTGACAGTGTCAGTGACACAGATGCCCGCAGTGATGCAGATTCTTCGCGAAAAAACACGCTAGAATACTAAATAATATTTTATCAATATGTACAAAACCAGTTGTGTTTTAAAACAACTTGTTTTGTACATATTGATAACATATTGTTTTAAAACGCAAAATAATATTAAACACACACAATATGACATTAAATTCCTCTGATTGGAAATAAACACAACAAACGTTCAACAAGTCTTCAACCCATATGGGCACCTTGCACAGAGGAAGTGAGAGCTTCCGAGAGTATACAAACTCTCAGTGAACGGCAGTTCACTAGTCCCTGGCCTAAAGGGACAACTGACCAAGACTAGGTAGGTTTAATACTGAGTGTAGTTATAGGTGTTTCTAAATCGATCTATATACTAAATGCAAGTCACATATAGATTATCCTAGATGTTATCCCATTGGTAGGCTTTGAGGGCATGTAGCCATTGTGTGGATGCCTTGGCTGTGGTGTGTTCACACCACAGAGCCCCTGAAGAGTGACAGGCACTCTTCCATGTAATCCCGTTACATCCTCCCCCACTTAGGTTCGGTTTACCGACCAATCAGGGCGAGCGAAGAAAGGCTCACAATTTTCATTCGCCAAGTCGAAAGCCATCGACTAGCTGCGGTGCCACACCGCGGTGGCTCATTTCCGTTTGAGCCCCGAGCAGCACGCGCGCTCTTCTTCACCGTCTCCACGTCGACCTCAGTATGCCCCAATGTCGGAGCATCTCTCGGCGCGAAAGCGCACGCCAAGTCTGCTGCTACCAAGCAGCAGACCAAGAGCTCTAAGCCTCGCGGCAAAGGCTCTGCACTACAGGATGCTACTGAGGTAGCCTTCAAGGCCGTCACCTCGTCTGGTGACGAGTCAGCGGATACGGGCGCGAGCTCACGCCGCAGTCGATCACCTTCGTTGCCGAAGGACGACGGCCCCAACCCGCGCTTCGCCGTTCGGGAGCACAGCCCTGGCACCGTGGCTGAAGCCAGGGCCAAAAACGATGGCAGCCACCCCGAGGAGGCTGCCGGCGAGCGTACTCCGCTGCCGAGTGGAGTGGACGCGAGTCCGTGCTCTCACTCGGAAGTGACCATGGTGGCCACAGCCGGATGAAGCCGGCCGACGAGGCCATGGACTTATCCTATACCCGGGCTGACGAGGACGAGAAACCTCGTCGTGTCCTCAGGAACCTTTCGTTCTCTGAGGGTCGTGAGCGAGTTCAGGCTGCCAAGGCGGCTGCCGAACAGAGCAAGCACACCAAGAAGCGGAATGCTTCTAGGTCACCACGCCGTGCGGCGTTGGAGACCGAGGTTGACCCCTACAAGAACCTCTTCGGCTCAGACTCGGAGGAGGAAGAGGAGGAGGGTGCTGTCAACGAGCCCCAGGAGATCTTGAACGATCTCGACCGGCAGCAGGAGGACTTCCAAGCTGCCCAGCGAGTGCGGGGGCGTCCTACGACGGGGTCCCACTCGCCAGGTGACGACGGCTTGCCTGCTTGCGATGGAGGAGCCGTCGCACCCAGCTACATGAGAGCCGTTGTGTCCTTTCCCGTCTTTGCCGTTAACGATCTCACCCACTGAAGCCTTCACAAGCGCCACCGTCCACTCATCCGTGGCCCTTGAGTACTGCATCGGTCGAAACTGGCGGTACCGACGACTCAGTGGTCACTGGGAAGCGGTGGCTGAATGAGAATTCTGGCCGAAAATGGTGAGGGCGTACGAAGCCCAGAACAGAGTGCAGGCGTAACGCCTGCACGAGCGCTGCAATCACTACTGACACTCAGAGTGTCACGACGTTCATCACGACGTTCAAGTTGAACGCGGAGATTACGCAGCTGAACAGGTACACGCACAGTCGTGTACCCGGTGAGGTCTCGCTCGGAGAGACACTCAGCCCCAGGGGGGCAGTGCGGACACGCAGTTCCAAAGGGAACTGCGCACGGAATACCCGCCTCCATAGCTTCATTATGGAGGCGATCGATCATATGACGCCTCGAGAAAGTCTCGAAGCGACGTTGCGCCTCAGTGATGCGGGCGCGGTAAGCTTTCGCGTCTTTGTTGAAGTTCTCAACAAAGGCATTCCAAGATTGACACAGTGCCACCCACTCAGACACTTTGCTCTTGTGCGACGTTCTCTTCGACGCGTGCCATCGGAGCTCATGGAAGAGTCCGATGAAGTAGTCGCGCCTTTGATTCGTCATCGGATCAAAGTGCTGAGCTGCAGCCTCAGCGTCATCAACGATGGCGCTGCACACGTACTGCGGGATCGGGTTCGGTGGCGAAGTCGCACCGAACCTGGAAGCAATCTCGGATGCACATGGCATCCGCGGAGCGCGTTCTGTAGGGACAGAACGCGGAGAAGAAGGAGTTACCGGCGTTGGTGCCTTCTCGTCCTCATCATTACGCGAGCGCTTCGAACTTGAAGCCTCGGATCATCTTCACGGGGTTGACGGGACCCTGTGACCGGATCATGCGCGACTGCGGCCGACTCGGAGTCGGCTGCTGAGGACGGGACTTCCCCGTCCTCCATGGGGAAATCACTGATGTCCGACCCATAGTCGGTAGGCATGCTACCGTCGGTGTTCCACACCGACGAACCCTCGAGGATCGTCTCCGGGGCAGCAGCCTTATCCTCCACGCGCTTCTTGTACTGTAGTGCGTGGTATTCGTCGACAGAGAGTGTAAACTCTGTCGTGGAGGTGCTTGCTTGCGCAGGCACCGAGGTAGTGGTGCCTGCTGATGCAGGCACGGACGTAGCAGAGTCTGCAGAGACAGACTCTTGCGCTGGCGTCTTCGTTAGCGAGCTCATTGCGGAGTGAGCTCGAATTTCCCAGAGAGTTGACGGTCTCGTCAATTCTTTGATTGACGTGTTAAGACTGACACGTCTTATCTTAACGGGGGTGGTGGTGTAACGGGGTTACACGCAAGTGGCTACACGTAGCCACTTGGTTACATGGAGGGTTCTCGAACGTTGGTGTAAGACACACCAATGGTTACACTTTGCAGACCGCTGGTCTGCATGCATTTAGGCTTCCTATTGGTAGATAAGCATTTCTTTCTACCAATTAGATTAGCAGGGTTCTGACAGCCATCGGATGGCAGAATACCTTTCATATAGGATATCAGTTTTAGGAGGAAACCCAGTCCAGACATAAATCATAAATAACAGTTATCATTTTAACCCAAAACGGCTTTTAGCTTTCTTATTTTTAGTAAATCTATACTTTCGTCCGAAAGTATAGTTAACCTAAGTTTAAGCAAACTACGCTTCCTCGTACACGTGCGCTAACGTGTAAGCCGAAGTAGTGGGCACAGAGTTGGCCCATTATAGGATGCACTGAAGCTTGCCGACAAGTTTGTGCTTACTGATGACAACGTGCTGCAGTACGTTGGAGCAAGTCACTAGAACGCTGCTAAATAGCAATACGAGATTCACCTGAGACAGGTAATACCTACCACGATGACTTAAGAAGTGTCATGACACTTTGGAGGGTGGTCATCAAGGTCTGGTGCGGACTTGACAGCGCGTCAAACGTGACTATTACTGGCACGGAGTCTACGCGGACATGGAGAAGCACGTGAAGTCGTGTCCGGACTGTAGTTCAAGAAAAAGTCGACCTTACCTGCGTGGATATTCTCCTGGAAATCTGCTAGCAGAACGACCATTCCAGATCGTCTCGATGGATTTCGTGATAACATTGCCGAAGTCGCGACGAGGCAACACTGCACTTCTCTTATTCCAGTGTGCATTCACCGAATATGTGATGACCAAGCCGATGGCAGAGACCGATGCACTCAGAGTCGCTCAAGCCTTCAAAGAATGTGTGTACCGAAAATTTGGAGCGCCATCCCTCATCAGGCACGATTGCGACCCACGATTTATGAGCGAGGTTTTCCAAGCCTTCGCTGAAACGTTGCAATCCTGATCAAGAGCGACGTTGAGTTATCGTCCGCAAGCCAATGGCCAGCAGGAGAGATTGTTCAAGACAGTAATCCAGACAATCCAAGTATATGCCGAAGACCCGCTACAGCAATACTGGGACGAGATCGCCGAACGACCAGTGTTCACCATCAACAACTCGCAAGACACGACGAGGAAAGAGACTCCTTTCTACCTCGTGCATGGCTGGGATGGCTACGCGACCCTCAAGGCCATGGCCTCGTCAATCCGCTGTGGAACTGGTAAGCAGTCGGATGCGTTGGCGTGGTGACGCGAGGTCAACAGACAGCACGAGATCGCCTTAGAAATGGCCAAGAAATATCAAGCTAAGGAGAAAGCGCGAAGATCCAAGGAACATAATGATACTTTGAGTCGTAAAGAACGAGCTGCTATCCCACAGAGTGCACGGGATGAGGCAACGGGACAAAGTCACGATGACTCAGGGGCACTACGCGAGAACGGCAGAGAAGCACCGAAGTCTCTGTTCGAGCCTGGCAGGCGGGTTTGGCTCTATATGGAACGCGTCAAACCTGGGCTCACCACGAAACTTTTTCATAGATGGCATGGACCGTTCCAAGTCAAGAAGAAGGTGGAACAGTACGCGTACGAACTTGATCTTCCTGATCGGAGTGGGTATCGATTCTACCCTGTAGTTCACGTCTATCGGTTGAAACCAGCCTGCGAATTTGAAAGCAGATCTACAACGAAATTGACTGAAGGAATTACCGAGGACTTGAGCCTCGAGTTGACGAGGAATTGCTGCCTGAGGACAGCTGACAACCAGACCATCTTGCTGGTGAATTCAAGATCGAAGCCATCCTGGATGGTAAGACACCGCTCACGACGACTACTGAGAGAACAGTGCACGAGTTTAAGGTGAAGTGGATCGGCTACGACGAGCCTACGTGAGAACCAATGTCGAATTTGTCGTGTGGAGGTCTCCTTTATGACTATCTTCGCCGCAAGGGAAGTGAGCAGAGTTTACAGATGGTTCAAGGCGCGGACGAAGACTAGCCAGCGAGACATCGTCCAAATGGGAACTGTACTTGGGGCAATGCAGCCCAAACTACAGACGAAGAAAACTACTGCAGACTGTCTTTGCGTGGAAACTATAAGCATGAGCGCACGGAAGATGAAAACAGAAAAGAGTATTCAAGATCGAGCTACGACTATTCGACTGAAACTTAACTGAGACGCTAGAATCTTGACAAAAACAGCCCAACACAGCGAGGAATGAACTTACGACGTGGAAACGTCAGATGCTTCACTCGGCTCAGAAGCGGTCGCCACTCAGGCGAAGAACTACAGGAGATTAGCATCATCGATGGTTGACGACTCTTCGGCCATAGCAGCTGAGTCACCAGCAGGAGCTGGGGCGGTAGGAGCAGCAGACGGTACTCGGAAGTCGACATCCCAATCTGGTGCGATCTCGCTACTTGTCAGCACTGGATTCACTTGAATCTGACATCCAACGGTTTCGCGGGTCTGCCCGGTGGGAACAAACAGCGGGAAACCAGGATTACACGGTGCAAATGTCGTATTGTAGTGGTGCTGAGCAGGAGCATCAACCCATCCGGAGTGCCACGGCTCAGCAGCGTCCAGCGCCAAAACGTGAGAAAGCCAATATGATGAGCCGGGAATCCACGTGAGGTACTCGAACGAATACCCGGGCATCGAAGGCTCGAATAAGATCTCCGGTGTGATCGCAGCGAATCGAAGATCGGTGCTAATGCACCACTTCCACAGGTTGTACACGAACCTGACGGGAAGCCGGCCACATCATACTCCTCCCTCCTCCCTCCTCCCTTTGCTTCGTCCAGAGCGAGCCTGAGCTGTGCCTTCGTAGTCACAGGAAGGATGGAGTCCTCTTCGAGGACTCGGTACCCAGTTGACAGGAACAACTCGATGGTGCGAGCTGAGATCCAGTAATCTCGTTCCCACAACGAAAATCCAAGATCAACGTCCTCTTCAGGACCATAACCACGGAAGGTGCGCCAGAATCCCTTGAGCCGAGCCAACGGTGGCGCTCGCTGCGAAACGTGTGTCTCGGTCGAAATCTTCGGTCCCAAAGAGGCATGCACACTACGGAAGCAGCCGATGACTACGCTGCCATGAGTGATCGGGGTCTTTGTAGCTCCCGAATGCCTTAATGAACTTGGAAAAGCACGTGATTTTGGTCGCCGGTGGCACTGGAATTGGTTGCCGATAATTCAGGATTTGGGTCCAGCACTTGAATGGACCCTGAAGGCTGAAAGGTGGAGTCATGAACGACTGATCCCACTTGACCACTTGCTTGGAGAACCGAACAAAAGGCTAAGGCCCGTGAACTGGAGAAGGAAGAGAGACGAGTGGACGCAGCAACTGCTTATCCGAGCCTGGTGTCGGCGACACAGTGGCGACCTCCCGAATGGACCCGCGAGAAGAGCGACGCGGAGCAGACATGGGCCGAGGCGTTGTAGTAGTTGGAACAGACGATGTCGACGCTAAGACAGCTGAATTACCTTGGACCGATAGCGCATCGCAAGAAGATCCCGCATCGGTGGCAACAGGAGCTTCATCGGCTTCAACATTTTCGACCACCGTTGACTGGTCAGCAGGACCAGTAGGAGTGTTGTTTTCCGACTTGTCACCAGAGGCGAAAACCAGTGTTGACGTAAATTCAGCATCTGACTCTGCATCATCAGCGAGGGCATGATCAAAGCCCTGGTCGTTGGGGGGAACAAGTGGCTGCTGGAGTTCACTCACGTCAACCGAGAGCGAGGCAGGCACTTCAGAAACAGCTTCACATGGCGAAATGCTCGCAACCGGTGGCTCACGAGTGATGTGTGCCTTAGACGCCGCTCCAGACGATTGCTGAGGCACAGGACTTGTCTCAAGACAAGATACTGGTGGAACCCCTAGCTACGCCAACGGCACGGCTTCTGACTCATCGTCTGAAGACGGAATCGACGCCACCACATTAGCCAAGCTCAACGCCTCTCTATCATCAGCGCTCTACAGTTCAATCTTCAACGACGATCGAAAAGATGAGCGCGCAGCTTGCTGACGAACGGGACGACCAGTGCAGACGACACTGGCCTTGCAGCGGACGCAGAGATGGATGAACTCCCGACGGGTTGCTGTGACGATGTGGGTGAAGCTCGCAGTGTCTTGGACTGATTTTTCTTCGGTGGCGTTTTTGTTGGTCGAGACTGTGACTTACACTTGGAAACACCTGACGATGTTGACTTGAGAACCAAGGATGCGGGAGAAGCTGCCTTCCCTGAAGAAGCAGTGGAACCGGGAGCGGCAGCGTTTGAAGCAGCCGGAGACTTGGTAATCGGCCTGGACACGGATTGTTGTCCACTAGCAGGATATTTCGGGGGCGGTGCCGATGAGTCAGACTAATTGTCCGACGTGTCACGTGAACGCTTACGGCTAGCAGAAGCCTTGGCCTTGTGTTAGAGTTGCTCTTCTGGACCTCGACGTACGACGTCCCGGGCGAATTCTTCCGAGCATTTGCAGCTCGATCGTCTTGAGATAGTTCAAGATCGTCACCTTCGCGGCACGCAATCCACGCCAGACCAGCAGCGAAGTTCTCGCCCGACATGGTAGAGTCCTTCATCACGTACAATCTCTTGAGAATGTCCCGCGTCTGGCCGCTTACATCGAGCAATTCCCAATTTAATTCGCAAGTCGAGAAGCCTGAATAAGAATGAGTCAACACAAGTGAGTCGATACAGCTGAACGAAGGTGGAAACGACGTGACGAACCTTCTAGAACGAGAGCCAAGATATTGAGGTCCATATCCTATGCGCACACAGAGCCTTGTTAGTGCTTGACACACGCTTGACTTGATCACGAATATCTTCGTTTCGCCGCTCGAGACGAGTATTTGCCGAGTCATCGGCAATGTCAGAATCCGATAGCAAGTGGTGAAGACGACGAATCTGTGAAGTGTTGGTGGCCACCGTTGCCGTAAAGACCTTCTTCTGCGGAGAGGTGTACTGCGTGAGACGCTGAAACTCGTCTTCAGCTGACTTGATACAGTTCTCGAGGCGCTGGTAGAGCTCTTTGTGTACATCTACTTGCACGTTAAACGCGTCGAGTTCCTGCAAGACAGAACTCTGGCGCTCCCGAAGACGATGGACTTCCGTCTGTGTCTGTTTCATCTCTCGGCGAGCGGAAGAACAGGCCATCTGGAGACTCTCGCGACGCATGATCTCCTTGGTGAACGAGGCCTCGGCGGTAGCTTGAGCAGCCTGAGAAGAATGGATCTCCGACCGGAGTCGCGCCAACTCTTGTGAAGTCGTCTCCGATTCGTCGCCAGAGTCAGAGACCACAGAGTCTGCCACCTCCTCGAGCGAGGGAGCGGCAACGAAGCCCGCGTAGATGCGCTTATTACCGCGAACCGGCTACCCAAGTTGCATGCCCACAGAAATGTGAGCAGCGGTCTCGATCTGCGGAGCCAGCGTGGAAACCATGCGTTCTGACACTTCGTGGTTCACTTCACGAAGGAAATCCTGGAAAGACTGGCGAGAGAGCCTGACGTCATGGATGTTTGGACGAGTCGCAGGTGCATCCCGATCGCGCACGTCGTTAGTGACGCTGATCGGGGAAGACAATTAAGAGGACGTGACTTACCGCGAGAGCGCTGGACGCTGGAACTTCTGTCGATGACGAGGATGCGACCACGCTTGTTGGCTGCGGGCTGCTCGGCAACGCTGATGAACTGCATGGATATGTATTAGGCGACTAAGATGACAAACGTAACAAACACAAGTTAGCTCACGATCAACGCAACAGTTCAGAACTACGGCAACCTACCGACATTGCGTAATGGTGGCGTCGCACGACGCAGGAGGAGCTGATAGTGACGATGTGTGATATAGCGGATCGACTGTCAGCCACGGTTCAAGTCACGAACCATCGCAGGGGTCTTTCCAAGATCCCTCGTGGCCTTTTGGGCCAATCGGCATCCGCTGCGACGGTTCATACGACAAGGGGGTGTCACAGTGGTGTGGTCCACACGAGACCGGACACCGACTGGTTGTGGCCGTCTGGATGGGATGCACGGTATATCCGGACTGATTTCATTTGATATTTGTATTGAAAGATAAGAGGGATAGGATAAGAAAAGAATAAGGGCCGACTGGCCCTATAATGACAGAGCAGAATTTTCCCTGAAGCACTCAAGTGATCAAGCGTCGAGGTAAGCACCTTACACTTAGTAGCTTTACAGGGTATGCCTACCAGCGAACAGCGACCTTCCTGAAGTTAGCGTTCGTTACTGGTCAGGCCAAGAGACTGTTAGAGGGAGTTTGTTTGGTTTGATACCTATTTGAGGGAAGTTCGGGTATTAGATTCCCGATATTTGTGGTTAGAGTATTGATAGTATTCTCTAGATGACTTATAGTCCGAGTTATTCACGGGTACCGCAGTAAAAGAGTTTACAACAATAGGCAACCTTCCGCTGTCGGTGACACGGGGCATTAGAGAGAGAGGGGGGGAGGGAGAGAGAGAGAGAGAGAGAGAGAGAGAGAGAGAATAAGCGTACAGGCGAAGCTCGTGCCTGTGGCGTTTGTGTGTTAAGCCTACGGACGTAGATAGTGAGAGAGGGAAGCACCAGCTCAGGGTGCTGGGTCGGACTTGGTTCCTTCAGGTATGCCCAACTATTGCTGACCCCTGTGGAAGGCGAATTGTTGTGTGCAAAGGCTCACTACGTGTCTAGCTACATTTCAAGTGATTCCCTACATCACAACTGGTGCCGCGACCCGGGATCGGTGTGACCTTTATTTATTGTTTACGTGTTGTTAGGCTAAATTCGAGCAAAAAGACCCAAGTCAAACAAAATGGCGAAAGAGTCGAAGTTAGCGGTACCAGTGACTCCGATGAAAGGTGGAGCGAGTCGTGCGGCGCGGCGAGGACGTCGACGCGTATGGCGACGATTGGAGAGCGCTCGGTGAGTTTCGAGGATTCGGAGGACGAAGACTCACGAGCGACGGATGAGGACTTGGGCTACGGTGATGACCGCGAGGAGTCGACGCCTCCGACGGAAGTGAAGGCTGGGCCTCGCGAGGAAGCGGTGCTGTCGGCAGGAAGCAGAGGAGTCGCGAGGATCCTCTCGCGAAATCTTGCTGACGACATTTCGGCTGTGGCGGGGCCGGATGCAGCTGAAGGCGATTGGGGTGAAGAAGAGAGAGAAGATGAACCGTCGTCGAAGGCTGTGCGCGACTCGGACGGACTTGCTGTGCGTTCTCCCGTCAATGACGACACTCCAGCGGCGAACAATGTTCTGGCGAGGCGTTTCGAGAAGATACAGTCAAGCGACTGGATTAGGCAGTTCAACCCTCGCCAGACGCGTCAAGCTACTTGGGGCGATTTACGCGACGAGTTGGCTTACCCAGTTAACTCGCTGAGTACGACTCAGGCCGCGAAAGATACGGTGTCGCTACTGCGAGCGATGGGGATGGACGTTCGCAACTATCCGTCAACCCTGACGCTCAAGGAGTGGTCGCCCTCGGAAGCCGGAGCTGACCTTCACAAGTGGAAGAAGAAGCTTTGCATGGCGTTTGGAGTGAGATCCATCAGCAAGGGGAGACAGCCGGTGTCTCGTGTGGCTGTTTAAACAGCCAATCAGGCTATGGTTCCGCTGCCGGAAACCCCTGCGAAGGTTGATGAAGGCTCCCGAGACTTCAGCGACAATGTCTTTTCCAAGGGAGAAGAGTCGCCGTACTTCCAGGACTCGCACATGGTTACAACACGCTCGGCAAACCGTGCGCGACGTCTTGCGAACAACTGCGATGGTTCGCACGCAGGTCGTAGCGCGCCGAGGTCGAGTCGGGGAACTCGAGGACGACGATCGAGCAACCGTCACGAGGATGATTTGTCAGACAGCGACTACGACTTCTGGGACCAAGTCGACGAAGACCCGCGTGAAGGTTGGTTCGACAGATGGACGCGCTGTGCGCAACAACTACTTCCGACTCCGGTCCAAGCCTCGAGCTGGCGTCGCACATACCGTTGGACCGCATCAAACTCTTCAGCGGACGTCGCAACAAGAGTGACAACTCGATGCAATGGCTGAAGACGTTTGCATTCGAGATGAGAGGGACGCAGACGCGGCCGGACGAGTGGTGTGCTGCCTTCGAACTGGGTCTTCGTGACGGCGCTATCCATTGGCTCCGACAGCTCCCGAAGAAAACTCGTCGGAAATGGAAGCCGTTGTCTCAAGCGTTTATCGACTACTACTGTACGCAGTACAAACAGTCGCCGGCGGTACGCTACTACTCTGCGACTCGTGAGCGCAAGGAGCACATCTGCGACTACTTGAATCATCTCAACGGGTATGCCCGTAACGCTCGCCTCTAGGTGGAGAAGGGCCAACGCGATGCGAAGGATCACGTGGAGCAGTTCGTGCTAACTTGCGGCGACGATCGGCTCATGCACGATCTTGGTCGGCTGCGTCTGAACGACATCCGCGAGCTTGAAGAAGTCCTAATGAGCTTGCTCAAGGGGGAAGAACGACTCGTTGCCCGAGGCGCTACTCAACCGTTCCGGTACGAAGAGGACTCCTACCGTCGCGGTGATGCTCGAAACCGAAGCGAAGGCCGGTCTGAACAAGACCGGTCGAACCGTCGCGAGAGACGCGAGCAAGACCGACTCCGCGAGGATACTCGACGTGCACCGCGGGTGACGTTTACCGAAGCCGAGGAGCGAGACTGGGTTGCCGACCTGACCAGCCGCGGACCCAACACGCAGCGAGCGAATACTCGCCGAGACGTGTGGAGTGACAGCGAAGATGACGTCTCAGGCGCCGGTGATCTTGAATCAAGCTGCAGCGATGGTTCGTCCTCCGATGACGGTCAGCGACAGCTGGCGGCGACAAACGAGAGTGAACGCAGGAGCGCCGCTGAAGGAACGTACGCGAGGGTAGATCGACGCTTCCGCCCGAACGACCAAGCACGGTGAGGCGACAGTCGTGAACGACCTGACGCTGAGCGCAAGGGAGCGTGATAACCGTCGCCGAAGTTTCGGGCCATGTGTGGCCTGCGGTGGGAGGAACCACTCAGCCCACTACTGCAACCGGCGATGCAAGTTGTGCAAGCAGGTTTATGAATCGGGGCAGTGCGAACTGTACCAACACCACCAAGGCTTCGTCAAGTATGCTCGAGCGAAGAAAGACAAGTCTGACCTTCCGGCTGAGCTGCGGACTTTCATTGATGAAGGCCATTTAAACTAGGTAGCCCGCCAACACTGATTGGGTTGGGCCCGGACGGGCTACCACAGTTGAGTAACCCTCCGGTGGAGGCGAGGAGCATCTTCGCCTTCATCGCGGGTAGTGAGTGGCCGGATGAGGATTTGGAGAATGGACAAACCACTGAAAATGGAAATTACTGCGATGGAACCTTCGCTGACGGCGGAGGAAATGAAAACGACAGACCTGGTCCTGGTCCTGGTGACGGGTTCAGCGAAGCTTCGATCGATAGCGCTGTGAGCGTGGAGCGGCTGGCGCCGAAGAAAGCTCCCAAGGTAGCCGACTGCGCGAAGGTGAATCCCTAGGACGGTGGTCGTCGCAGCGCTATGACCAACTCGTGTGAATGCGTGCCATGGTGTTGGCGCTGGCAATGACGTACAAACGACAATACTGCTAGTCACCGGTGCTAACGTTAGTGTTATTTCGGAGCGCTTCGCGAAGAAGCTTCGACTGAGGGCCGTGACGAACCATGGTCGGTCGATCGACGTCCAAGGGATCGGCAATGGCGCGCTGACGACGAAGCGTCGCGTGCTGGTGAAGGTCAACTTGGAGAGGCGGCTGGTGTACGAGTTCGAGATGTGGGCGCTGCCGCACAACGCCGGAGTCGTTGTGGTCCTTGGGATGGACTTCATGATACCTGCTGGGGTTCGTCTGGACCTATACAGGTCCACAGCCATGCTTCCGGGGGAAACCACATTAACTCTGCTTAAGTCGAAGAAGATGGAGACTAATCCGGTCGGACGCCGCGAGGTACCGTGTTGAAGCCCGAGAGGTTTACGGGTAGAGACATATGGGTGCGCGGACTTCAGCCTGCAGAAGAATCAGTCACCAGCAGAAACCCATGCACTATGGGTGCGGAGAACAGAGAAGCTCATTCTGACGCTCTTGTCGAATCATCACGGTGACCTAGCAAAGGTTCGCTTGACGAATGTTGCTGACAGAGACACCACGTGTGACGTGTTCACTGACTTCGTAGTCTGGGTAACCCATGGCGACCTTTCGCTAGAAGCCGGCTACGTGAGACAGAAGTCGCGGCGGTACCAGAATTGGCAAGTGTTAGTTTACAAAGACTTACGGGATCTGACGCTGTTAGGCCTCGAGCGTGAGTGCTATGAACGCTGGGCCGCGGCACAACCGTCGCTCGTAGATCAGCCGGTTTATACAACGTCTACTGACATTCTTCGAAGGCGGAGCGATGACTTGGGTCATGGTCTGACGCTAAGAGATGGTCGAGTCGAAGAAGCAAGCGGCACTAGTGACGCAGACGATCCGAGCGTGACTGTGGGTGTCGGGGCTACGACTGAAGTCACGGGCGATGCTTCCGATGGCGACGACGATGGAGATGACGTCAGTGATACCTGTAATGCTTGGGATCACACTGAAGCAGCTACAGAATGCTTCGAGACTTGTTCAAGCGATGTCGCCAACGGTTCGTATGTGAACTGTGACGTTTCAGACCCTGGGAAGACAGACCTCGGAGACATGATGGTGGACTCGCGTGTGACCTCGAGGGAACAGTCGCTGAGCAGTGATGAAGATCCGCGTACCCAACCAAAACGGAGAGAGGCCGCTATGATGGTATTAAGCATGGACCAGAATGCGGTGGCCGAACTGGACGCGACGTTCGTGTCTGCGATGCGCGTGTCTGTTGCCAAAGAAACTCAGGGCCCAGCAGAGGGTGATGCTACGTGTGAACACCCAGTGGCTGACGCCGGGCTAGAGGACTATGCTCATGAGCTGGCATTTTTGCCAGACTAGACCTCAACATCGCCGACGACGAGTGACTACTCAGCGTCGAATGTACAAGGTGACGAGCACACCAGCGACGAACAAAGTCGCCTGGTGGCAATGCTAAGAAGCCACGAAGATATCATGATTGCCAGTGGAAATGCACTACCGCTGCCGGCATATGGAGTGGTCTGCGACATCGACGTCCAAAGACATCCTCCCATCAAGCAACGTGCGCGATGAGTGCCGCTACGCTAATTGCAGAAGCTGTACGAATTGCTGAATGGTTTGCTCAAGGCTGGTCTAATTGCCTTTTCGGACAGCCCATGGGCATCTTTGATAGTGGTGTGCTCAAGAAAAACGGGAAGAACAATCGCCTGTGCATCGATTACAAGCGTGTGAATACGATCACAGCAATCATGGAGTACGCGATGCCTCTCGTGGACGACCTGTTGACAGAGCTGGGGCACTATCTGTGGTTTTGCTCGCTGATGCTGCGAGTGGGTTCAGGGCGGTGATGATGACGCTACGTGCCCGCAAAATTTCGGTCTTCGTGTGTGCCCTGGGGCATTTCGAATGGCTCCGAATGTCGTTTGGGTTGAAGAATGCCCCGATGATCTACCAACGAATGATCGACAACGCATTGTGGGGGTTCGTTCAGCCCAAGGGCGGATGGAATCGGTACGCATGCACGAGGCCGAGCTTCAATCGCTAGCGAAGCGTCGCGAGACTAATGAAGCATCGCTGGAGGCCACGACGAACGGAGCGGCAATTCGGACGAAGTTTACCGCCGATCACGAAGCGTCACGAGCGATGGATCCGCTGCAGGAGCTAGTTAACAGTCCGGACGCAGACATGTTCTCGACGGGCGAGCCTGACGAATCGTCGCTGGTGCCAGTGCTCGAGCGCAGGTCGTTTGTTGATGACATTTACTTCGAAAGTTCCACAGCTTCCTAGAGACGCTTAACCGGCTGCTAGCTCGCTTCGAGGAGTGGAGGATCAGTGTGAATTTCACCAAGAACCTGTTTATCAAGGCTAAGGTGAATTTCCTATCGCACGAAGTGTCGCGAGTTGGCATTCGAGCTGATCCGGAAAAAACGCAAGCAATAGCGGCGCTGCCGTTTCCGACATCGAAGAAGGGCATGCAGTCATTCCTTGGCCGCCCAAAAATAAATTTAAAAAAATCATTCCCGAATCTGCCCTACACTCTGGTTCCCTCCCTTGCTGATTGGCGCCGCTGACTTGACTTGAAGTTCGTAAACTCATTTTCTTATCGTCACCCGTGATGACTGGCCCCTTGGGCAGCCGGCAGGTTGACATGATATCGCCGCATCAAGGAGAATCTACGGATGGCCGGAGACAGAGGCCGGGGATGACCGACAAGGCTGCCTCTTTGGTAAGAACAGGTGATCCTCATCCGGACAATGGAGCAAGTGCAAAACTGGAATCGGGTGTGACGATAGTGGTGCCTTCACGTACCGGCAAACTCGACAAGTCATCGAGGCCTTGGGTGCAGGTTCTGTGGGGAACACATCCGTTAGATACCCTCAAGCTTACTGCCGAGCGCACTAGGTATTGGTGGGCGAGAGGGTCCTTTTCCCTCGGACGAGCAGTTGCGGGTGGTGGAGGCTGATCAGACTGCGGCCAAGGTTCATGACGATCTTTATCTCCGGAAGATGTCCTCCCTGGAGGAACAGGCCCTCCTGGGCTGCTTGAGGAAATGGATAGAGCTCCGACAACAGCCCTATCTTTTGAAGGCGGCCTTCTCGGTACTCCACCGTGTCATTATCGAAGATTTCCATCGAACACATGTGGACTACACCCTTACTGCGGATGTCTCCGCTGGGGTCAAATTGGGTAAGCCTCCGGCGCACGTGACATACTGGAAAAGATCTTCCAGGCTAAAACTGGTGTCAACTACGGTGTACCGATGGTGTCCAGGCTGGCAAGGGACGTGAAGCGTCTGTCGTTCGACGGTTGCCACACACGAACAGCGGTATTTTACTCGCAGCAGCTTGCTCCGCTCTGGGTTGGCACCACTATGATCCAGACCGGGACGATGGAGCTGGCTGACACCAATCGCAACGCTGCCAATACTGAAGTCGACACCTTTTCGCCGGCTCAACTTAAGCAACAGTGCTAGGTGATACATTCCTCTCGGTGATTGACATCACCACGGCAATGTCTGTCATTGCGCAATGTGAAATTTTGGATGTGGAGGCACCTCCCTCGAAGGCACGGCCGCGATGATCCATCACTTTCAAACGAACATGCGCATTCCATGCTACCGCTGCTTTAGTTCGAAGTACAACGCCGGTCGCTGTAAGGTAGTTCCAGCGCACCTGGAGCAAGCTCGTCAGTTTCTACAGCGACGGTTGAAGGGGACAGTTCCGTATTTCTCACCGGTGGTCGCTGGAGAGTATGCGCATACCGATGTGCAGAGTCTGCTGAGCTTTCTGACCGTCCCACAACTGTGTTTGGAGGCGTAGGTGGACACCATCATAGACAGTGGAAGCCCGCTTCTGGAACCTGTCGACCCTGTCAATGCCCAGGAGGAATCCAAGCCTTTGGCATCTGTGTTTGGTCTAGTACCAGATGACGGATATGAAATTGCCCACAGCAGAGCGTCGGGTAAGCGCAGCAAAAAGCACCCGAGTGGCAACCCCCTAGCTACAAGCAATGTGCCTACGCAATGTACAGACACATCTCAAGCACGCAGCTCCGTGCCACGTAAAGCTAATCGACGGAGCGCGGCTCTGGTTCTTCCAGAAAACCACCGTCTCCGTTACCAAGCCACCACCGCCCTGGCGCGCAAAGCTGAGGAAAAACCCCCAGGAGAAACCTGCTACGCAGTTCGATAGATTTCGGCGGGAACAGCTTTCTGGGCAGTACAGTGCCTTAATCGTTATCCCCCATTGAGCATACGAGTGTGATCACTTCAAAAATAGATTACTAGCCCCATCCGTGAATGCAGACTCTAAACTTAGTACACTCCTTTCGGAAGCGGCCAATAACCTCATACTTAGTTTTGAGCTCCATCCCAGTACCCCATCATGTCCAAGATGCACGTCGGAACCCGTGTACGTGGTAAGACAAAGAAGCTTAGGGGTAAAGTCGGTGTTATCAAGATTGTGCGACAAGAGTTCCGCCAGCTCTGGTACGATGTGCAGTGGTCAACGGGAGATGTGGAAACGGTTGCAGGGAGATCTATTGAGACTGCTGATTCAACAGCTAGAGCGGATCAAATGCCCGACGACGAGCCTGAAGCCATTGGAGATCCAGCTTACTCGACTTTCACAGAGCTTCTCCGTGCATCAAACGCAGTTTGCATCGGTGATATCGAGTCGTCATCGCTGTCGGACGACGAAGCGATAGACGAATTTGTAGCGGACACCTCAGAATAAGAGGAAGAATGTGTTACCGTGCATGGTCGTCAGTGAAAACCAGGTCCCATGTGTAGCCACACTCGACACGCTTCTTAATAGGGGTAATTGGCGAGCGTACGTTTGCTAATTACTTCTACTTGATTTACCCAATGCAAACTTTGAGCAACACAATTGCATTCACCAACGCCAACATGGCTCGCCGGCAGCACAGATCGATTCAACCAGGTGATTGGCTCAGCTCCCTCCAATACTCACCGACCACGTCCTCAAAGTCTAGTCTAGTGCTCGTATACAGTTCTAGGCCAACTCGACCAGTGTCGAACAATTTCAGTCTCGCGGGTGCGTTGCTGCATCGTGCCCCAAGGTTGCAGCATGTCGGAGTACAGAATGTCGCCCTCGCGACGTTTTGCAAATGTTCCAGAAGCAGTCTGACAAGGATCGAACTTCCCGATGTCATGGAAGATGACTCCATTCTTTTTGCATGTCGAAATGTGCTCCATCTCCTCAGGCCACTCAATCTCTTCGATAGGTAGACTAGTCTTCGTCGCCGGACCATCCGGAAATGTCTAGCGTCTAGCGTGTAGGTTCTCGAGTCGGCTCTTGATCCAGGAAAACGCGGAATATTTTTAATTTGAATGGCCTTCCCAGTCTTTGCGTGGTGGATCTGATTCCCACTGCTAGTTACTGCGCACTTCGCCTGATCCGGTCACTTTTGCGACCTGAGCACGTGCCACTGCCCATTCTTCTTCCTCGCCTGGTGGTGTATTTTGGAACGAGCGTGGCGATTCGGGATTGTGTTGACGCAGACAGTTGCCTCCTCTAGCTTGTCGTCGCTCAGAGCTCGCCACACACATAGCATAGACATTTAACCGATGTCGCCCAGCCGTCATGGTGCTAGTCAGGCTTTGGTATTGTGTTTGTCATATTTTGTGAGTAGAACCTGTTTTCAAAATGGCTTATATTTCGACCAAATCCTGATCAGATTAGGGGGAGTCGGATCTTTAAAAAAAAAGAGTTTGTGTGGCCTTTAGAAATACCACCCCATCTCAAAAATGTTGGCTCCTTACGCGATTTGTCACTTCTAGTACACTTTTGATAAAAAGGGGACAAACGATATCTCTGAGTCGTGTTTTGTTTGGATGTGCGCAAACTAACGTTGCGGAATTGACGGTATAACGCTGAAAAAAATACGCCACAAGCTGTCCTATTTAGCACACGATTGCACCTGATTTGTACTGTCGCATCTCATACTGAAACCAAGATAAATAGTGTGACAATATTTTTGAGTAATGGGAAAAATTGAATGGTGACAATATTTTTGAGGCGGAGTTGTGAAAAGGTGCTTGTGAAATCGGTGGTGGGGATTCCCGAGCACATTTTTGCTTACAAATCCGTCTCAAAAATATTGAGTCGGGAAATGAGTCGTGGCACTCGGGCTCAAACAAAACTAGTGACCTTTATATGCAAAACTGGACCTCTCAGTGTATTAGCTACCAACCAAAGGCAGAAAAGTGATATCGTTTCTTTTTTTTTACTTCCAGCTTATTTGCATACAAATCCGTTGCGAGCCAGATTAAGCATACGGCTCTATTTGCTTCTTAAAATTAATCGCCTGAGTCTAAAATAGAGATTTCAAGTCAAAATAGGAGATCAAATAAGCTAAATTAGCTAAATCTGTCGGAATCAACATGTAATAAATAGGCAATTGTTACATAAATAGTCCGTAAGACCTACCAGTATTAATAGTTGGAGTTTTCACGAGAGCCTGGTTTAAGAATCGCTTTGCCACGGCAATTGATCCTCGCTCAGGTCCAATTTCTACGTACTGACGGAAGGATGAAAAGGAAGGCTACATTGATACTCCACCAAACTTTGGTCGATTTGGCATGGCGCGTCTCTGTTTTGAGGAAATAATGTTTTGCATGCCATTTGCAGATGCCGTTGATGACAAGGATCCTTGGAAGCATATACGGCCTTTAGCGGATGGTTTCATTCAACAACAAAAACGCGTAGTTCCTTCGGTGACATCCTATATATCGGCAAGTGCATGAGTGCCTGGAAAGGGCGCGGTCCTAAGTACTATCATGCCCCCCAAGTCAATTGCTGATAGTGAAAGTGGCGTCTTATTGGGGCTCGAGCTAGTTGAAGGTTCTTCCCGTCAGGTTACTAATCCATGTGCTTGTGAATACGGAGAAGGGGCGGCAGTTGTACTTCGGCCAGCTGAACCCTACAAAGGGACCGGCTGCACTATGGTCACCGACAGTGCCTTCGGCTCAGTTTGGGCTTTTTTTTATGTACATGGTGTAAACAGCTACTGTTCAGTATTAAAAAAAAAACACTTCAACAAGTGGTTCGATTCGTCTCCACCTCGTGGGTCGTTCACGGCACTTTCGAGTACAACAGATCACAACAAACAAATCTATGCATTGTGTTGGCTGATCGAAAGCCAAAATCAATTGTATCCAACAGAGGAACGACACTGCCTGGAACTGATGCCGTTCGGCCACGTCACCGTTTGGTTCAACGAGATGGGGTAGTAGAAACATTGCGCTACGAGAAACGAGACAAGTGCCCGGACGTGATATAAATTTTCTTTTCCAAGTTTTCAACAAATGGCGTGCATGGCCACTACCGTAAGGAAGTATAGCGTTAGAGCGACAGTGGATCACACGAAACTGGAAGCACAGATTATTTAGCACGATATTGGGCATGGTAGTCGTGGAAGCCTATCTGGCTTGCCGCTACGATATGACCCATGTAGCTACACTAGACTTTCGTGACTTTGTTTCTCAGCTGGCCTACCACTCATCTACAATGACCATCCTGTACCTAGGACAAGACGCAGTGGGTGTCAACAATGGATGTTGATGGTGAATACTTCGACGAGTCCAACTCTCACCACCTCAAAGCCCTCATTGAACTCCCTCAGTACGCATCAGCTCGATAAAGAGGTACGCGAGCACAGCGCCTCTGCGGCGAATGCAACACAAAATCTTCGTTCTACTGTGTGAAGTTCTCCAACCCATAGCGGCGCACATTCTTCTGCACCTGTGGCCCCAACACCGGACGGAAATGCCACAGCGTTCATCTTGCGAAAGCTTCAACCTGACCTTTTTACACCTTTCATATGTTTTTCAATACAAACTCCTGTATAAATCTATTTGTTGCGATCTTACTCGTATGGTCAGATCCTTGCTACTCCTATGCCATCGGCCGGGGGGATGAAGGTTCATGGACTCATCTGACATAGAACTCGGCGATTGTGGTGAAAATAAGAAGGTCAACTATGATTTTGCTGTTAATGAAGCAGCAGCAAACCCAAAAGTGGACCCTGATGTTGATATGGGCTCCGAAGCATCCGGCTCCGAGGACCTGGAGGCGACGGGGCAACTGCAGCCAACGAGGCCACCTGTCGGCACAGATACATTGGATTAAAAGGCTGTCGTGCGACTACGTGGTCGCCAACTGGAGGTCGTGTCACACTGCTCTGGCTGCTCTTCGGTACGCGATGCTACCATGGCGACGCATACAGTACCAGCTGCCGTGGCTGCGGCGGTACCTGGGGATACTACCGGTGATACACCTGCTGCACTGACTAAGCGGGCGCATGGCCCAACGCTGCACCCACCTGCTGCATGAAAGATAACGCTCAATACCTTCGTCAACCGCTTGTCGGGATCAGTGTCGATAAACATGGCGACGGTCTTGCACAAGGCTACAGCTACACCGACCGCGTTGAGACGACGGCGACAGAAGACTCAGTGCTTTTCCACGAAACGGGATACTATTAAGTCCTGGATGATTATGTTATCTGCAAATAGCTTCGGACTTGTGAACAACTGCATGTTTTACCTACACTAATGCTGCTAAAGACGACGGAGCGGCAAAGTGTCAACCGCGGTGATTTATTCTTCCGCTGGCTGGTAGAAGGAGACCACGAGCACGCTGCACAAATACACCACTAATGTGCTAGAAATCTCAGTTCGAAGCAGGAGGCTACGGAATGTGGATGCTGATACGAACGGCGGAATTGGTCAAGGTTGGTGGTACGCAAGTTGATTTACTTGATGATTCTGATACTAGTAATTAGAGACTACATGGCTGCCTAACCATGCGGCAACGCCTCGACGTCGAATGGACTGGCCAATTCTCGAGGCTTGGAATATGATGAAGACGAACTCGCCATTCCAATGATAGCGACAGCAAGGAACATCAACAGTATGGCTGCTATGGATACGCTTGAGGACAAGACACAAATTAATCCGACGGATCGGTAGATTTAGAGGCCATGGGAGTAACCAGGGTCCCGCTGACCTCTTCAAGTCGCATGCACCAGCGCGTCTATGATGATATCTTGCGAGCACCAGACGCGGACTCTAAACTTACGAGTGCGAATACTGCGAACCGATCTGCTCTGGAAATCTAGCGCCGTCAACACCGCCGAACCTTTGACATATCAAGCAGCGTGGTTCCGGACTTTCGTGCGACTTCTGACCCTTTTCGTCACGTTCCCCCGTGGATTTCGACTCACCCACGAGCTGTACGTCATTAATTCGGCTATCTCCCATATCCGAAATTCGCTGCTAAAAGCTTACCTCTCGAAATTATTGTTCTATGAGGAAGGCAGGAAGTGACGGCCGAGCAAAGATGGGTACAATGGTGACGTAGGGTTCGTCACCGGGTTGTTCTCCACTTGTCTGTTTCTTCTAAGAGTAGATGCCATGTCAATATAGCTTACCATTGACAGGCAGGTTGTTGAGAGTAATCAGAAGAAGTAAGTAAACACGTGAGTGCCGAGCAAAGGCCACTACAGGGCCGCGGTGTCTGGCGGGGCTGTTCTCTCGCTGCTGCTGCTCGCTTGTGAGCCGCAGGCGTTCAAACGTAAAGTGAGAGCAGCACCGCCAGCACACTGCTGTACCGCAAAGATAGATTAGTTGCATACAAATAAACAATAGTTCAGTACTAGCACGTAGTCAATGCGCTCTAGCTGAGCCCACCATTTTGTCCACACACAGTTAACAATGTCCTCTTGCACACAGTTCTTCGTATACTCTTCGTCATGCACACAGTGGTACGCAGTGTAGACGCAAGCTGCACTGCCAGGCGCATAACTGGCTTCGGGATGTGCCCGCTTGGGCACTGGCAGTGAACGGTCGGGGGCACAGGACAGTGGCAGACCGCACTGCCCTGGTACAATGGGCACTAGCTCGCACTAGCTGCTCCCACTCCCACTTGATCTCGGCGACGCACGGTAAGTCGACGCGAGCACACACGCACAGCTTGGTGCCACTAAGCACCAGCGGTTGCATAGTCCAAAGTCCTTAGGTAGCAGCAGTCCACGCAGTAACAGGACTCCCATCCAATCGCCATTGGCTTCCTTGTAGTAGTAGTCGATGTAGTGAACAACTTGTGTTGTAGCGCAGCTGCATGAGACTGGCGCAGCCAGCTGAGCCATGAGGTACGCAATGTCACTTCACCATTCAGCTTCATTGTCGTTTAGGTACAGCCTCTGTATCAACAGCAGTAATCAACGCAGTAGCCGTAGTCGTCGGTGCAGCTACAGTAGTAGATGCATCGCTTGCATCCGGAACACCTTCATCGCCTTGCGAAAGTGCGTGAACTTTACCACTGCAAGCGCTTTCGTCATGGTATCGTCTACCATCTCGTCGGTGCAAAGGTGTTGCGTAGTCAGACGCTTCAACTCCACGTTGATTCTCACCATTTGATACTTGTTGTCAATGCGCTTCGACTTCGAATGGTTGCCTGGTTTAGCAGTCAAGGCAATGGCACCTTGGTTGTCTCGAAGTAGTAGCGGTACTGGATGTTTCCAGCTCAGTTCTATGCATAGGCCAGCCAGCTATAGCAAGTCTTTGGGCACTGCTGCCATCGCCACGTACTCTACTTTGCAGGTACTGAGTGCGTATACCTCCTGCTTGTGGGACGAGTATGAGATGACATTGCCATCCAGCATAGTGATGTAGCCACTGATACTCCGGCGATCAACGGGATCATTAGCGTAGTCAGCGTCTGAGTAGCTACTGACTTCCACATCAGTTTGTAGCTCCACATCTATCACAAACCCAAAGTCGCACGTAGCCTTCAGGTAGCACAGCACTCTCTTGGCTTGAGCAAAATACGTATGATCGTAGTTAGCAAGATACTTACCCAGGTGTCAAGTGGAATGAGCTATATGTGCTTCCTTGCCTTGGCAGCTCCTTTTGGGTACTCAGCAGGTTCCTGCAACGCAGCTGGTGCAGCAACACCAGCCGTCTTCACGCTGCCTTCAGTTGCAGGTCCCACGCGAACACGGTACAGTTTCTGCAGGGTCGTTGACAAGGAGTATCACCTCAAGAGGCTTCTCCGCCCTGAAAATGCCATCACTCCGGGCTGGAAGGCACGTTTCCATGCTGGTCTTGATGCGTGCCACAGGCACAGTCTCAGGTGGAACATGATCGCCATCAAATAATGCATTCTCCAACAGGTGCGTCATGTAGGTGCCATCGGTCGTGAACTCCTCATGAAACTTCAAGTTTCCACAACGAGCTGTCACCACTGGCGCCGTCACGAGGTCAATGAACTGGTATCCCAGAGTAGATTTGCTGTAACCCAACAATAAGAGCAGTCTTGTTCTCGCTTCCAGCTTTTCCTTTTTCTGTCTTGACTCTGAGCGAATACGCACGTGTGCCAGACAGCCCCAGGTTTGCAAGTCATCCAGCATAGGCTCCGACTGGTACATGTTCTGGTGCGGCGACACCAGTCCCAAGGTTTAGTGGGCAAACGTTTCAATGTAGTCACCACATGCATCCCCACAGGAGGTGGACATGTGGGTGTAGCAGTCAGTATCGCCCTGATTCTCGGTAACACGACACCATTTGCACGCTCAACAATGCTGCTCTCTTGTGGTGAGTAGGCGTTCGTAAACGGGTGCTCAATCCAATGATCGTCACAATAGTCACTCAGCTCCTTGCTTGCAAACTCTCCTCGTTGGTCGGAGCGCAGTCCGCTGAGGAAATCGGGTTCGCAGCTTGTTCAACAAGGCACTGATGTGGAATGTTGCCTCACTCTGCTTCTTGAGCAGGAACGGCCACTTGTAACTTGTAGACTCATCAATAATGAAGAGAAACCTCGTTGCTCCATCCACACTCTGTTCATTCACCGAGCAGATATCCATCATGAGAGTCTCCAAAGGCTCGGACTTCCGCTTTGTAATCGTTGCGTAAGACGTTCTTTTCGCCATAGTGGCTGCACACGCAACACGCGTGTAGGAAGTCAGACCCTTTGTATTGATCTTAACTCCAACACCGAGCTTTTTGCCAAAACTTTCACCGGCTCCATTTTCATGTGGCCAAAGCGCTGATGGAGCAGCTCCATTGCTTTCTTACTGTACATGTCTTGCTTCAACGCTGCCATCACCATCACTCCAATCACTCGCTCAGCACGTAGGCGGTAGATACTGTCACGCATCATAACCTTGAGTGAGGTGCTCGGTTTTGTAAACCAAGCAGTCTGTTCGTCATTTGAGCACGTCAACTTGTAGGTGCCCTTCGTCGGAAGGTACCCCAGACTAATGACATTCACCTTCGCGTTCGGTGTGTGCACCACGTCATCTAGGAGACGATCCTCCAGCTCGCCGGTTGCCTGGTTAACAACACGTAACAGAACAGATCCACAAACAGAAGTGTGTTCAGTCGTGCCATTCGCAAAGTCGATCTGGCTAGTTTGGTCTTCCTTTATGGTAGTGAACAATGCCAGGTCACCACAGACATTGACCTGGGATCCCGATTGAAGGATCCACTCCACAAATTTAGAGTCAACATGTTGCATACCTTGAGTCTGGTTCACAGCACTCACTTGACGATAATCTGGTGCTCCGTTGTCACGTCGATCAGCAAATCGACGTGGTGAGTAGTCTCTACGTCACGACGACCTGTTCCGCCCTAGGAAATTATAACGACGTGGTGACGGTCCACACCCACGCGGTGGGCCATCACGCGACTGGTGATGCTGCAAAGGTTGAGGTCCATGGCGGCTCAATCGTTCATCACACCACGGTTGCTGCGATGGCGGTGGTCCATAGCGGCTCAGCCTGTCATCGCGCCCACGCGGTGACGGCGAACGACCACTTCCTCGCGGTGACGGTGAACGACCCCTTCCCCGCGGGGGAGACCATCCTCGATTGAAGTGGCGAGGTGGTGATCGGCTTCGATCACGCTCTCGTGGTGCAACGTCGAATCGTCCGGCCTCTTGGCTTCGTTTGCCCATCTCATAGGGACTTAGTGCAAGCGGTCCGTAATCATAGCACACCATTGGTTCTTGCCGTCTGGCCAAACCCAGCGTCAAAACCTCGATAATCATCCCCCGCACAGCCGAACCCCCTTGTGGTTCAACCTGGTAGCGCCATGGCTCAGATGTAGGTCCTTGCGAGTTCCGTATCAGTTATTGGCCCAAGTAGTACAGTACGCCAAGCGAGCAAAATGCGCTGCTGACGAATTCGAGTTCGAGCAGTGCGACGTCGACACAGTATTCCGGTACGCCAAGCTCGATGGGGGAGATCTACCTGTTACCTAAAGGACCGGGATCAGCTCGCTTTGGCCACAGCTTAAGGCAAAGACGACGCCGTGTGTCTGTTGCTTCAGAGCCCAAATAGACTCCAAGCAAGCGTCTCGTGTCCATCGACAACCATCCCAAGGGCATGGAGTTTAAGACACCCGATGCTGACCATACATCTACACGAAAGGCGAAGGAGACGACAGGTGTCTCTACGTCGACGACATGCTGAACGCATCCAATGATAAGGCAACTATCACTTCAGTGAAGGCTGCCATTTTGGATCAAGGACCTTGAGCGTGCGCGATACATTATCGGGATATAGATCGACTTGACTACGCCATGGAGAGCAGGACACGGTTCACCAGTCAGCAGGTGCTCATGGAGTCATCAAACGTTCGGAAGGCGTACATGAAGCCATGTCTTGCCCCACAGGAAACTGAAACTTCTCTCGAGTTTTACCCGTTGTTGCTGCTATAATGGTAGCAGAGTACCCTACTTTCCTTTCGCACGTAAATCATAAACACTAAAGACTTTGCTCGATATTTCACCAATCGTCACTTTCTCTTTTGTCCTCCCACTATCATCAAGATGCGCAATTCGTCGCGTGGCTACTTCCGAGTATTGCTCCAACCCAAGATCATGGTTTTTTAACGCAACACGTAATCCCAACGCCCACAACTCCGATCGAATAAGGATCGACATCTCTCCACCAACATGTTGTGCGAGTTATCCACCATAAGTTCTGCAAAGATAGCGCAAACATCGCCGCGCAGCTCGGCAAGTATTTTATGATTGAAACAATATTTGCATCAGTTTCATTCAAAAGTTTTTTCTGAAAAAGTGTTTTCTTTACTTGACGAAAAGACGGATGACTGAAACAAACACTTGCACAGAAAAGTGTTTTGTTGAAGCAGCCGTAGAAGTTGAAATTTGCTGGAGCATTTGAATGAGTTTTAAGACATTTTAGAAACGGCAATCTTTGCGTCGTTCCGTGCACCATTTCTCGATCAAATTGAGAATTTCTCCGATCGGAATGAGAAATGCTAAAATCAAAGTGAGAAAACCTGCAATCGCGTATAGACTGATCATCCCATCGCCTTCTGTGGTTAATACAGACGAGTGATATCCTAAATAATGCAAATAGAAATGCACTCCAGACAGGGATAGAAGGTGGGTTCCCGATGATCGGTTCACAAACTCAGGTCATCCATCCTCTCGTTAGTGGCTAGTGATATGAAAATCTGTACTATCACTCATCGAAGGTAGTTAATCCATGGAAATCAACCATATCCAGAAAGGTGGCCAATGAAGTCCAGCATTGACTTTTTCTGCTTGCAGCCTTGTTTGGTTGATCGACGAGTTCTTGGCGTGGTGGCGGCATGTATGTAGCTGCTGTGCGTTGTACAGCTTATTGCGGGGGTTGGGGAAAGAGTGGTCGACTGCATTGTGGCCTTGGTGTTGAGTTTGTAGAAGTGAGAGCAAATCTGGTTGACGGGCATCCTCCACTTATCAAGCACGGCTAGCCATGGATCTACGAACGCGTCCAGCGCGTACTCACAGTCACTAATTCGTGAAAACGAATCGCAGCGCTCGAATCACACCGTTCAAACCGCCCGGCTTGCATACAAGCCGAGCCCCAGTGGCCAGCGATCACATTGTACCATCAGACTGGTACACTCTGGATTGTGCTAACTCCAGATTGTGATAATATGGTGGTTCCCGCAGCTATTAATATCACGGTCGAGCGCATTGTCTGTATTGTGTACAAAGCCGCTGACTTGTCGGCTCTATCATAGAGCCTATGGTGTTTCAAATCTCACTTTAGACGGGCCATTTCGTCCTTCTCTTGGATTTTCTCGTTTTGATTTTATCAAGATTTGATCAAGAAATGGTGTATACGTTTGACAATACCAGCGCAACTGCAACAAATATCCCAGAAGCAGAGGCTGGCGCTTTCGTAGCACCCAGTCTAAAAGAACGTTTTGGTGAGAACGTATAACGCCTGGAACCGACACCAATCGCAGCTAGACGGTTTTGTAGGCGTAGTTTGGCAGTGCTGGTGCGTTGGTTAAAGAAGTCAATGATGTGGCTCGTTCTGTGTCGCCGTCTACACTGGACGTGTGCGCGTGTTTCGTGAAGTCCGCGTATCCTGGTTGTAGCTGGCGCACATGTTGTCTATCGAAGCCGCCAGAAGAACGGGTGCGTCAACAGACCGAGAAACCAGATTAAGTGTGTTTTCGCTCACGCTACAAGGCCAGCAACGGTTAGCAGAGTGATGTGAGTCCCAGCATAAACACGTGCACTCCGCAAACCACCTCGTACAGATACCGTTCGCGATTTATGAGCGGTTTGCAGCAGTTGAATTGAGCGATTACAACTTGGAAATTTACCGCGCTTGAGAGAATTCGCTGGTTGATTTGACACGTGTACAAGATGTATCATTCCGAGAATATCGTTGCTGTGTTATGCGCCAAGATTCCGCTGGTTGCCGAGTATATGCTTGCTGTTTGTACTTGAGCGCTCGTCCTCACAGACCAGGAGCAGAAGCTGTAACCGGAGCAAGTTATGCCGAAGATGGAAAATAAAATCGGAGGCACATGAATTCACGCTGCTACCGTATTTTTTGCGTTGTTGTAAGTGGCTGTCCAAGAAAAATGTGTGGTATATTTTCATCGTGACGCAAGAAATATGTCCGCAAGATGATCAAATCAACCCTTCGGAACGGGAGTGGAGAGTCAATTCTTTCGATTTACTTTACGTAGTTGTGAACTTTGTGTTGACAACGATGTGACCAGAGGAATCATTTCGATGTGGGGGTGTTGCAAGTTGAGAGCTGTAGTGTGGAACGCCCAGACGCGATTGTTTCGGAAACCAGGCTCAGTGTATCGCCGACTGGGATTCTTTTCGGTCATGGATCACCCAAGGGGGGAAATCGATAGCTGCCTTTCGGTGTGCGATATGTATGCTTATTGTTGTGGAGGGCTGCATTTCAACCCATTGGCTGCAGCTGATCAATGGCTCGACACGACCGCGGGGTATACGAAAGACCGAGAGATTCACAGTGTCTTTGTCTTCCACTCACGTTATAGGGTAAAACAACGTTTATCCAGAGTGAAGTGGATCCCTGAATACGCACACAAGCCGCACTACCACTGCAAATACTGTTCAGCTCGTTGAATCGAAAAGTGTGTCATTGTGACTTAATTTGACGCATTCGAGATGGACATTATGACTTGATTTGACACGTTCGAGATGGGCATTATGACTTGATTTGACATGGACCGGTTTCTATTACGCAGCTGCTGAGTATTTGAGCGTTCATCTTCACGGACCAAGGCAGCTACAGCAAAACGGAAAGACGATCTGTAGATCGACAATCCACATGAACCCACATTGCTACCGTATTTCCAGCAAGTGCGATATATTTTCCAACTTGGAAACTTATGATGATCAAATCAGCGTCCAAATATATATATATTATTGCCATCGAATTTCTACTGGGGACAGTTGATTGAATTACGTGAAACCACGGTTGACAAACGACGTTACAACGTTATCACGACGTTTAATACGGTTATTCAAGACGACGGGATGCTACTGTACTGCCACGTGCACGGAGAGCAAGCCTCAAAATGTGATGTCTTTTCGTGTACAGCGAATAAACATGCGATTTCTCATGTTTGTTCTTGTTTTTTTATGTGCGTTTATCTCGATAAAAGCGAGGATTGCAGAGTCGCTCGGGAATACATCGAGGTATTTGACCGCACAAGAGTTTCGAGCAAAGTTGCGTCTCTACTGCTTTTGCGCACTGTACGTTCAGGTTTAACCCTTGCAAGGGTAAGAAACAGGGATCCATTTGGTTGGGCAAGATACCAATAGTGTCCACCAAATGGGGTTAATCTGATAGATAGGCGACGACGGTGGATAGCACCAGCTGCGTCAAAGATGGAGTAGCGTGAATTACAAATTACTTCAAGTAATATAAATTATCGTTGGTCGACGTGTACGTCTGGACGTAAACGTTTTACAGTATTTCCTCATAAAAAAGGTTAACTGCGAAGACCTGTCCGCTAAGTTGGGAAAGCGGCTGCACAATTACCGCCTTACTTTGATGGATCAGGTTGGACGGCGACGTAGCCCCCTTGAATCTCGAGCTCCGCTGTCCACTGCAACTCTCGAAGTACGACAGATCGGCTCGCAGAAGATTCATCAGAGAGCTTTGGCTGAGAATTCCACGGAGTCGCGGGGTCGTACGTTGCCCGGGCGACAACTCCGCGGAAGAAGAGAAAGAGATCTCGTCCGTCGGGCGTATAATTCCCAACCTGTAAGTGTGTCTTCCAATGCGAATGTCATGCTGATCCAGCACACGGTCGAGCTGTTCTCAAGCTGCCCACTACGACGAACTTGATCATCGAAACTTGCATCTAAAACGTTATCTCTACGACCGTAAAAATCAACTTTAAGGTCGTTTGCCTACCTGAGAAGCCTCGCCGCGTAATCTCCCAACGACCATCCTCCGGGTGTTGGCAGCATCGATGAATTCCGCTTGGTGTGGATCGGAAAGCTCGCAGCCGGCCATCCAAGAGGAACTCGGTGGGCCATCGCATTTATCATCGGCAGTACGGAGCGAACCATCAACCTTGAGCCACCTTCGTTAATATCCACCTCAATGCAGGCGAACTCGTAAATCCACCGCAAGAATTCCACCAGCGATGGCTCAACGGATAAATTTATGACCTTGTGGGATACTGGTTACTTGAATCGATCCGGGATCTAGCAGCCACTCGCGGGCCCACCCATTGCCACTTCCTGTCAACTGGAAGAAAGGATCTGGACCACTTTGAGCATTGAAGATGGACTCTTGCAGCTGGGCTGTAAAACAACCAAAAGAGCCGCTCTATCGTTCCAAACTGCCCCCTTAACAACCCAGAGACCTCGCTTTTGAAGTCCAGTAAATTGTCTCTGTGTGTAGATTACTGAAACCACTTCGTCCACCAGTGCTGGAAGTGAGATGCGATCTCCTGCGAGCACTGAGGCTACGTCAGGAGAACCCAACCGACATAGATCGCTCAGTATATCGTAGAGGTCTAACACCAGAACGATGAATCGCTCTCGAACATGTCGTTTGTCCATACCTCCCGCTTCGAGTGTAAATGCCGATTGGAACGCGTAACTGGGGCGGCTCGTGACGACAAGGCACGAAGAAGAAGATGAGCGGTTGCCTGGACCGCTACTTGCTCGCGCGTGGCGGTCTGATGCAGTGCAAATGCGTGCGTACCCCTGCAAAGGCTGAGCAGGGAATGAGCTCATGACGCCCTCCAACTGCGACGTTTGGCCCGAACTTCGTGCACCTGATGAAGCTTGGAGAACTCCAGCTGCACGCAGCCAGTGAGATTGGATCTGCGCGTTTAGTGTGTCCGACGTGACCCCAGCATCGGACAGGGTCACGTAGCAAGGAAGTGCCACAGAATCAGCAGGTGTTTTGCCTTTTCAGCCAAGCCCGATCGATGACACGGACGTCGTAAACCCAAAAGGCTGCGTCACTGTCACCAGCCGCGAATTGAGGAGCAGCGGTAGTCCTTGCTGAAGCAAAAGCTGATAGATACGCTACCCCAGCTTCAGGCTTGGATTCAAAGTTCGAAATCGAGCCTGGAGGCGTTGACGGAGCGACCGAATCCACTTCCATAGCGTCAGAAGTTGAAGCGAACGTTGGTACATCGACCTCAACAGCCGCGAACGTGGTACTGGATACCTCGTTGATAGCAGGCAGATCACAGCCAGCTTCGCCGCTATTGTTACCTGATCGTCGGTAAGAAACTAGAGAAAACCCTGCTGATTCATGGCGAGCGAGTACAGCCGCTTCAATCTCTTCTGATTGCGAGCTGCTGCCTATGAGCTGGAAGACGTAGACGACTAGATGGTGCGTCATCTCTCGCTGTGTCCTGGCGACGCTGCTGTCGTAACTGTAAAGCCACTTGGGGAAGCGGTGGTTGTTGAGAGCACGTATAAAACGGTGTTCTATAGTGCATCCCGCCCAAGTCATTACCACGTAAGAACAACATAAATTAAAGTGCAGTTCGTTTGGGATCCTGCCAAGTCGCTGGGATAAGATAATATAGAAAGCTGCTAACCTGTGGGGAGCGTCCTTTTGCTTCACTTCTCCTTCTCTGTCAGCTCGGATCCACACCGTCTGGTTCACTTTACGCTTGCCCGCAGCCAAGA
The DNA here is from genome assembly GCA_016864655.1 of Phytophthora cactorum. Taxonomy (NCBI): domain Eukaryota; phylum Oomycota; class Peronosporomycetes; order Peronosporales; family Peronosporaceae; genus Phytophthora; species Phytophthora cactorum. The sequence goes on from NHQK01000102.1 coordinate 172,093, forward strand.
GACTCGCGGGTAGAGCCACAATCTCACCAGGCTGCAATTTGCGCTCGTTCTCCTGGTGGGCATCATTCTCGGGCGCATCCGCTATATTATTGGGCCAAAGTGGGACTACCCTCGATGGCTCGAAGCGAGCACAGACCAATAGATTCCCCTGAACGGCAGGAGGCAGAATAGATTGCGAACGTCACCTGGACGTGGATGGAAGTGCCGCAATAACAGCGCTGCACATGCTCCGGACAGCAATGCGGGAAGCACCGCAGGAGCTAGTATGAAACCAGGCCACACGTAGTTAGTCTGTGCTGTACCAAAATATTAAAGTGGTCCACTCGTACCTTGATGCCTCGTTCTCGGTTACTCCTGCAAAAGTCAGTACCTACATTAGCCTTGTACTAGGACATGTTATCAGTCACGAAGGAAGATGGCGTCCTACCTGGCGTAGTAGCGGCGGAAGAGCGGGTGGTCGTCTTCACTGCAGCTCAGGCGCAAGAAGTGGCACGACACAACGCGGACCACTTCTTCGAGTATCTGGTCTCGCTCGTCCTTGTAAATCTCGCCTCTTGACGACGCAACGGAGATTTCAAGGCCAGTAGCGGGGCGGGAGTGGAAAAATACTACCAGATCGCGTCCCACTTACAGCGACGAGCAGTCCAGTTAGTCCAACGGTAATTTTAGCAGGGTTAGTCGGCGTTCAAAAAAAGGGTAAGGGGTTCTGACGCGTAAATAAGGCAATTTCTTATAATCACTCTCTCAAAAAGAGAGTATTATCAAAAGTGCCTTTTATTAAAGCAATCTAAGAGTGCTTACTCTATAGAGTGCATACTCGCCTAATTGCCAAAACCTGCAGACATACTCTGTAGCGTCGGTTCTCAAGCAACAGTTGTCCAATCAGGTGGTGTGCGTTCTTCCGCGCTCAACCAAAATTGTTTCATTTGAGTCGGCGCCGTCCACCGTCCCGCTATAGGTTTTTTCTTAGATATTTGTTTTAAGTTGTCCTCGTCGGAATTGTCATACCTGACACAGCCAACCAAAACAATGGACGTCATTCGAGAATTCTGGAATTCTAGATTACAAGGGTTCCGTTCGTTATACACCCGGTGTGACCGATTCAACAAGCTACCCTTCAATATTGTCTTCATTTATTGGTTTGTGCCTATAGTCTCCGATGAACTCTCATATTCCGTTATAAGAAGAAAGAAGAAGCAGTAGAGTCACGAAAATTGCTGTACTCATTTCGACGGAAGCCTACTGTTAAAGAATTCCATCTCATGTTGTCCCCTCGCCTTGCTATTCTTTAGTCGATCGAAGGTATTAATACTAGTATGGAAAACTATATAACTACGTAGTAATAAACAAAAAACGGGATGACCACTGCACGCCAGAAGTCGTACATGAGTCGAGTGTGCGCCCCGTGCAGCAACATCAGGTCCAGCGTCGTTGAAACCTCACCCAGACTGGCCCAGAATATTCACAAAACCTGTTTCCACGTTGCAAATCTGTGTACCGGTTTTTCGCCAAATGGGCTTCTTTTGTGTTGCACTGGCAGCATTTCCGTATTTAGTCCAGCAATTTAAACCTCAAACATAGAGCTGCTCCCTGTAAATAGGGACAGCAGTACAAAGCTCAAGGACAAGGCGGGCTCCATTGACGCCCGAAGAAGAACAAGTGAGGCTATTTCTTACGTCGGGCTGACGGTGGCAAGGCTATGCCGTGCCGATGGCTGTGGTGCCTTACAAAGAGGGGATTCTGAAGCAAAATATTGTGTTTTAGACTGGCATAACATTTTTACTGTGTTACCTCTATACAAGAGACTTTACCATAAGTTACAAGTAA